>CM033476.1:193074569-193674569 GCA_019447015.1 Hymenochirus boettgeri | reverse complement strand
CACAGGCCCAGCTGCCCCTTACAGGCCAAGCTGCCCCTCACAGATCCAGAAACCCTCCCACCTCACAGTCCCAGCAAACCTACCCCGTCACAGTCCCAGCAACCCTACCTCCTCACAGGCCCAGTAACCCTACCACCTCACAATCCCAGCAACCCTACCTCCTCACAGGCCCAGCAACCCTATCCCCTCACAGTCCCAGCAACCCTACCCCCTCACAGTCCCAGCAACCCTACCCCCTCACAGTCCCAGCAACCCTACCCCCTCACAGGTCCAGCAACCCTACCCCCTCAAAGGCCCAGCAACCACCCCTCACTCACAGGCACAACCCTCAACCCAAGAACAGTCCCCCATAAGGCCAGACGCCTCCCCCTATCTTAGCCAACAACTAATACAACACAATAAATTCCAGCTGCCTTTGGTTGGATACAGACGCCGGCAGCTGCTCAGTCCACTGCTCTGCCCCCCCTGACCAGCTTGCAGCGCTTCCTCCCTCTCCACCCAGCGCCAGTAAGCACTTAATTTTTCAAATACACTTTATTAAATTGCCGCCTCTTTAGTCCATAGACAAAGTGCCGCTCTGCAGCTTTGTCTCAGAGTGTCGCATTAGCGAGACGGCCCTGTATTTATAACTTAAATTTTATCAGAATTTTGAGATTTTTTTTCACTCTCATTGACTTTTATTGGTCCATTATTGGTCCATTTTTTAGTCTGATATAGAATATTCAATAATTGATATTAAGTTTCGGAACCCATCCCTAGTGGCCATACACGCAAAAAAAGCCTGAAAGCTAAGAAAATAATAATCTGCATAAACATACTTACAATATTAGAATATCATACGATCAGGATCTTCGCTTTTATGGCCATGTTAAGAATAGATGTGATTAAATCTTTCAAAGCTACAAAATGTAAGCCCTAAATAATGATACAATTTACAGTGGATTTGGAGACAAATATGCTTTGATGTAGTAAATTAGCCTTTTTTGCCAGTGAATTCACAATATTGTACAAATGTGTTTGAAGTTAATGAAAAATACTGAAGAAAAAAAAAATGTTCAGGGTGCATTCACCCTGAAAGTTTACTTAAGCGCTGTTTTCTGTTTATTCTTTGTTTGCTTAGGAACTATGTAAGTTCACAGTATTCCTGTTCCAGTGACACTTGAACTGGTTAAGGGCAATCTGGAAGCTTGCCAAAAATGTGAACATTGCCACTGGATATTCTAGGAAATGGGATTCAATGGAATCTTTGGTTAGAAAAGGGTGGCATGCCAAATGTCTTTAGTGCACTGACTTTATAAAGGGCTTATAGGTTAATAGGGAACTGAGCAATGGAAATAAATGAATATGTTTATCAAACCATTAGCCTAATCTACAAAAGCTCTGAACATAATTTTTTAATTTAAATGACATGTTCACCCCCAACAAACTTCTTACAGCGCAACCAACCCCCCAACTTTCATAATACCCTGAGGTTTGCTGGTACCTCACCGCACTGTGTCCGCCTTCTATAGGGCTTTGAAAGCTCTTCATGAGCTCACACAGCCATAAAGGAGATGGGTCATGCAGCCATTGTAAGGCATTGGCTGTGATGTAAGGCATAGCTGTGTGTAAGGCACAGCTGGGACTAATGCATTGTGGCCGTGTAAGGAGGTACAATATATTATAAATATCTTCTTTCTTAAACTCTGTGAAGAAAGGTAGGTAGTGCCAAAGTAGGGTTTGTGGGAGTCGTGGTCTCCTGGATTAGCTGTAAAAAGTTTTCAAGGGGGAGCCCATTCTATTAAACCTCATATATATTTTGCATTTTCTAAAATCCTGTAAATATTATATTGTAAATTTACTGAAAGTTCCTTGCTAACACCATCTGTTCATATCCTAATGTCTCTTATGCTAAAGCCTAGAAGGATGCAAAATTAAATAAAAAACAAGAACCCAAAAATTAGGACACAAATGTTTTATTTACAGTGTTCAATAAAATGATTCAACCCTTGCACGGCTTTTCCAAGAACAAAATAGAAAGTAGCGCAAATTCAATTTAAAGGGCATGTCCACCCCCAAAACTATAATCCCCCCCACTACTGCCCCCAATCTGTAGTGTATAAAAATCCTTACCTTACATCCCAGATCCAAATGGTTGCCCTGTAATTCCTCCCCAAAGTCCCAAAAACTGCCCACCAGGAGTACAGCAGAGTCCTATATATATATAGGACTCTGCCTTCTGTCTCCCCTCCAGGAGAATTTTGCCATGCGCAGAAGAGCCCTCCCAACTTCACTCTCCCTCCCTCCTGATTTGGTCTCCCTCCCCCTAGCATTAAACCCCTTTGCCATAATATAGTTATTGGTCCCCCAGCCCCAACCGCATTATTATTATAGCAAGAAAGTCCACCGATCTTTACTTACCTTACCTCTCTCCTTCACCGTTCTACACTACCATTAGCCGCGTCCATGATTGGCTGCCGGTCACACCCCCTGCTTGCAGTTCTATGCAAGCAGAGGGCTGGGATTGTGCGACGAAGGAGAGAGGTAAGGTAAGTAAAGATTGGGGGACTTTCTTGCTATAATAGTAATGCGGTTAGGGCTGGGGGACCATTTACTATAATATGGCACAAAGTTAGTTTAAAGGATGGACATACCCTTTAAATTGCTTGCATTATATATTACAATTGTATTGTTGCATTGTTGCCTGACCTTCTCTAAAATAAAAGAAAGCAATGCAATGAGATTTTTTTTTCCAAGTGACGTTATGACAAATAATGATCTGTCATGGTAAGTTGCAGAAAAGTCTGCAGGTAATAACCCTGTTCTGGTTGACATTAATATTGATGTGACATTCATGTCGAATTGAATATCAAATCAATGTAATATTGAGCCAGTGTATGGCCAGCTATAGGAAGGCAAGTACAACGTTTAATTCAGAGGTACATCAAAAAAGGTTGTAACCTACAGTATGTTTCCACGATAAATGTAGTAATCCTCCTCTCATTAGTTAAGGATCTTACTTGGATCTATTTATTTTTTGATTCCCTACCTTGATTCTGGGCTTTCTAGTTATAGCTTGGAAGGACACACTCAGAAGCATAATTGATGTAAGTTTAAAGGGTATGTCCACCCTAACTATAAATTTTTGCTGTAGTTTAGCTTACCTTAGCCCACCCCCAACGGAATCGTCAGTTTTTTAAAATAAGCACAAGAAACATACTTACGCTCCTTCCTTCACTCGGCTGTCTGCCGGAGAGGTGCCGGACTGGCAGCCGCATCTGTGATATGTTAAGCGTTAGCCAATCACAGATGCGGCTGCCAGCTATGCAGCCGATGGAATGAAGGAGCGTAAGTAAGTATGCTACACTACAGCAAAGGGGCTTAAAGGTAGGGGTAGAAGCAGCTATAAGGGGATCATGAGGGTGGGAGGAAGGGAGGACATGCCAGTGTCCTCATGGAGGACAAGGAAGGAGCAGGGACCTGATATCACACAGACAGCTCCTACTTTTCAAAACTCCCATAAGGAGCAGAGATGTATGGTAAGGATTTTTTAACGCTACACAGTGGGACCTGTAGTGGGTTAAATTTTGGTTTTGGGGATGGACATGCCCTTTAAAGGGCAAGTCCAGCCCCAAAATGAAAACTTACAGGTAATATACAGAAAACATACAGGTAAATCGCCCCCCAAAACCCTAAACTGTAATAGTTTGAAATCTGAAATATATAAATCTAACCTGAAATCCTGCACAATGTCCTGTTTCCCCTGTTTCTGCTTCCTGGTTCTTCCAGTTAGTAACTGTTGGTTATGGATTTGACAGTTGACATCACAGCCAATGACTGATTGTTAATCCCGTGTCTGCCTCTTCTGAGCATGCCCAGGCTCAGTACAGGCTCAGTACAGGTTTTTAAATTGCTCAGTTTCCATATGGCATCCAGAACCATAGCAGGCATACAGTAATGAATTCATAGGACAAAGTAGGATATATCAACATATTTTAAAGAGGCCATTCTTTCTAAAAGATGTTCTTATGAGGGTGGAGTTGTCCTTTAAGTTCTCAAAAGTTTTGACATTTAAGTCACATATGTGGAGAGCACCTGTAGTCAATGAATAAAGTTATGTAATCACATTGCATGCATATTGCATCAAGTCCATGTACTACCAAGCTCAGTATTGATACCGCAGCTTCTTACCCACCATGTATCATCACATATACTTCTATTGCTCAGTATGATATAGAAACTCTTTTCTGTCAGAAACTTACAGGGCACCCCAATTGAAAGGCCAATTAATGTAACACTAAATACTAGAACAAAATTTAAGGCAAATGGCTTGGTGTGTTCAGCACCACAAAACCTCTGCAAACCCCACACAGATATAAGGGTTAACATGGCTTACATGGTAATAAAGAAAAACAGCTGCCCTAGATGATTTATTGGTTTGTATTTCCAAAAGGTTTGAAACCTACAAGTCAGTGTCCCTAATCCATAATCATAAAATATATTATATATATATATATATATATATATATATAGTTTTTTTTTGGGGGGGGGGGTTCTTCTTTTTAATCAAAGGTATGTGAATCCCCTTCTAATTTTGTAAAGACTAAAAAGCTCTCCCCTTCTGAACAGCAAAAACTTTTTATTGTGCTTTAACATCGCCCCCTGCTGAACGGTCCTTTTATTAGTCCATTTGGGTGTTACCTCCTTTCTATTTTCCACACTAACAAGAACAATTTCTCACAACACTGTATAAAAGCAAATTAAAAAAATGAGAGGAGTCTTTGAGTCACTTGTCTATCCATAAGGAATGAGAACTAAAAGCAAGCAGAGTGAAATAATCATTTGCAATTCATTCTATTCATGTAAGTAGTATTTCTAAAATCCGTCATTTGCTCCTGGATGTTGAACCAGTCTACCGACAATTAATAGTCAGCAGGACTGTGCAATTAATAGTCAGCAGGACTGTGCAATTAATAGTCAGCAGGACTGTGCAATTAATAGTCAGCAGGACTGAGCTTTGATCCCATTAGAATGCACTCAAGTAGCCAAAAACCATGTCTAAAATATTAAACAAATCTCTCTATTATTGTTCCACCTAACAAGCTGGGAAAGTTTTCCTAAATTGCAGAGACTAACATTGTTACTGCATATGCAGCGATCATGATTACCATTTAAATAGCCCCCATTGAAATTAAACAAAAAGAAAAATGTTAAGAACTTAGAATATCTGGTTGAATTCAGAATAAGATCTTCACTAACTACATTATTTGAACCTCTAGCTAGTTCTGTGCTTCTGTATCATACTAATGTCTATGGGTTTGATTTGGAAGTAGAGGTCATTTTCAATGATCTGTTAATTTATAATGTATCTTCAGGTGTATGCAGTAATATTAGACAAAATAAACATGCAAAATATAATACATGTATAGTATTATGAGTAGCTAATTCTAAGTCAAGTCATCTCTAGCATTATAGGTCCATTTAGCACAAGTTGTATTTGACAAAAGAAATTCCACACTTTGCACACTATGGGGCCGGTTTACCCAGACTCGCTGGGCAAATATATGGCATTAAAGTCACGCTAACCAGTTCGCTATGGTTAGCGTGACTTTAACTCCATATTAGCATCGTATGCGTGGGTTACGCAAAAATATCTTATCGGGATAATAAATCCTACCTCACTGCCCCAGGTACTTTTCATTTTTAAAAAGTTAATTTGTATAGTATTGTATAGTTGAAAATGTTATCAGAAGGCTTGGTGTACTTCATGGTATTTTAAAGGGATGATTGTTTTGCTTATTTTCTTAAATAAAGCTTGTTTAAAAATAAAATACAGAACTGAAATGGGTTGTATTAAAGATGGTGAGCTGCAAGAAGTGACTTCTATTAATAACTTATTTTAAGAACTCACCTTTATGTTTTCTATAAGAAAACCTTGCCTTTTAATTGTTTCTTGAGCAATAGTCCCACAGGATATTACCACATGCCATTAATTACCATAAAATATAGAGAGTTGTTTGCTTATTGATTCAGCAAGGATTACACTTATGCAGCAACAGACTTTTTTTCTGACTCATCTCAATGTCATTGTCACTTATGATTCTCCCATCTCTGACAATGGATAACATATGTTAATATAGTAGGGCGAGGGGCTTGAAAGCAGCCAGTTACTGCTAGAAGCAGTCAGGTATTATATGAACATAATTCTCTTTTAAGTAAATAAAATAATAGGGCATTAAGGAACCTGTTTATTGTTGTGTATGTAAAATAAATACTAATCAGACAACATGGGCAATGTACTGTACACATAAAGTAATGTTTGACAGAGCTATGTACCGAGAGCTGTTATTGTCCAAAAGGTGTAAACTTAACGTCAGTTGCTTGTATTCAATAAAGCATTTTCAATAGACATTAGGGATGGCACAGAACTCGAACTGGAACCCGAGTTCGAGCCGAACTTTCGAGTTCCGGACAGACCCGGACTTCTCGAACTATCACGGACGCGGACTTTCGATATTTCCCGGACTTTCGATGATTTATCGAATGTTCGAATGTTCGAACATTCGAAAAATCATAGAATTTAAAAAAAAAGTGCCCACATGTCCAAAATCCCCCAATGGCAGCTAATTTGAGCATTGCCAGCCCCCTGGGTATAAAAGGCAATGCGACCAGTGCCATTTAGTCAGTGTGTTGGAGAGTGTTTAGTGGAGACCTGACAGTGTAGGTATTGGAGAGAGATTTTTGTGCTTTTTGAGCTTTCTGTGTGTGGATTTCAGCGTGGTGGTTTAGCACTTGTAGTTACCCACCCCTGCATTCACACATCTGGAGACCCAACAGTCCTTTTAAGGACTAACCTTCCTTGTGAGACCCAAAAGTCCTTTTAAGGACTACCCTTGTGAGACATAAAAGTCCCTTTAAGGACTAACCCCCCTATAAGTCCTTTGGACAATTTTTGTGTTAGACCTTCTAGGTGTACTGTTTTTTTGTTTGCTTCTGTATCTGTGTGTCAGCATCTGTGTGTTTGTGTAACTGACAGTGCTGCGTTCAGCAGCAATCAGCAGCTTTTGCTGTCTGGTCTGCTGTTTGCTGTCAGTCGTGTCAGTTGTTGCTGTTTGCTGTTTGTTTGCTGTTCCCACAATCCCTATCTCCTTCCCCGCTTTCCCTTGCACGAAGCATACTCTGAGGGAGAGAAGCCAATGGGGTATGGGGTCTGTCCGGTGGGGCCAAGCTTGCCTGGCTCCGCAATAATGTTGTCCAATTGCAGTGGGTCTACTGCTACTCAATGGTGCTGTTCCCACAATCCCTATCCCCTTCCCCGCTTTCCCTTGCACGAAGCATACTCTGAGGGTGAGAAGCAAATGGGGTACGGGGTCTGTCCGGAGGGGCCAAGCCTGCCTGGCTCCTCAATAATGTTGTCAAACTGAAGTGAATCTACTGCTACTCAATGGTGCTGTTCCTACAAACCCTATCTCCTTCCCAGCTTTCCCTTGCACGAAGCATACACTGAGGGAGAGAAGCCAATGGGGTATGGGAAAAGCCTAAATAATTATGTTTGTAGTCAGTGTCATTTGTAAAGATAAAATCGATTTTACGAAAGTCCTGGATATTGGAACATGGTCATCAGACCATTTCCCAGGTCCCACAGCCATTTACATTAAGTTACCATTAATATTTTAGTTGTATTTAACTCAAACGTTTCGAACTTTTTGCCTCCCATAGACTTTAATGGGTCCGTTTTCGAACTTTCGAAAGTTCGAAAACAGACCGAACTTTCAATAGTTCGACCATCTCTAATAGACATTAAATAAGGGTTTGCGTCAGAATATCATGTTAAAAACTTTAAAGTGATTTTTAGTACTACAGTTGCGTGTGATACAATTTTTGTTGATGTATACAATCATTAAGATGTGAAAGCTGTGTTAAACAATGTTAAATTGGAATCACAAGACAATTTTCCCTTTACCGCTTCTTTCTGTGACGTAAATCTATTTTCTAAAACTCGCGTCACGAACACGCATTTATTATCTAAATTTTGGTACATTGCTCGCGCTGTCTAGATGTGCAAATGTAATATGATTACCACATGCATAGCGAATTACGTCTAAAAGTTGTATAAAATGTTATTAAAATCCTTGTTAACACATTAACGAAATTTTAACTTTGCGATAACAATTCTCGGTACATACCGTAGTCCTGTATATCTTTTTTACACCCCATTCTTGATTATTTTTTCTTAAAGGGCATGTCCACCCTTTCAAAAAACTTTTTACAGATAGTAGGGCTTCCACCCCAGCCCCAACCACTATAATAAAATCATTAGAAACTCCCCCGATCTTTACTTACCTTACTTCTTTCCTCCGCCGCATTGACCCGGCCCTCTGCTTGCACGGAACTGCAAGCAGGGGGCGGGACCGGCAGCCGCATCTGTGATTGGCTGAGAGGCAGTTTATTTTGCCTTATGTATTGTAAACGTGATTAAAACACTTTAGCAGAGTAAGGAGTGCCACATACATTTCTATATCACGTTATATTCACGCATTAATGGTGTTAAAATTTGGTACATTACTTGCATCGTCTAGATGCGCAAACTTAACGTGAATCACGCATCGGAAGTTACATCTAAAGTCATGTAAAGTTTTGATAAATCCCCATTGAGACCTAAGACCTAATTTTGCGATAGCGGGTCTCAGTACATAGCCCTGTATGTTCACATCAGTCAGTTTATAGATCCAAAAATATAAACATCCAGGATCTCTAGACAGTAAGCAGTGTCGATAGGATGCAGATGTCAGTTCAGATTAGATTAGAAAAAAGGGAAATTGGGTTTATTCTGTGGGAAAAAAAATTCATAATACATCCAATACATTTATACATAATATATATTCTATACATTTATACATATAATACATTCTATATAGTTATAGATATAATACATTCAATACATTTATACATATAATACATTCTATACATCTATTATACCGTCAATCAGTATTCCAAAAAAAAAAAATCACATGAGAACCATGTGCTGTTTTTTCTTCATTTTCTATGCAGAAACCGCTCCAAAGGCTTCCTTAAGCTAGGTACCCATGTGTGATAGTCATTGCGATTAACCTCTCTGTATTCCATATCATATATAATTTCCAATAATTAGGATCATTCACAAAATTCATCTATCCATCACACTGAAATAAACTACTTAGCAGATTCTATTCATCTTGTGGACTTCAGACTGTATAAAAGGCAGTAAACTTCACACCTCTATCTACAAGAAACCTACAGACAGACAAAGCTGCATCCACTATTCCAGTTTCCACCCTGCATACAGCAAAGAGGCCATAATACACAAGTAGGCTATCAGGCACAATATAATATGCTCTGTTCCTAACCCTGAAAGAGTATAATCCTAACACCATCAATATTACATTATTATGGTTCTGGAAATGCCGGAAAAAAAAAATCCTACAGTACAAGGAAAAAACAAGCACACACGTCCCACTAGTAACTACATTGCTGTGGGACTATTGCTTGAGAAATAATTAAAGGGTAACTAAAGACTCCAGACAACATTGCCCCAATAGAAAAAGCACATTTACAAAGATACCAAAAGCTGAAATAAACCGGTGGGTACTAGGGGTCAGCTACTATAATCAACCTTAGCTAGGCACACCTAGTTAAGTGTTCACAGGAAGCTGTAGCCTTGTTTCCTGGAAGCTGACAGCCAATCATTTTACAGCTCAGAGATCATCCCAAATTTTATGTAATGATAAATTCAACAAATTCATACAAAAAAGAAATTAAGGCTATGTTCACATTTTGTGTTGTTTTAACATGGCAGAACATGTTTTCCACAGGAAATTGCGCCAAAACACTGAACAGTGTGAACAAAGCCTAATCTTTACTTTTTGTATTTATTAGTTACCATGGATGGAAGAAACATAATATTAAAATCTTTAGAATCTTTTGGTAGGAGCATAATGGAAACAAAAAAAGTAGAAGTATGGAGATTTTAACCTGTGATCCAATTGTCTGTGTGTTTTTAATCTAGCACTTTAGCAGTGAGCCACCACTGCACATGCAGAAGAAGTAGGCACATTTAGAATGTTTATCTTTTGCTAGGTAAAAATGTCAGTAAAATCAGTTGACTATTTTGTTAGTTGGTTAATAAAAAAACACAGATGCTATATATAAAGTTTGTACATAGTAGAAAGTTTATGTTTTTAAGAAACATAATGAAAAAAAGCAAACAAAAAAAAGCAATGCACTCAGGCAGTAGACTAATTTGTATGGTTTCACAAGTAAGCCAGGGAATTTAAACCTGTGACTTCTTGGACTATGTGTTTTTAAAAACATGGCATTTATATGTTGCGCCACCAGAAGATACAACAAAGAATATGGGTACGTTTAGAAACTTTTATCTTTCACTACAAACCAAAGCTAGTAGAGTGCATACTAGGGTCGGGGTGGGTGCTCTTTGAAGCCTGCATGGGTTGTCAGTTGTACTGGTAACAACACGGAAGCCTTCTTAGTTACAGAATCTATTACCGGTAATTACATGTACTAAATGCAACTTACTAGAGAAGGTGTTCTGGGGAGAAAAGCTTTCACATTAAGATAAAAAGTTTAGCTCTTATTTAATCTTAATCTTAGCATAACGCCAACCACCTAACCTCAGACAGAAACTGGTAAACAGGAAAATGCCTTTAGAGCTTAATGATCTCACCATAGGGACCAAACCAAGCAAAAGAAAATGTAAACTATGTTATTATACACTGTAAATGAATCAACCAACACCACACATGATAAAGGCACCTACACCATTAATAGATAGTAATACTTCTGTTGCTTATATAATCCGATATAACAGGATTATGCATATTTTATTGGGGGAAACAACCAAAACGCCATTAGCAAAAAAAAACTTCATAGGCACACCATAAACATGTATGGAAATAAACTTAACTGCCATGATAACAAATCCTCTTGCACACCAGTTGAACACAATTTCACACACCATGATCGTTCTGATATGGACCTCACAATTTTGGTACTTAAAGGACATTTCTAAAACACTCAGGAAAGGTGAACATTTGAAATTATTTAACACTAAACAAACTGGCCTTTAAAGGGTGTGGGATTCCTTAGCTAATATCAGGAATATCTTGATCCATTCTAATGCTTCATACACTTGGTCGAGCCTCGTTGATGATCCACCTAATCAACGATGCCTGACCGAGCAGCTGTTTCGCCAGGCAAGTGCCTATACACTAAGGGGGAGATTCAATATTAGCAGGTATCAGGTAAAAAGGAGTTGAACCCTCGCTACCCAATGTAATATCGAGTCCACTTTTCCAGGGCTATTAACTCCTTTGAATTTGTGGTTTACAGACACCAAAGCTTATCTTCCTGGTTTACCTGCCTTTGGCGAAAATGATTGAATCTCCCTGTAAGAGAAAGTTGGCTGAAACCTGTGTTCGGAACACACTTGTGCATTGCAGGTTGGCCCCACGATCGCACATATGCATGGACCTTCACTTCACTAATGCCAGTCTGCCTTTTTACATTCCAACCTTAATAGGATTTCCCAAAAAATGTTGCAACTCCATAAGCATTCATGATGTGCTGAACCCTTTGTTATTTAGTACCACTTGGCCTGAATAAGAGAGAAGTATATCTTTTAAAATGAACTTAGTGCATAATAAAAAGGTATCAACATACCCTATGGTACTTATCTTTTACACAGTACTTTGTTTTAAATCTTTTGACAATGAATTGAAATTCTATAACTTCCTGCTTCACGAGAATCTTTAAAAATATTTAGCCAACAGTTGTTTGTTGTGAGTTGAGTTGATTTGCTTTATCCATGCAATTTCAGCAAAACTTTACATTTAATTTGACTGTAGAAGCCTACCATAATAATAGGTTATTTTATTCCCGTTATAAGACACTATGGTCTGTTTAACTTGAACTGCAATCAGATAAAACATTTTATTGTACATGTGACCAACAGCATTTCACCAGAAGTTACTGTACATCATAAGGTCTCATTAATCATAGCAAAATCAACAGCCATTATTATACCATCTTTATTGAGAAAAATAACAGAATATTTTTAACCAGTAAGAATTTTTTTATACTATGATGTTCTCTTGAGTCTCATTATACTAGTCACATTTTATAATAACCAAAGAAATTAAAATTGGGCTAAATTATAATTAAGTTCAATAAAGCACCCAAGGTATTAGGAAATAGGTAAGTTTGAAGGTGATTTGGGCTTGTGAATATATACCTCTATAAAACTCCAGAATGCATTTGGTCATTTACAGACTAAATGTACTTTCACCTTATAAACTTGACATATAAGGTAAAACATGCTATTTTGTGTATTGTACAATAATGGTTCCTAGGCTTTTACAGTACTGGGGAATTCATGTCTTTGTCTTAAGACAAAGAATAGGAAACCTTGGCATCTCAAGTTCATTTATCTGAAAGAGTTGTAAACAGACCAAAAATTCCAGCCAGCTCACCCCCCTGGTTTCGAAATTAAATATCGACTGGTTGCCACGAAAGTCCAGTTGACCGGGTTGAAATATCGACGTTCTAATTAAAAAGCACCACAGACAATATTCTGGCATTTCAATTGCGCAGTCCAATCCAAACGTTTGTCTTTGTCTAACAGTATCAGACCCACAGTACACACAATTAAATTTACAAAATATTAACTTCAATTAACACATATTTATGTCTCATTACCCTATTGATTGTCTACACAGTAACAAAAATGTATGCACTCCTTGTGTCAGCTAAGTCACTTGAGATTTAATATCCAATTTATTTTGTTTAACTAATTTTACTAATTCATTCTTTAAGAATTTTCTGCATAAAAATTATTAATGGGCAACAATAATTGCAAAGGCTTTTGATACAGTCCCCCATAAGCGACTAATGTATAAGCTAAGGTCTGTTGGTCTGGGTAGGCACATTTGTACATGGATAGAAAATTGGTTAATGAATAGGATGCAGAGAGTAGTTGTTAATGGGGCTTCATTATTATGGACTAAAGTGCTAAGTGGGGTGCCACAGGGTTCTGTGTTGGGGCCCCTTCTATTTAATCTATTTATTAATGATTTGGTAGTGGGTATTGCCAGCAAGTTTTCTGTGTTTAAAATCTTCAGAGGATGTGCAATTGTTGCAGGGGGATCTAGATAGATTGTCACATTGGGCTACTAAGTGGCAGATAAGATTCAATGTTGAGAAATGTAAGGTCATACATTTTGGACTTACAAATCCTTGTGCTGCTTATACTATAAATGGCTCTGTGTTAAATGAATCCCTGTTGGAAAGGGATTTTGGAGTTTTGGTGGATAACAAACTTAAAGGAATCAAGCAGTGCCAGGCGGCAACAGTCAGAGCCAGCATGGTATTGTCTTGTATAAAGAGAGGTATGGATTCAAGGGAGGAAAATGTTATTCTCCCTCTTTACAAAGCATTGGTAAGGCCTCATTTGGAATATGCAGTGCAATTTTGGAATCTTGTGTACAAAAAGGACATCTTTGAAATGGAAGGGGTTCAGAGAAGGGCAACTAAATGAATAAGGGGGTTGGGGGAGCTTGAATTTGAAGAGAGACTGAAAAAGAGATGCTTGCGTGGGAATATGATTACTGTGTATAAATACATTAACGGGCCATACAATAAACTGGGGCATTGTTCCCCAATATAACATGTCAGAGGATACATGGACATCCCTTAAGACTAGAATAAAAAAGGATTAGGCTGCAAGTTCGGAAAGGGTTTTTCATTGTGAG
The DNA here is from genome assembly GCA_019447015.1 of Hymenochirus boettgeri. Lineage (NCBI taxonomy): Eukaryota > Metazoa > Chordata > Amphibia > Anura > Pipidae > Hymenochirus > Hymenochirus boettgeri. The sequence continues at coordinate 193,660,788 of CM033476.1, read as the reverse complement.
AATGGTAAAGCTATGGAACTGTCTTCCAGTGGACGTTGTTATGGCAGGTTCATTGGTCAGTTTTAAAAAAAAAGTTGGATGAGTTTCTGCATACAAGGGATGTTGCAAGTTGCTGGTATTGATACATAAAGTAGAGTTGATCCAGGGAAATTTCCGATTGCCACTTGGAGACAGGAAGGAATTTTTTTCCCCTTCATAACTTTGGTGGGTTTTTTTTGCCTTCCTCTGGATCAACAGTTAGGCAGAAAATGAGGATATTGCTAGATGGGTTGGACTGGATGGACGTATGTCTTTATTTAACCTCAAATACTATACTAAGTAAGTAGCCCTTACTCTGAGGTGTATGTGTTGCTGCATGCCTTCCAGGGGCACTTCTACGGTCTTTGCTGTCTGAGCCAAACTTTTAAAATGCCACCCTTGATTGTTTTCAGGCGCGGCACGAAGCGCACCAATGCTGTGTTAATTTGGGTGTGGCTTTCTCTGTGGCCATGGTTCAACTGCTACAATACATTAGAAATGCCATACTTTCTGTAGAATAAAAGATTTTAGCCAAAAGATTTGTAAGCCTGCCACCATGTCAAGGTAGACTCTTTCAGCAGGGCCTTAAATAACCTAACTAGTCTAACCTAGCTTAACAAACTAACTAAAGCTAACCCAACCAAACAAAATAATTTTAACAAAATCATATCTGTTACTAGGGGGGGGGGATTTTTTCTTCACCCCCCACTTCCCCCCCCCACACTACTGCTTGTCTGCCACCTTTCTTCTTCAGTGTAGGGGTGCCGCCTGAGACAAATGTCTCACTCTGCCTAATGGTAGATGTGGCCCTGATGCCTTCAATACAGTATTTGATTTACTCAGAGTATCTTCCTTCCCTCTTTTAACCGACACCTCCTTCCATCTGACCAGACTTTCTATGAGGGCAAGCATGCTCAGTATTTACTATGAGGCAGCATTGGAAGAGGGGATTTTTCACCATGCAATTCATACATACCAACTGTCACCACTCTAGTTACAGCAACACTGCACAGAAGAGCTTATGATCATAAGGTACTTGATTGACAGCTGAAATGTAAAATGGTTTACAGTAGATTAAATATCTAAAGAAATTGAAGACAGATCATCAAATAAATGGTACAGTGACAGTTGAGAAGAATTATAATTTCCAATAATGTGCATTTTTTTTCCAGTAAAGATGCCCTTTAAAAGTAGAAAGACAGAAACAACTTAAAAATCTATTCAGCCTGTAATTTTTCTTGCCTACTATATAGTGTGTTCCAATTCTATGAAAATTTAATTGAAAATAAAATTGGCCTGAGTATGGCCTGCTTCCCTGCTTGCAAATTCCGAATTCTTTTACAGATGATTGAATCCCCTCTAACTTATACTCCCTGCATGAGTGACATGGGACAATTAAAATATCTTTGAGGCTAGGTACACACAGGGAAATTATTAATCGCTACTAGCAATAGTGGCCTTGGCTGACAGTTTGCGGCTACACACTCAATACACAATAAGATACATGGCACTATTGGTCGGCCGGCCAAAAGTATCTTACCTTGTATGCCTTAGACTTGATTCATTTTGTTAGCATATTTGCCTCAGGTATAATTATTATTAGGGTTGTGGTAAACTTACAAATAACATTGCATTATATACACAGTTAATACTGGAAGATATTTCTTTATTTAAGAAACCTGGAATAATTATTTATTTGAAGAAGAAAACGTATATATCTTGGAGAAAATGTCTGTTTATAGCACTCCACACACCAGCAGTAGAAACATAACAGATTTTGACCAGGTTAATAAGGATAATAATTCCACTGTAATTATTAGAAAATGCTCAAATATCTATACTATAATTTAAGTTATACTACTTATAAACAAAAGTCGAATATATATATATATATATGTATACTGTATAAATTGTAAATGTGTGTATGTAAGTTGAGTTTGTATGAAAATAGCCTAAGGAATATAATAGCTTTTTTGCGGTCACATGCCATCCCTTGTGACACACACAGGTCATTTGACACAGTTTTCCACACAGTAAATCTAGTGTTTCGTATGCACAGAGACACTATTGACTAAATCCACATGAACTAGGGTGCAATTTTTTGCATAAATAGCTTCTAGCCCAATCTTTGATTTAGATTTTTTTTTTTTTCAAATCTGGAGCATACACATGACAGCAAAGCCATGTAGGCGCTTAGCATACCCTATCATTTGACAAACCTTGTGTTAAAGAAATGATATCATACAGCCTTGATCCCTTGTTTGGTAAATTTAATACCAAAAGACCAAGCCCAGATCAGGCAATGATAAAAATGAAGCACTGTAAAGGCGAATTGTCTAGAGGATCACATATAAACAGGAGCTTCAGTTAGTTTTTCCTCTAATGCTGACCAAACTCTATAAAGACATTAGATATATTTGGCTTCAAATTGTCAACTCTAACGCCTTTAGAGCTTTATTTCTGGTTGGCCCTTCTTACTTTCCCAAAGAGTTCCCACCATTTTGCGACTGCAAGTCGATTGCAAAAAAAAAGGTTGGACGCTTTTTCTGATGCCATGAGAACATGTGTGTCAACATCAAATGGTTAATTCCTATATGGGCACCTTAAATCAGTGTTTCTCAATGTTACCGTATACCCTTGTGGAACACTAAAAGCAAATCTGTATGTATTACAGCTAATCGAGACTAATCCCAATTGTGTGGTTATGGTCCTCACCTTGGGTACTTGGGTAGTATTCTATTCCTGTACTGGTCGGGAAGGATATTCGATTCCCCCAGGCCAGCCATGGTCAGATAAACCTTTGCCATCCCCTTAATTTGGATATATTGTGTCCTGTCTTTTGTTTAATAACATTAAATTTAATATCATTAAATTGCGCTTTATAAATAATTGCAAGAAACAAAAATGCTTTAAAAATACAGCAAATGCAGACAATGACAAAATGACTCATTACACTACTTTTAATGCTTTACAACAACACTTTACACTATAACGAAATAATACAACTAACCTTAAAATTATATCTGAAATATGTATAGCTATTATTTCTGTGTTTGAATGTAACTGTAAATAATCATTAAATATTGATTTCCTATCAAAAACCTGTATTTCTTTACAGCGTTACAATTTTTCTCACAATTTGTAGCATGGTAACTGTGTATGAAGCAAATCACACAGATATTAATAGTCGCACAGAAGCCAACAATTCTGAACAAACTTTCCTATGATAAATCGAAATTAGCCTTTGTATTCATTTCATTCATTTACTTGCTTATTAAGCATTAAATTGTGCATGTCGACCCCTAAAATACGAGGAATAAACCAAGGGTCAGGCTCTCTTTTGAGGGGATTAACAGAATTTAGAAAGGAATAAGCAAAGTTTCAATAGTGCAGGAAACAATCAGGGTTATTCAATAAAAGTTCTTATCGTTTAAAATGGTGCTACTTTTGCCCCAACCAATCAGATTTAAGCTTTCAAATGTTAAATAAAATCTGATTGGTTGGGGCAAAATTAGCACCATTTTAAACGATAAGAACTTTTATTGAATCTCCCTGTATATTCCTTTAAAACTTGTTTTCTCCTCTTATTTCACACCAATAAATAAGTCAGATGGTGCAGTTTCACAACAACAGAAGGGGTATAAGGGTTGTACATCCAATGAAAGCAAGAAAGAATGTGTTCATTGAATTAATCACCTCAGTCAGCTGTTGTATTGGGGTTGTGCGGGGTGGTCTGAAAACTGTTCAGTAAATTTAACTTCCATTGCAATCCAGCATAATTTTTCAGCAACTTGTAAATACACTTGCACGATCAAACTATATTTTTGCAAAAGGAACAAAAATGACCACTAAAAACATTAAATCTTGCAGCCGACTGTGATGTTCGGGATCAGCTGTTTTCAACCCTTACACACAGGCGATGGTTAGCAAATTATATCAGATCTGTCATGTGCATTGCCAGCTTTACTGAAAGCTGACCTAGAAATACTCATGTGAATTTGGTAAAATAATTATTTTTTATAATTATTGTGAAGCGGTACATGCCACAGGTAAGTTAAAACATTAACCACTATGGAGCCTTCATATGTGGCATATTCGTGGGAAACAGGGACTGAGATGCCTTATGCACCTTCCTTATAAAGGAAATGAAGGATCCATGATGCATTCTGATCCCCCTTATAGAAAAGGAAAGTTACATTTAAATAGCGCAGATACATATATTAGAGCATATAATGAAAATCGTTACACAATGTAACTAAGGTCCCTTTGACAGAATATGTAAAAACAAAATAAAAACATTAACCTGGTTACAAATATAGCTACTTACTAACAACTAATTAGAAGAGCCCTGTTAACCATGAGCTATATAGATTATCCGGGGAGAAAAGGATAGACTACAGTTTTATGGCTATGTAAATACAAAAAGGACATAAAAGACTTGAGAAAGGAGGGTTAAAGTAGAGTGTTACTTTAACCTATATAACACATAATATTATACGCAGAGTTTAACTCTTTAGGTACTCAAGTGTCCTAATTGAATATTCATTTAAATACTGCTTGAAGTAGAATACACTGTCTATTTCTATCTTTACGATCCCTCAGTATATGTTGGACCCCTTTCCACTGCACATAGGAAAATGCCTTGCTAATGGGCTTTTCTCACTCTTTTTATGAATATCTCTTAAGTTTTCTCTAGTCTAGTTGTACATACAACATATTGTATTGTACACTCTGTGCAGGTGATTACATAAACTGCATAATCTGTATTGCAGTTAATGCATTGTCTTACAACATCCCACCCCACACAGGTAGGTATACCCCTAAAGTCTAACCATCTACCCTGTGTGGGTGTTCTAGATGTTAATATACTTGGGGACAACAGATCTCATAGGGAAGTGTCCCTTCTCGGTACATATTTAAATCCCATTTTTTATAACCTGTCTCAAAGTATTTTTTATGATTTTGATCATTCCTAAGTACTGGGGACTGGATCGGGTTGAAAAATATACCTCTTTAAAAGGTTCCCTACAGACTGTTTTTATGGGGAGGCCCTGAATAAGAGATGAAAACGCTAACCAAAGAAAAGAGAGGACTTAGATGCACTCCGGCATCACAGCTCACTCTCCATTTATACAAAACACATATCAATAAAGAAGAAAGGAAACCCCATATTTATTTTAGTGTCCCTTAATTGCACCCTTCGTTGCCAGGTAGGTTAATTGGGTCTCTCCTTCCTACTGCTCCATTCCCAGCAGTTTTAATCACAAAAAGTAGAAAAGGAAGGGGACGCCACGCACTTGTACTGCATTCACAAAAGTGTTTTATTTTCCCAACATATTTTGATCCCCAAACGGTTCTTTGTCATGTGATGGCACTTGACAAAGATCCGTTTGTGTATGCAGTACACCTGTGTGGCGTCCCTTTCCTTTTCTACTTTTTGTGATCAAAAACGAAATGTAACATAAAATTCATATATCCCATTTGTTAGAACATCACCATCCTAATACCAGAAATAAAAATTATTTATTTACTGTTAAGTGCTATAGTGCTTGAGCAAGTCATATTATCAGGTCTACAATCAGATCAGAAATATAAATCCAAATCCAGTGGAATCAAAATAGAAATTGGCTTCCCAAGCCTACCTAAAAATACGGTAGCAATCCTCCCCCCAAAAAAGTCCTTGTATCTTTTCCCCTATAATACAATGATCTCCCAATATACAGTGCGCCAAACCACCTACTGCCATGTTGCACAAGGCACACCCAGCCAGCACCACAATCTTAAAGTCGTACACACACTATACAACATCAGAGCTGAAGTGCTGAATAAGAGATTATCTATTCTGCTTATTTGGTATATGCAAAGCCTTTTTAATGGATTCTGAACTGTAACCCCATTGAGGAAACCTGTGTGTATTTTCTCATGTCCCAGGGTAAAGGACACTTCCATTGAGCAATCAATCTTAGGAATTGCCTATACGGAATAGTCTCAATACTATGACGGGGATGGTTGGAGTCCGCTCTAAAGCTGGGTACACACGATTAGATATTTCGGTCCGATCGACCGATAGTTCAGTGTATCGGTCGATCGGACCGAAATTATCGCATTCAAATGTGCCCATGTCCGATCGACCGTTCGTCCAAATCGGACGAAAGGACGATCGGACAGGGTGGAAAACCTCGTCCAATCGTGCGGTCCTCTATGGACCGCACGATCGGTCGCGATGACTATCGGACGCGGCTGCTTTTGCGGCGACCGACAGTCCTTCCTCCTGGCCGACTGTTCGAAAGTATCGAACGGTCGGTCAGGAGGAAAAATCGCTAGGTGTGTACCTAGCTTAAGGATTGTGTTGCTGGCTTAAGGTTTGCAATACTCCTCTGTGACCAGATTCCTTCCATATTCCAGATAATTGTGTTGATGTCTAAGTATTGGATGGATTTCCCTATATAGTTCTATGTAAATCTTAAATTGAACGGATTATCATTTATGATGTTCATCCACTGCTCAAAAAATGTTTGAGTACCCTGCCAGATCCATAGTATCTTCCATGTATCTCTTGTACATGATGATAGGTCTCTGGGGCACAGAAAAAATTGGGGAGGTGGTAGAGAATAGTCTCCTCCCACCACCCCATGAATAAATTAGCATAATGTGGGGGCGAATTTCACCCCCATGGCCACCTCGTAATTGTATGTAGAATGCATTGTCATATTTAAAAACGTTTTTAGTTAATAAATAAGTTAACAACTCTAAAATGAAATGTATCAATTCAGAATCATATTTACTGTAGGTTTCAAAATGGTACTTAACTGCTTTTAAACCCCAATTATGTAAGATGCAGGAATACAGGGACAGGGACACAACATCTGTAGTTGCTACTGTGTATCCTTCTTCAGATGGTCCAAACAATTAGTATATGCATGGTGTCTTTTACATATGAATGAAGTCTTTTAAACAGGGGTTGTAATAAAAAAACAATTAATTGGAATAGCCTTTCATACTGGCAACTCTGGGCCTACCTGTGAGAGGGGAATGTTGTGTGTGAATTTTGGAGACATGATGAAAAATATGTATTATTAGATGTTCTGGAACAAAGGTGCCCTATGTATCTTTACCTATGACACCAATGTTAATTCCCAATTTAACTATGAAGTTTAATTTAATTTTACAGATGTGTGTGCAGATGGATCAGGGATGATTAATATATCCTCTAACTGATGAAGCAAGTGGTAGCCTTTAATACCTGAATACTAAGCATTGGATGAGAGGCCTCTTCCCTCCTTGTTAAAAGCCAGTAGGCGGGGGGAAGTGATAGCCTTTAATACTAATCCAATGCAAGGTCAGGGAGACAGTTTTCCCAAGAAAATTCAACCAAGCAGGGAGTGTCAGCCCAGATATATGACCCAAGGTAATTTGTTAGGACCTTACATACTGGGGTTACCTTGACGTGGTTGGAAGGCTTTTTATTTGTATGCATAACATTGTAACTAAAACCCCCATGTTTTTACTGTTTGCACTAGCACATATATTATGATATATGGGGCCCAAGAATGTGCATTGATCATCTCTTTTCTTGTTTGTTCTAATGTTTTGGTCAGATCAGTAGCACTTCCACAATATGTTATAGTAATTTTGCCATAGGAGTGCTTCCACAGCCCCCCTTTTGCGTATTATCTTGAAGTAAATCATGAGGTACAGCCATGGAGTCTATACAGTATGATCAATATCTACATCACTGGTGTTACACTGGGGATGAGTGATTTCTGTCACATTTTCGATAAACCTTTTTCTCAGAATAAGTTTAGGTATGAATTTGTTTATATCTTTCACAGTTTCCAATAAATTGAATGTTGTGTTGTTTCAGATATATTCTTCTCATCTCTAGAGAGTGATCTATGGGATAAGTTCAATACATTACTCTTTTCTACTGATTCTGTTTTCTCAGTCTGTATCTCATCTCTCTTCTTAAACTGTCTTCTTCTGTGTTGTCCTCTATGTTGTAGAGTACGTGATAGACTGCCCGTACCTTCCGTTATATTATCACCCTGAGACCTCTGAGAATACCATGTTTTTCCTTGGTCCTGCAGATTGTCCTGTGAGGTAGAAGTAGGGCGTATTGATGGGTAAGATTTCCTGTCTTTCTTACTGCTTCTAAAGACACTTGAAAAAAAGGATTAATAGAAAGTGGAGGAACTATCTGACATACACTGATTGCCATATTCATCACATTCACAACACTTTTACGTTCGGGTCTAGTGTATTTCAAAATTGATTTGCTGGGTCTGCCCCTTTCCCCTAGATATTTTGGTTATTGAAACAAGCTTTTAGTAATTCTCCTATTGGGGAATTTCTTATATACTGTGTTGTCCCAATAGTCAAATTCACCCACATGATGGCCACACCCTCTTGATGGGCTGACGCCCATGAAGCCCAATTTGAACAACAAAAAGCCTGCACATCACTTGCAGAGTGTGACGCTCCACTTTAGCAATTTAGACAAAGAGCCTGGGCTCCGGGGGGCTGCACAGACACAGACAAATAGTTCACTTCAGCAACACAACAACTCAGAGAACTGCAGACACAAAACAACAGCTTTTATTACAGAGGAAACAAGACACTTCCTTAAAGCAGTGGCATAACTAGGGCTCCCGAGCAAAACTATGATGGGGCCCCTATCCGTGCTTTATCCACAGTGGTTTTCTAAAAGGGGGCGATATCTATCATAGGAAATATAAGAGGATGGGGCCCTCTATGGTTGCTCCCCCTGCTCCCCTGTTAGTTATGCCAATTTGCTACTGGAAAGTTTCAAATATGAACCCTGGAAAGACTATGTTGCTATTGTTGATATGATCCACATTTGCGGTTATTGTCATGCTTGGAAATTTAAAGCAAAGCATGTAGCAATGGAAAACGAGCTAAGACATCATGACCACAAAGACACGGCCACATCTCCAAACATCATGGGCAAGCCCCCAAATGTCATGGTCATGCCAATGCCCCCATACATTGCAGGCATGCCCCCAAACATCATGTTCATGCCCATACCTAAACAATCAAGGCAACACCCCCAAGGATAACTGCCATGCCTCAAACATCACAACCACGCCCCCAAATGTGACCACACACCCAGATATTGGGGTCACGCTCCTCAACATGTTTTTCCCATGACCAATTATAAGTAACATGTTCACGAGTAGGTAGGGGTATATCTGGTGACTGATTTCTATTTAGGGAAGCAAAGCCCTGTGTGCTTTCCTCCTTCTCTACCTATGTTGTTTTATGTTGGTAAAACAACACTGTACCCAAGTCTGTTTCCCCAGAAGCTAATTATAGATGAATGAAATTTTCGATTTTTCAATCACAATTTTTGATTTTTGTAATCTAATTTTTATGAACTTCTATTCATTTTATTTTTTTTAAATCCATTGAATTTGCAGATTTTGTAAACTGGCAGTTCCAAATCAAAACCAGGTTAATTTCTAATCAGAGACTCATAACTAATATAATTATATAATATGGGGCTGGTAGCAATAAAAGGTGCCAAAGATCGCCCATGCTATTGATTTGTAAGAATCAGATGTTCGATTTTTACTGGGTTACTACCGTTAGATAACATTTGATTGGCTGCTGCAGATTAATATTGCATCAGCATATATATATATATATATATATATATATATAAAGTTCAAAAAGAGTCACGGCACTCCAATTGTCCAAAATATAATGTGTCTTTATTCCAAGCACATCATATGGTACATCACAATATGCGACGTTTCGAGGATCTAGTCCTCTTTCTTAAGCAGATGCAAACAAATGAAAATGGTATAACAAAACAAGGTTCCGCCTTAAATCAGGTAAGACAGGAAGTGACATGCATAACACACATAGTATACCCCATACATGTTACATCGTCATAAGAGCATCCTGTAATATAACATAATAACCTTTATACTGAATATCTATCTCCCCACGGGTACCCGTTTCTGAACACTTTATCAGAATGGGTCATTCAGAGAAACAATTGAAGTTTCTGGTTTTGGAATCGGTCCCCGTGCCACGAAGAGGGGGGGACCGGGAACTAAAATTGTGATGTACCATATGATGTGCTTGGAATAAAGACACATTATATTTTGGACAATTGGAGTGCCGTGACTCTTTTTGAACTTTATAATTATTGGTGGTGTCCTGGCCGATGCCTTACTCACGAGCACCCTCCATTTGTGGATACACGCATCAGGAGTGCTGTAATACTTGAACTGTGTGTATATTATATATATATATATATAATATATATATTATATATATATATATATATACTAGCAAGTGGTGCCCGTTGGTGCACATTGGGTTTTTTATGTCTTAATTTTAGATTAGTTTAATTTGCTGGAGTGTTAGTTACATATATTTATTAAAATATATTAATATATAATAAGTGTAAGCTACCCGCCACTTACAAGGCCCTCCATATTAGGGTAGTCCTATCTAAGAATGACATATTTTAAGTAATAATGCTGTTATTTTTGTAGTGTAATTATTATGTTTAAGATACGTTTTTACCTAATGATAACTTCCCGCAGCACTTGGAGCCTTTCCCGGTAGTTCCGTCTTCCAGGGGTAGTTTGCGGCTGGTTGCGGCTGAAAACCAGGCCCCGCCGCGAGTGTTGGGAGGCTCCGCGGGACTTCCCACGGCACTTGGAGCTCTTCCTGGTAGTTCCAACTTCCAGGGGGTGTTTGCGGTTGTTCGCGGCCGAAAACCAGGCTCCCAAGCACCGCCGCGAGTGTTGCGAGGCTTCGCGGCACTTGGAGCCTTTCCCGGTAGTTCTGTCTTCCAGGGGGTGTTTGCGGTTGTTCACAGCCAAAAAACAGGCTCCCAGGCCCTGCCGCGAGTGTTGGGAGGCTCCGCGGGGCTTCCATCGGCACTTGGAGCCCCAGACCAGGTGCTGTCAAGTTGTATACATACAATACTGTACACACATTAACTCCCTCCTCCAGCTAATCCCCAGGGCTCTCAAGCAGGAACAGGCAGCGTCTCAATACCTAGTAACAGCAGGGATCGCCCACCATTTCTATAGGCAATGCCTTCTCTCCCAGTTAAACAGAACACTATTGGCTTTTACCTGGATTACGACCAATGTGGAAGGGCTTTGTTAGATGCTGTACTTTACACACATGCGTCAGTAAGGAGGAACCTGGTGCTTGTTTAATATGGGGTATTCCTATTGGCTGCTAGAATACAGTCGGCCACTATAACAGTAATGGGACAATTTATAATAATTGTACTAACCTGTAAGCTGATCATTGTGAGCACTGCTGCTAACAGAATAGGAGAAAGAGACAGAGAAATTGACAGAGAGAGACAGACAGAAAGAGACAGACAGACAGAGAGACAGACAGAGAGAGACAGACAGAGAGAGACAGACAGACAGACAGAGGGAGAGACAGAGAGAGAGACAGAGGGAGAGACAGAGAGAGAGACAAACAGAGAGAGAGAGAGACAGACAGAGAGAGAGAGACAGACAGTGTCGTTTGGCTACGCCCACCCGCTTCCACTACACATTGCATCAGGATGTGAAGCACTCTCCCACAATGCAATACACCTGGATATCATCTACACTTACTGGGAAAGCAAACTTTCTTTTGATTAGCCATCAACTCGCACATGCTCAGTAAGTCTCTCCCACAATGCAATACAGCTGGATATCATCTACACTTACTGGGAAAGCAAACTTTCTTTTGATTGGCCATTAACTCGCACATGCTCAGTAAGTCCTCCCCACAATGCAATACAGCTGGATATCATCTACACTACTGGGAAGCAAACTTCTTTTGATTGGCCATAACTCGCACATGCTCAGTAAGTCTCTCCCACAATGCAATACAGCTGGATATCATCTACACTTACTGGAAGCAAACTTTCTTTTGATTGGCCATTAACTCGCACATGCTCAGTAAGTCTCTACCACAATGCAAAGCTAAAGGATGTTACTGTAAAGCATGCATTGCGTCAGGATGTGATGTAGTGCTACAGCAGCTACCAGAAGCACACCTATTGGATAATAAGGACAATAAGGAAATGGCAGCAAACGTCCATGCAGAATTTAATAAATTTGAGAGGTGTGTCTATAGCTCCCATTTTGACCAGTCCATTTAAACGTGGGGAGATTCTGTAGGTTAGTACTTTTTTATTTTTTATTTCATATGCCATTTACACACTGTTACACACTTATATATCTTTATTTTATACATATTAATAAACTAATTCATGTTATACCTTTTACATTACAATATACACTTTTACTATGTATAATGTTATTTTAGCCTACCCCCACCTACATAGTACAGTCTAAAAACTCAATGCAATCTCCACAAAATGGAAAATAATTTTATATAAAGGAAGGATATGTGTGTGTCAATTAATTGAATGAAGATTATATATAAACATAATAAAACAGACCCTGACTCCCTCACCATTTGATTTTTTACCCTTTAGCTCCATAATGAGCATCTTCACTCAGCCAGGAGAACACGAGGACTAACAAAATAATGGCCAAGGTTAAACATCTCCAGATTAAATCTTACACAATTCAAAAACTATTCATGCGAGTAAACTAGAAATAGCCTCTTGCCTGTAGAATAAAGCTTCAGATACAAATGATAACATCTGACATGTTTAGCAAAAATAAAAGTACTAGTTTTAAGTTGGGAAAGAAAAGTTTAACTTTCATGGCTGACTCCTTGGTCAAATAAATTGTAAGATGGAATGGTTAGAAAAAGTCTTTGAATTGTTGTGTAAACAATTCTGTTTTTGTGATTTATACTTGTGCAGTTAGTTAATTCATTAAGGAAACCTTCCAGCATCACATCTATAAATAGTTTTCCTTTCACATAGATCAAAGCTTCAACAGAATTATAAAGAACAACCTTTACTTTTTTTGAGGCAAAAGGACAATAAACATGTCAACAGTTATAACAGCATCTCATTTATTTGGAACCATTATTCTGTGCCAATTATAGAATTGCAAATCACATATTCGTTTTTCTAAAAATATGTGGGGAAGGCCAGACCTGAGGGCTGATTGTGAAAATATATGGTCTGTTGTAATGTTCAAATTATACCCCTTCAGCTGTTGCTGAACATACAACCCCAAGCCAACCTCAATTTGGACATGTCTGGTCTATGTTGATAAGGTTATTGAAAACTCCACAATAAACATGAAAATATACTTTTTAACATTCAAACAAGCCCTTTTCAATAATGAAATGTTGCCCTACACCTATAAAAAATGGTGTTCCACTGTAAAAACCTTTTTAAATAGACTGAAGTGAAAATGTTATAGACTTGTCATTTGAAATGAATTATAAAAGCTGTCCCTAAAGGTATTCCATATTCATATGGGATAAAAAGGTTGTCCATCCATACACACAATCAGATAGCATGACAAAATTAGCTACCAATAATATCAAATATATTGACATTATTTTTTGTTTACTGTTTATGTAAGAGATTTTGGCTGCAATTATTGAATATTTATAGGATCACTATCTAAGTTTAAACGGTAACAAAACCAGCAATCCTTTATTTGAAACACTAATCTACACTGATGCCAAAGTTAAAATAAATGGTAAACCACCAGGTATTTTCTCTAAAAACTCAGCAAACTGAAAGTCAAGAACTAAATGTGTTCATTGTAGAGAGAACTCAGTGTAATGTTTATGTGAAAAGTGTTATTTGAAAACAAGCACAGCATGTTGGCCACATGGAGTGTTTTCCTTAGACAACAATGGAAAGCAATCTTTACACTTTTTGCCCCAAGGGAAAATGGTGATCTGACAACCCCATGGGCCTAAACCAAGTTAGAACAATGGAAACAAGGAAAAAGTTTAGCATAGAAAACAACAACCTCTAAAACATAAAAATACAAAGAAATGGACTTATGTGACACAAGTAGAAAGGTGATTTTGTGTTGACTTTCCCTTTTTAATAATAAGATGGATTATTGAACAAACAATGATGTCCAGCAATAGTCATACTGCTATGTGGAGCAACAATTTTAAGGTGCATAGCTATTTATGAGAGCCACAATGTAGAAATCCTGCCATAAAGTCTTGCTAACCAATTTTCCAAGTGTTAGCCTGACTTTAAGACAGCTGCACAAATATTTCACAGTCACACATATACTGCGCAACTTTTCCTACATTTTGGGACAATTTTGCCAACAGCCAGTAAGGAAATCCCCCCCAAACCAGAATCTGACAGATTTAGGACTAACCTGTGGAAATGGAACATTTTTCTCTCCCTTCTCTCTGCCTCTCAAAATGTTGTTTTACCAATGAGGACTAGGAAAGCACCAGGACTGCATTCCCTATTTTAACAAAAGATTTCTGCTGATAGAAGTTAATGGTTGCTATCAGTAGGGGTGGACAAGTCCTGCTTGTGTGACAGCTGACAGTTCATCGCTCCTCCTTTTGTACATAAAGCCTGGGTCTCTCCTCCATCTCTTTGACAGCCCATCACTCTAGATAGCAACAATCCAGGTAGATAGGAGTAGACTTTGCAATGGAAGATGCACATTATTTGAAAAAAGATATTTTCATTACAGTTACCATTAACATGCTTAATTAAAATTCTGCCCTAACCTTTCCATATATTTAAGACATGGGTATAAGGCCAGGTTAAAATAAAAGTCACACAAAGACTGCATATCTGGTCTTAAATTTTAATAGATTGTTGACAGCATAAAGACAGGTTTATAGCATTTGCTGTTTTCATTGTATTGCCACAAATGAAGATGCACCAGTAATTCACTTGGAAAAAGTGATACTGGAAACAAACATGTATGACTCCTCACTGGACTGGCCCAGTTGTCTACTTTTTTAATGCTACCATTAAACAGTACGTCCACCCACAGAATATTTTATACTTTCCTTCTCTATACATTATAAAAACCCACATTGCAATACTTAATTAACTTTCTAGTATTCCTGAAGTGAAATCTTTATACTTCCGCAAGATCAGCCCAAATTCCATAATGGTCCTTTTTGTCTTTTCACGCCCCTAATCCCGCCTCTTTAATGACGTATTACACACCACGCAACCCACCCCTAATTCCGTCCTGGTCCTTTGATGACATTTTTCACAACACGCAGGCCATTCACACCCGCTTCCTTCCCCCTTCTTACCACTCTGCCCTGAAGCCACATTTGGAATGTCTTCATTACATGGGGTTTTGCCATGATTTCAACCTATAAAGGTTGTTTTTTGTGGCTGCATTTCTGAGTTAGGGGGTGTTTTGTGGTAAAAAATGCATACTGCTCAAATTCAGAGTTGGCTGAATATTTTTGCTGTTTTTCAGCCATCGTGCATTGTCTCACTTCGTGGCTAGTCTAATAGCTGGCGTTAAAATCCTGCAATGAGTAAATCCCTTTTCAGGATTTTGAATTGTGATATTGAATCGCGATCAGGATATTTTCCCAGAGCGATAGCGGCTTTGGGTAAATGAGCCTGATTGTGCTAAAAAATACCATGTATAATATTCCTGATTTACTGGTGGGTTCCCTAATTTTTCTGGGCAAAATCCTGAAAATTCTGCTGGCACTGAAGGAAAATAAAAAATTTAATTTTGATGGCATTGAAAGGATTAAATATTTTAAATGTTATTCCCTTCCTTTTCCTTTTACATCAGAATTAAGCCACATCCATGGGTGTGGACTTTTTTTTTACACATTTTTTTCCCAAGGGTATACATTTTGGTGTCAAATGGATTAACCCCCCTTTAAAAACAGTCCAATAGCTTTACCTGAGAAAAATTGCTTTCCTGAAATTACCTTTATATCTCTAATATGCTCTCTGTCGTTAAATATTACCAGATCCAACTTTTCTAGTAGCAAATGTTCATGTAGCAAATTTAAGAACCCATTACCCTTTTGTATGAGAATCAGGCATGCCCTTTAATTGAGCATCAATTTACATTACTTAAGACAATCTGGTATGTGAATGCAAATACTTTTTCACAGTTATGTATGGCACAATTAACAAGTATGTTTTTTTGTTGAAGGGAAAAGTTGGAGTACCAGACCTCTGGACAACAAACCCTCTGCACCCCTAATTCGAAATTTCACAGCTGTTCACATGTTTTCCCATTAAACACAATCTGCATTAGAACTGATTTCAAGCCCTTTTATCATGACTGTTATAGGTGTCTAGTTTTAAACCAATTATCTGACAATGCAAATTGATTGCATTTTCTTGGGGCTGCCCTGTGGCAATAAAAACAGTGTGAATCTTTGTAGAAGCTGCCAAAAAGTAAACATTTATAGTCACAACCCAGACTACATTTTCTTATCAACAAGAAAGCTAAAAATGCCAAGGAGAGGGATACACAAATGGGCATATTTATAAAGCAATACAGGTGACATTTCTGAGGTATTTTCATCATTTTTATTTAATGCTATTAAGTGAAATTTCAGCTTTTAACATTGCCTTTCACTGCATTGCTTTACGTTTCACCAAAATTTACACATTACTAGGACAGAGTTAAAGAGTATGTTAAGGGCTTTTACCGAGGCATCATCCGTTGGTAAAAGCCATGATGTGATATCAGGGCCAATGGCTGACGACCTTTACTGAAAAAGTTATAAAGCTATAACAATTGTTAGGACTGATCATCTAGTAAATATCATAAAGTAATTAAGCAGATTGTTCTCTTCTATAGGGTAGGTTAGGAGAGGGAATGTAAGTCATACTACCATAGAGTGCAAACAAAATCTGGTTTTCGCTGACCAATTCATATGGATCCAGCATGAAAGTTTATTAAAAGTTTCTGCCCTGAGGGAGAACCCCTCAGGGCAGAATTCCATGATCGGGGGTCTTATATCTTATACTCTGGATAGAAGGCTTTTTTTTTCCTTATAAAAAAGCCAATAAGCCAAGGGGGGTCTACAAACATATACAATGCATATGGTATATGGTTGGTGATACTTTTTCCAAGTGTGATGCCAGCCTAGAGAAATTGCCTAATGATTACGAAAACTATAAAACTAGACATCTAACCATGCCAAGATAGTTCCTGCATGGAAACTCCTGACTAGTTACTAGTGCAGGAATTGCCTTGACATTTTAATTTTATAGTTTTTACATTCGAAAAACATGTAGCTATACTCGCAAGGTTTTTAATAAAAGAAAATTTTAAATATACTATATTTGAATATTGAGGGCTGGAATGTGTACTGATTATCTGTTTTTTGCATTAGTCTTTTAGCCAGAAAAGCAGCATTTCTTCAATAAGTAACTTTCACTTTTCTTGAGGAATGCTTCTACATTCCCATCCTCACAGCAGACATAGGGCAATGCACTTTTGTTCTCAACATATTAGATTATAATTCCAAGGCAAACACTATCAATGATGTCTGAATCAATCAGCAGTCTCGAGAAAAAAACAATATACTGCTTGCCGTAGATGGAAAATAAAAAAAAATAGGATACCAGTTAGCATTAGATGTATTATACTAGGATTTTGTTTATGCTTTTGATACAGTCCCCTTTAGGCGACTAATGTAGAAGCTAATATATGTTGGGCTGGGGTGGCACATTTATACGTGGATAGAAAATTGTATGATGGATAGGATGCAAAGAATAGTTGTTAAAGGCGCTTCGTCTATGTAGACTAAAGGTGTGTTCTAAAGGTGTGCCAAAGCATTCTGTGTTGGGGCCACTTCTATTTTATCTGTTTATTAAAGGAGAACTATAGTGAATAGTTTTTTTTTCGAAAACAGGTAAAATGAAAAGTGCCTGGGGCAGAAAATTAGGATTCGTACTTTCTAACTCCCAATATGATTTTTATGAGGAATGGCAGCACGAAGAAAACTGCTTCTACAAGGCTTTCTGAGTGCTTCACTATTATATTTAATACAGTAAAGCCTGGCAGAAGAAAACTGTATATGCTGTAGCTCCTTAACAAAATGATAGATAAGATGATAATAATGAATCCTACCATTCTGCCCCTTGTACTTTTTACTGTGAGAAGGGTAAAACTAGGGAACTGTCTTCTGGACCTGTTGATGGCAGGTTCATTGGATAGTTTCAATTAAAGCTGGATCAGTTTGTAAAAATAAAGAATGTTGCATGTTACTAGTATTGATACATAAAGTTGGAGTTGATCCAAGGATATTTACGATTTTTTTCCCCTTCATACTGTTTGTTTTTTTTTTTCCTTCCTCTGGATCAACTGTTAGAGAGGAAATGTGGGTTTTGCTGAGTAGGTTGGACTAGATGGATGGATGTCTTTATTCAATCTCAAATATTATAATATACTAAATTTTAATATACTACTATACTAAATGAAGTCTTGTCCCATCCCTTCTATTCTAGAAAAGAACTCAATGAAAGAATGGACTCCAGTAATTCACAAGGAAGGCAACTCTTGCAGGCTGATTGGCAACATCTAATTTTAGTGATGTATAACATTGCTAAATATACAACTGAAGTCCTAGTAACCTTAGTTTGCAGAATGACACACCACGTCCAAAAACTACAAATATCCTGTCATTAAAGTCAGAATCTAGATTTCATATTTTCTATATTTTTGAATGTATGAAAAACTAAATAAGAATACTTGGGACTAAATTCTGACCAACTCTAAAGCTGGGTACACACAGTAACGATAAAGCCCCGATACCGTCGGATCCGATGATATCGGGGCTTTATCGTTATGTGTGTACGTTCGTATCCCGAACGTGAGCAGCCGCCGAACAATCGGGTCGGCCGAACGCTCGTTCAGCAAAGGCCGAAAATTTCCATCGGCCGTGCTAGACTCCCTATAGAGGAGTCTAGCGTGGCCGATGGAAACACACAGTCCTGAGCGTTATCCTATGAAGTTCATAGGGAGAACGCTCGGGACTGTGTGTATGCAGATCTTTGAAAGATGGCAGACAGGATCTTGCAGATCATGTCTGTCATCTTTCAGAAATCTGGACTGTGTGTATCTAGCTTAAACGTCAGACTCCAAAAATGCTAATTCACTTAACATACTCAACGAGGTAGCTATCATCTTGATAAACCATTTCTTTAGATATAAGGATTAACTTGAATGCTTGAAATCAATGAGAATAGTTTCAATATGCCAAACATTCTATTACAATGAGTAAAACTTTTTGCTGCCTCAAAATGCTAACAATTTAGCAACATCTCCCTAGTTCATCAGTCTCATATTACTAAATGTTAGAAATTTTATGGATTATTGTATTCCAAGCCTACAATTAACTGTGTCTCTCTCCTCTATAATAAGCAGCATTGTGGAGAAATTATCTGTAATTTTGCATAATTGGTCCCTATTACCCCTTCTAGAGAATAATATTATCTGTTTTTAGCCCTGTTCAGGAAGTTCA
This sequence comes from Hymenochirus boettgeri, assembly GCA_019447015.1. NCBI lineage: Eukaryota > Metazoa > Chordata > Amphibia > Anura > Pipidae > Hymenochirus > Hymenochirus boettgeri. Next base: position 193,641,387 of record CM033476.1, on the reverse strand, counting down.
AAAATAGGTCAAACCTAGAAAAGAGGAAGAGAAAGGAGGACTAGGTAACTTAATTAACATGGGCAGTATTGTCTTTGGCCATACATGTTTTTACTTACCATATGTATGACTGGACTGGATGTGGAAATACCACTTATGCAATTTAACATTAAAGATGAGTCTACTCAGCCACTGCTTTAATTAAAAGTGGTGTGTTTTATCTTTTTATTAAAATTAAAGGACATGTCAACTCCTACAAAAATGTACTACTGATGTAGCTTAAAGTAATAAAACAGACACTGGTAGATGTGAACACAAACTTAAAGGGCATGTCCACCCTTACAAAGAACCTTACAAATCCACAATCCACCACTGTCCACGATCCACCGCTGCTTGGTTCACGCCTCCTCTGCTGCTCTAGCCCTTTAAATGCACGAGCAGCAGCAGCAGAGGCTCATTTGGGAATGGGTGTCATCCATTGGCCATGACGTCACTGTCACAGCTGAAAGTACCGGCCATTACCAGGAAGTAGTAGGGAGCCACTGCGGTGGATCATGAATTTGTCTGGGAGCATCATTGGAGAATGTGAGTAAAACAGAACTGGGGTATTGGGGGGTGCTCTGTTACATTTTTTTGTAGAAAAGGCAGACATGCCCTTTTAAGTCTGTGTTCACATCTACTAGTGTCTATTTTATTACTTTAAGATGAATCAGTAGCAGAGATTAACAAACGTGGCAAATTTAATTCCAACTGCCATTCCGCAGAAGTTCCGAAAATCTGATTCAAACCCAATTGAGTTGGATTTTTTTTGTATATTCCATCCCAATTTTTAAAGGATAAGTGCACTGTAAAATCAAGTTATGTTCATTTGGAAGATGCAGCTTTAAAAATCCCATTGCCATATTTTTTTTTTAACATATGCCCCTCCAGAGCCTAGCTTTGTGCCTTGGAAGTTGCTGACATCTTGTTACTGGTTTGCTGAGATTTCCTCTGCTTTCTCCTGCTTGAGCCTCAAACAGTAATGCCTGTGAGTTCCGTGCACACGAACTCACGGGCATTACTGTTTGAGGCTCAAGCAGGAGAGTGCACGGAACTCACAGGCATTACAGTGCACTTATCCTTTAAGCCTTTTTCAATGTTTTTATTAGAGGAGTGTGGGGGGGGGGTGTCCCATTCAATAACAAAGAGATGTAAAAGAAGCACCCTATAGACTGCTTAAATCTTTCTTTTGTGTTTCATCATACTACACTATACATTATTTTCAACTGTATTATGGGTGGTGGATATATAGTTAAACTTTTCATATTATAAAATGCCCATCTGGTTTATCTTTTAATAAACAATCAGGGAGACTCAATAAAAGTTCTTATCTTTAAAAAAATTATGCTAATTTTGCCCTAACCAATCAGATGTTATCTTTAAAATGGAAGCTAACATCTGATTGGTTAGGGCAAAATTAGCACCATTTTGAACGATAAGAAGTTTTATTGAATCACCCTGAATATATATAATATGCCAATCAGTTGTGTGTAAATCAGAATGAAAGAGCCCATACCCAGTGTCTGACTGGACTGTTGGGGCCCACCAGGACGAGTTTAGGGGCCCACATAACATTTCCTATCTCTATTATCACTCATTTACATATCTATCTTACTCTCTCTTACTGGCTCCTATTGTTTATTAAAATGCATTACTTACTGTCCCTTTGGCTCTATATTTAAATTATTATTTTTTTCTGTTTTATTGGGTGAATGGGCTGTGGGCTCACTAGGGGATTCCCCAGTAACCCTGTGGGCCAGTCCGACACTGCCCACGCCATTTTCTGACCTGACTATTCTTGCCATCCATTAAAGATAGCAGGAATGTCATGATTTGCCAACATATTTAATTGCTCAGACCCTCATACCCTATAAGCTACATGTATATAAAGAGATTAAAATGAGTGCCTAGGTGGTCCTAAAAAAACAATCTATTAAATATATCTCTACTCTAGCCCTGCCGGTAAGGTACAAAAAGAAAAGTATATAGAAACTGATCTATCTGTTGTATTCGATTAGATCAACTGGACTTGAAGTTTAGATCTTGAAGACGTTTCGCTAGTCATCCGACTGGCTTTCTCAATTCAGAACTTCTGAACTTCTGAATTGAGAAAGCCAGTCGGATGACTAGCGAAACGTCTATCTAATTGAATACAACAGATATACCATGACCTGGATGAATGAGAACCTTCACAAGCATAGAAACTGAGTGTGTCTGGTGAGATATAATACTGTATATCCAGTGGAAAAAATAAAATTTATCTTAAAGTATCAGATATAATGCAAGGTACTTAAATATAATAAAAAATAAAAACAAGTTCCAGGTGCTAAAAGGAAGCTATGCAATGGTAATGATATATGATTGACTGAGTCCTCAGACAAATCCCGTAAGTAATTTCAGAACAACGCTTACTGCTACAAGTGCTATGTACAAATTTTTTATATGCACCAATAAAAGTGACGTTTTAACTCAGTAAAGGATGGAGTCCATGTCTGGATTTATACTCAATTGATGGCTTCTTTCTTTGGAATTACCGGTTTCCTTTCCAGGACGAACTCTCCCGCTGGGCACACCGGGTCGGAGGAGCGCAGGTACGAGCCGTGACTCTAATGCATTTCTTTCTATATGTACAGATAAGGCCCACAATATTGGGATTACTCCAGTAATCGTGCCCACTGGCTGTATGGCACGCATCTACATATTTGTGTAAATGTGGTGCAAACTCATACTGTACCATGGATAAAAACTCAACGCTTTGTGTGAAGGTCAAATGGTATGTTCACTGTTTCTTTATGGTTAAATGGATTCAGAACATCTTAAGGATGGAAGATGCATGTGCCCATATTGAATTAAAATAACTAAACTAATAACTAAATAATCTTAAAAAAAACAGTGGATTTACCCTTTAAAAGCCATACAACACAATAAAGCCTAAAATATAAAAGCCTTTATATACTGTACAATAAACGTAAAATCCTTTCACAAAAGGTCCTATTTAGTATAATACAGATAACTAGGATTATCACTGACTAACATCACCATATTCCGTTTGGGAAATGTTAAAATGTCTTACACTTCTCAATGAAAATGAACATTTAGAAATAGCTCAATAAAAAGCCCATTGTGTCTCATTGTGACCTGTATGGTTGTATTTGAGCTGAAAAAGCACATCTGTCATCTTATTTGTTTTTCTTTTTATAATAAATATCACATAAATCAAGCTATAGTATTGTAAAGCTTCATATGTTTATAACATGTATATATCTGCGATATGTATGGGTGTCAGCGTTTCATGTGTATTCATCAGTACTTAAAATGATGCTACCCCTTTCCTTGGACTACTCTGGGTCTTCCTGGTATAGTATTTGATGCTGCTCTAACTCTAAACAATGTACTAGATTGATTTATTCAACTTCCAATACTTTGTTATTATATAACTGTTAGACAGCAATTTTTTATGCTTAAAGGGTTAGTTCACTCTCAAATAGAACAGGGAGGTGAGAACACTTATTTGCACCTCCCTGTGAATAATAGAACGCCCGGGGAACACTGCAAGACTTACCTTACCAGTACTCCATTTGCGGCTCCTTCTCAGCTGACAGGCATGCAATGCTAATAGCATAAAGGTGCCGGGAGAGTGCCAGTAAGGTAAGTTTTGAAGTGTTACTCGGGCATTCTATTATTCACAGGAAATTGTTCTCACCTCCTTGTATTTAATAAATACAGATTTTATGTTCTTAACAAATGTATATAAAATCTGTTTAGTGTCCCTTCAAGCTTTAAGTGAATCCACGCGATCCACCACTGGAACCTCTGACAGGTAATGACTGTTTCCGGCTGTAAGTAAACTATAGTGCGTGTTCACGCAAGCGCCTTATAGTTAACTTACAGCCGGAAGCGGACCTGTCAGGTACATTAAGTGAAGAACAGGAGGTAAGACATAGCTAGTTTACCTCCCATTCTTCACTTAAAACTTAAAAGCCAATGTTCACTTTGAGAGTGAACTATTCCTTTAATGTATAATGTTCTTGTTGAACCATCTAAACTGATCATATTGAAGACCATCTTCAATGCAGTTTGTAAATGAAAAGGTTAAGTACCTATTACTACATAATGCTGCAGACTGTGCTCTGCAGGGGGTAATATAAGCATTGTATAAGGGAAGAGAGGAAGAAAATAAGACCACATGTTACTTATACTATGACATGTGCTAATATGATGTAATTTACTGAAAATTGCCTTTTCCTCCTACGATAGATACAATAAACAAAACTTAAAAGAACAACCCATTTCACACAGCAGACACTGATAAATCAGTAATTTATTTGTGTTCCCCGGGATTTGGCAAGAACAGCAAACATGCTGTTTTGTGTATGCTATTATATTTTTCCGAGCAGCTAGCAGACCTTTTTCCAGACTCATGGGAATGGACATAAAAGGTCAAGCCTAAGGTGATGCCTTCTCCTACAGGAAACTGGAAATCTGAACTTGAATAATGTTTCACACTGTTAATGTTTGATAACATTTTTCTGTTCTCACTAGGACTGTTTCAGTGTCCGCAATTTTCGCTTTCTTTGTAGATCTCTTCAAAGTGACCACTGGTTTAGCAAACTAAAATCAAAGCCAGAAAAACACATTACAGCTCTTAATTAGAGGACAGCACATCCATTCCAAATCTAAATTTTATTTGTTGTAGTTATTTATTGAAAACGGCATTTACAAAACACTCTACTAAACACTACTACCGCCCAATAGCAGCCCTGTTAATGTTTTCCACAGAGGATTTGCAGAGTGTTGGCCAAATAGCACTCTTTTTCTGGAAAGTTTTCAGTACTGTACCTTACATATAAAAGCAAAATAATTATCTCCAGTAATAAATATTTATAGACATACACCCACATAAATAGCCCAATGCCCCCCTCATATAGGTCCAAATGTCTCTGCCCATAAATAGCTATCTTTGGTAATGAGACTTATAATGTTCAGTACATTACAGAGGTTGCACAATTACAATAAAAATGTTTAGTGTTGTGCAACTATAACAGAAATACATACAAAAGTTTAACTAGCTCCAGTATTCCAATCAGCAGTACAGATAATCTTTGTGTAAGAAGTATAGAAGTGCTTTAGAATAAATTAAGCCAAAGGCACAAGTTACATTGAATTGATCAGACTATCGGACAGGCCTAGATTATTTTCTTACCATCATACTTAAAGGGTATGTCCACCATAAAAATAAACTTGTAACATATTGTAGAGGACCCTAGCCCACCTCCAAATGCTAGGTTTGTTTGTTAAAAAAGGGTGCAGAACACTGCTTACAATCCTTCAATTCTCACTAAAATACTTGGCAAATACTGGGTTAAAAACAGAAGTAAAGGGAAGCTTTCACCAATTTATTGCCTGTCAAAGGGATATCAGGCTGCAGTGATAAGTCAGGACTTGGGTGTCTCCTAAGTCATCCCCCCTCCCACTCCTTATGTAGCAAATATCTATAGAAAAACAGAGACATTTCCTCTCTACAGGCTTACATATGGAGGGTTTTTTTTGTTTACAAAAGGTTAGAGTAATATGTGGGAGGATTAAAGAGCATGAGTGGCTTGTTTCACAGGCTTGTTTCACAGCCGGACTATATGAAATGGGAATGACCAGAGAGAGGAGGAGGGGAGGGGGCAGTGGGGAGCTCTGCAGTAAATCAGACTGTGTGCAAACACTGAGCCACAGAGGAAGGTGGGAATAAGGCAGAATACACTAACCTTTTTTATGTCTGTATGTATAAATTTCACTATAGATGCCCTTTAAGGTCCTCCCCACCCTTCATTAACATCTTCTCCAATGTCAGAGATGGAAAAATTGTCAGTGACCAGTATTGTGGCAGTAGCCAGAAATAAGTCAGTTACTGCAAGTATAATTCTCCTTAAAACCATTTATGGGCCAAGTGTCGAACTGGATTGTTGGGGACCACAAGGAACTCTGAGACCAGGGGCATCATTTACATATCTGTCTTACCCCTTCTGAACTTACTGTTCATTTGGCTCTGTGTTTAAATTTTAGCAGTTTTCTTGAGTGGGCTGTGGGATTCCCCTGTAACCCTGTAGACCAGTCCGACACTGTATGGGTCACAATAAAGACAGTCATCAGCAAGTGTAGAAAATAAGGTTCATCATCAACATCTACCCAAGATTAATGAGAATTATGGTCATAGAGCCATTATAAGGCCTACAGCAACATTGATGGAGCTGCAGAATTTCTAGGCAAGTGACAACAATCAGTTGTATACTTCAAATGTTTGGCATTTCTACATATATACACACAGTAGTCATAAATTTAGTCCTGATATACCAATCTGATTTTATGTAAAACAACTAACTGCTGTAATAAAACTAACAAGGTCTTCAAAAAAGTATTAGTTTATGGTATGTGAACAGTAATGCAACCAGGATTAGTAGGATTTTTTTTAATTTTTATTAAACTGCTTTGTAAGGTTTGTAGAGTTTTCATTTGCACTGTTATAATTGTTACAACTATGCACACCAGAGAAAAGGCACTTGCATGGGGATATGATCAATGTGTATAAATACAGGGGCCATATAATAAATAATAAAAATCTGGGGCATTGTTCACCCATAGAACATGTCAGAGAACACGTAGAGATCCCTTAAGGCTGTAAAAAAATAAGTTTATTCTCCCTGAGAAACGTTTTTTCACCCTGAGAACCATAAAATAATGGAACATTCCATTGGACGTGGTGATAGCAGGTTTATTGAATAGTTTAAAAAAAAGGCTGGAACATTCCATTGGACGTGGTGATAGCAGGTTTATTGAATAGTTTAAAAAAAAGGCTGGATGAATTTCTAAAAACAAAGAATGTTGCATGTTACTAGTATTTATTTATACATAAAGGTGGAGATGATTCAGGGATAGGAAGGATTTTTTTCCCCCTTCATACTGGGGATTTTTTTTTTGCCTTCCTCTGGATCAATGGTTATACAGGAAATGTGGGTATTGCTGAATAGGTAGGACTAAGATGACATATGTCTTAATTCAACTTCAAATGCTACTACACAACTATACTTTCAGGGTTATTCAATAAAAGTTCCTATCGTTAAAAAATGGTGCTAATTTTGCCCCAACAAATCAGATGTTAGCTTTCAAATGTTAAATAATATCTGATTTGTTGGGGCAAAATTAGCACCATTGTTAGCGATAAGAACTTTTATTGAATAACCCTGTATGTGTATAAACAAATACACAATTTAAAATCACTGCAAAGCACTTACGGGGTTATTCAATAAAAGTTCTTATCGTTTAAAATGGTGCTAATTTTGCTCTAACCAATCAGATGTTAGCTTTCAAATGTTAAATAAGATCTGATTGGTTGGGGCAAAATTAGCACCATTTTAAACGATAAGAACTTTTATTGAATCTCCTTGTTAATAGTTTATTTAGAAGTAGAAGCGTGAAATATATTTTTGCTGATAGAGAAGAAAATATTTTAATCTGCCTGCTATATTATTTGTGATGCTAAATATAGATTCCATTAAAAGTATTTTGTTTGTGGATGGTTTTAGTATGTAGAAGGTTCAATGACCGGAAGTAGATAGGATTTTTTATAAGTGTTTGCTAATGGTGCAAAGTATATGAATTCTATTTCACCTGTACGATAGTAAGTGGTATAGTCAACATTGTGTTGTAGGTTAGCATCAAACCAAACAATCACAGTTCCTCAATGGACATACCGTATATATAAAACGAAGGGGGAAATCTCAATACATAGAAATTAATCCATAAAACATATACAAGAGGTGGTAACACAAATTAATCATTAAAGCATCTTAAAGGGCATGTCCACCCCAAAAACTATAATTTAACCCCATACTGGCCCCACTCTGTAGTTTAAAATAAACCTTACCTTATGGTTCCCAAGAAAGGCCTTTTCAAAGTCCAGGAAACTAAAGACTCTAAGCTGTCTGTGAGGCTTCTGATCCACGCTGTTTCCTTGTCCTCATCAATGTCTGGAGCATGCGCAGTAAACCCCCCACACTCCCACCATCCGGATCCATCCTAAGCCATTGTTGCACCTAGCGTGTAATCCTTTTGGGGGAAGGTAAGTAACCCCTGCCCGCACCTAGCCCCTGCAATATTTTTTTTAAAAATCCCCCCGATCCTTACTTACAGAGCCTTCTCTCCACGGCATTTCTAGTGACGTCAGCCGCATCTGTGATTGGCTGCCTCACAGACGCGGCTGAGGTCCGGCCCCTGCTTGCAAGAAGGAGGCAGGAATGGAGCACCACAGAAGAGAAGGCAGTGTAAGTAGAATTAGGGGGACTTTTTAAAAAAAATATTCCGGCGGTTTGGGGTGGGTAGGGGTTACCTACCTAATCCCCAAAGTTGGTTTACGGGGGTGGACATGCCCTTTAAAATACCTACTACGTTGCAAAATACCCCAAAAGCGATCAATGTTCCCTCTAAGCTGTCTGATCCTTTATTTGCACACAACCTAGCCATTAGCATACACAGGTTAAAATACAGTGCACACAAAAACTGGTTGAAAATTGGTAATGCATTATGTAGGACCCAAAATTTTGTATCTGCACATATAATATACATTTGTGCATAAAGCTGATGTAAAATTCAAGGGAATATTTATATGGTATAGAAAAATGTGACACTACACACAGTGTCCCGCTAGTCACAGGATTAGACTTTAAAAGGAAGAACCAGGAGTGTATGCAGTAGCTGAGGAATCTCCACTTTGAACCATTATGGAGAGCAATGTGTCCTACTTTACCCAGCACCTTTTTTTTAATCTGCCTCATCTTGCTATACTGAGAACTCTGGTAGCAGAGATATGTGTACTAGCTGAAATTGACTATTGTATATATGACTAATTATCACTAATCATTTTGTTTTTTAAATTTGGTGTTGCTGTGGATTAATAAAGGCCTTTTTTTACTGCATTTTTCTAATATATTTTTCTTATATACAGTAACTTTTATAACTGGCATTTGTAACTACCCATTAAGGGTATACTGCTTAGCTAGTGCCCCTAACAGCCTTTCTATTATTTTACACTAACACCCACAAGCATGGTATCTGTACATGCTGGCAACTCGCATTTACAAATACATGTAAAATTTCACTCAAACTTACCAATACCAACTAATTTTATTTATCCAATTTTCTAACATTCTTTAAGTCAAGCTCACATGAGCTGAGGCTAATGAAATTAAAGGATTTGTATTATTAATGAAAACTTTAGAACACTATGGTAGATGACCTGATGCTATTTTTATCTTGCTGCACATATGTTTGGCTACAGTACAAGTTCCATGGAGAATATTGCTAGTAAAACGTGAGAAGTTGGCAGCTCAGGTAAAGAAATATTATAAAATTAGCAAAATTCATAAAATCAGAGGAGCTCAATTTGGTTTGGTCCACCCAGGACATTTAAGTCTTCTGAAAAGTTGCTAAATCAACCGAAAAGAAACACTTAAATGGAGAAGTTTACGTTTTTTTTTATTTCATTTATACCAATTTCACTAAATACATTAGAATTGGTATTACCCCTGGTAAAGACCTAAATTGCAGGGTCCCCAGCCTGGGAGTACAACAGGTAGTGTTTTTATTCCAAATGAATAGGAATAAAATTAGGAAAAACACAGATAGAGCAATTTCTATTTTTTGACTATCATTGCTGAACTATCCATTATGTCTCTATGACTTATTAACGTTAGCTGGGGAGGGAAATTAAGATGGGTGGAGATTTCTATAGGTGCCAAAATCTGTATCATATATCAAAGATGTATGATTTGAAGGAAACATTGAATTAGGAAGTTATTGCCATGTCAAAAACAGCCATATATTATAGGGTTTTTATAAAAAAAAACAAACATAAAAAATAAAAATACATCTACACTATAAAGCAATTTTGTTACTTTTCTTTAATTGTGTTACTTTTATTTTAGGTTTTGCTGAAGTTTTGGAAAAGGTAATTAAATCTTAACATGCTAAATCCTACCAACACAGGACACCCGATGGACATGTGACGCTCATCTTTGTTCAAAATTTCAGTATTTTTCATGTTTTTTTTCTCTCAAAGAAACCATAGAAAAATATTAAATTACAATCTGAAAAATACTAAACTATCCTCTTTCTTAATTTAATACCTTAACATGCTCAGGATGAATTAGTATACTTGAATAAAATGAAAGGAACATTGGTTACCATTTATAACTTTCCGGTATTATGTTTACACATCAATTACAACCCCTTTTTTTATTATCCCCCATTTATTATCCCCACTGAGCACTTTTTTACACTCTTTAGTCCCATTTTTTTTATCTGATGTTTAAAAAGGAGAACTGTCTAGATATGGTGACATACACTAGAAGGAGTAACAAAACGCTGCTTTCTTTTCAATTTCCAAGCAATTATGTCTTTTGGAGAAAAGGCTGAAAGTGTCTAATAAAGATTGCATACATGGTTTACTGAATGAAGCTTCTGTTCATCTACTGATACACAGAAACCTTGCTGAAAACATGTTTTGTTTAAGTAGACCCCAATAACCTGAGGCGGGAGCTTTAGAATTCAGTTGGATGGCATGTTTACTGCTTAGATCAATCGATGTAGCACTTCTGATTGACAAATTCGTCAAAGTGACTATGGGATCCTGCACTTTGTTACTAAGTCTCAGCGTACTTAAATTAACTAGACTTAATAGGATCTAAGTTTTAATCATGCAATCTAACATGTTTGCTTAGAACTATTGCCATTAACTTCTTTGTTTACAGTGTTTGAAGCCACAAAATACGTTATCTGGATATTGAAAATACTCCATCTTAGGATAAATATATATACTGCGCAATAGCCCTGAATTTACTTATAAACTGTCAATATAAAGAAAAACAAAGAAGTCCAGCTATGTAAAAAAAGTATTAGCAGTTGACTGCCATTTTGAAACGTTGTAATTTTAATGCAAATATTCAAGTGAAACAACATGATTTATAAGAAAGTAACAGGTGGGTTGAGTAGATTTTAGTCTTATAGAACACTACATAGATGGGAAGCAAGTTGTACATTATTGTATTATTATTATTATTATGGATTTATTTATCTTACGTGGTACTTAACAATTACATAAATACATGCATATCTTCATTTCTCACTTACAACCTTTATGATTCTGGCAGAAACAAGGGTCTCCAGAGGAAGCAAATAAATCAGGCATCAGTGCTAACCACCTAAGCCACTGTGCTATCGTACATTGGTGGTATATACTAGTGGATGGTTCATTAATGTATGATAGATATTTGAGTCTGCTTAACAAACAGACTAATGCTAAGTACAAACCAGCTGATATTTCCAGACAACCAACTGATAGTGTCATGTATCGGTCGGTTGGCTGGAAATATGGCGTGTGGTGGCCGTCCGCTACTGAGCTCGTTCACCTGTTCATCCGTATCAGACGAACATGCGATTGGGACTGTCGGTAAATCACAGCTGATCATGCGGCCCCCTATGACACCGCACTATTGTCATATGCACTGTCGGCTGCGCCCACTAGTGAGCACTCGGTTGGGACAAAAACTCGGCTGTAGAGATGGCCGAACTTCCAAAAGTTCGGTCTGTTTTACGAAAGTTCGAAAACGGACCCATTAAAGTCAATGAGAGTCAAATAGTTGAAAAAGTTCTAATGAAATACAATTAAAATATCAATGGTAATTTAATTTAAATGGCTCTGGGACCTGGGAAATGGTCTGGGGAACACGTTCGAATATCCAGAACTTTCCAAAAAATTGTTTTTATTCTCACGTGCGGTACTTTTGAGCTCCCGCATTCAACTTTCGATTATTATCCCATAAACGATTCGAACATTTGACAATTATCCCATAAACGATTCGAAGATCATTAGATTTTTGAATTCGATAATTATTGAAAGTTCGAAAGTCCGAGAAATCCGGGTCCGGGATAGTTTCAGAAGAACTCGGGTTGGAGTTCAAGTTCTAGTCCATCTCTACTCGGCTGGTGTGTACCCAGCCTTAGTCCTGTGATACTTTCCTAACATTTATATAGTAAGAATGAAGTATGAGTCAGAATACCACCATCTTAGTAATGAATCGAAAGACAACATACACTTTATAAAGATTTGCTTTGTGTGTAAGAAGACTGCAGTTAGTCAACAAATGGAAACCGTATACATATTTGTATATGATGTGCATTTGCTGCAAGCAGACCTTGATAGGGTATGAAAATGGGCAGCAGATGAGCTTCAATGTTGATAAATGTAAGGTGATGCATTTAGGGTTTACCCACCTTGTGCCACCTTAACCATAAATGGTTTTATGCTAAGTGAATCTTTATTGGAAAAAGATTTGGGGGTTCTGGCCAGACAGCAACGGCTAGAGCTAGCAAGATATTGTTTTGTATGAAAAGGAGAATAGATTCAAGGGAGAAAAATTATATTCTCCCTCTTTACAAGTCACTGGTAAAGCCTCATTTGGAATATGAGGTGCAGTTTTGGAATCCCATATACAAAAGGGGCATCATGGCAATGGAAGAAGTTTAGAGAAGGGCAACTAAAATAATGGAGGGGCTTGACTATGCAGGCAGATTAGACAAGTTAGGGCAGTTTACATTGGAGAAGCAACGTTTGCACGGAGATATGATGATTTTATGCAAATATATTAATGGGCCATACAAAAAACTCTCTGGTGACTGTGGAGCTGTCTTCCAGCAGATGTGGTAATAAAAAGTTCATTGCGGGGTGGATAAGTTTCTAAAACTAGAAAATACTGAGAATTTCTGGTATTAATACTCTAGTTCTGGTTGATCCAGGAATATTTTCCAATTGTCTTTTGCAGTCAAGTAGGAATTTATTTCCCCCTTTTTATCTGGCTTTTTTGCCTTCACATATCAAAAATAAAGAAATAGCATCCCTTTTAATAATGATTATTAGTTATACTAGGAGCCTTCTCAGTCTTAGCATTATAGAACTTAACTTTTATTTATATACATTTGAAAAAATAAAAGTTGCAAATCTGCCATAAAGTAAAGAAATATAGAAGCAAGATAAATACCTAATAACTGCCCAAGCTTTAAAGGGAAGTCATTCCCATATATTATCTAACTCTATAAATCTGTTCAGAAACCTACAGCACTCAGTGATCTCCTAAACTCAAATAGAGAGAGAAGATGCTAACTAGTTTCCTACTAATAAGGTAGACTGGGATGCATTTAAAATGGTGGGGATAATGGAGGTGAAGCATTGACTCTAGTGTAGCATCACATACATAGGGAGGTTAAACACAGGTGGCTCAGCAGCATGGATCAAGACACAAATATTGGACAACTCAACTTTACTGCCCTCCAAGACCACTTAATACATGGGGGGGGAAGAGAGATGCCCTGATGCGTATCGCCCCACACGTGGGCTCAGACATAGGTCATTTTTTTTTGCCTTCCTCTGGATCAACTGTTAGTTAAGGTTAAAAAGGAGAGTATAGAGGTTGGATTAGATGGACCTATGTCTTTATTCAACTTCAATTACTCTGTTACTGAAATCTATGTACAATTTAATTTAGGACTGATCAATGTCCTCTTGTTAAAAATCTTTTGGGGTAAATTAACTTTCTTTTATCAAATAAGTTTTACAAATATTGCACAATTGATACAAAATATAATTTTTTTAAGGAAAAAATTGGACTAATGAATATTGGTATTAGCTTAGTGAGTAAACTAAAAAATGCAGAAAGCATACTACATAAAACTGGAAACAAAGTAGACACACGCGCTTTAGATAAATATATTGGCAGGTTTCCGAAGAGGCATAGAGCTCCATTCATGCACTGATATGGTTAAATCTTAGCAATCAAATTAATCAGTTAGCTTTTCCTAAATAATCCTAATCTGTGACAAAGAAGCAAACTGGATTAAACCAAATTTTCAAGAGAAAGAAAGCACTTAACCACTTTAGTAAACAATTTAAAAGATTATTTACGGGGCCTTTACTTAACGGTTAGATTTTTCTTTGATTTGGTTTCAGGAAATATTTCTATTAATGTTCTGAAAGTTAACATACTGTTACATCCATTTATATTGTACTGCATGCATATTTAAAGTATGACAATGACTATGAGTGCTTAGCAAATTGTCCGTCTCCATTTGTTTTGAAAAACTTTGGGTTAATTTGAGCGGATGAGACCTGAAAGAACTGGATGTGATTTGATGCAGACCCTGTTTCAAGTAATTTGTGATAGATTTCAATGATTTTTAATTCAGCTAATTAGGACAGAAGAGGGAGATTATCTTGGGCCATGTCATAACTGAAAATCATCAGGCCCCCAGAAACACTAAATTGGGGCGCTTTTCCTTACATTGATTACCACAACTACCAGGGAGCTCTGAGATTGGGCCTGCCAGGGAGAATAGGAATTTTGGGCTCCTACTGGCCCCAGACCACCATTTGCAGGAAGTGCTTTTCTGGCAGTTACACATCTGCTACTTAGATACAAGATAGTAAGTTTGCAATCGAATATAATATCTGTAACACAAAATACATTACAAAAGGATAAAATAATGAATTGCTATTTGAGTTTCTCAAAATGATTTATTTATTAAAACAATAATTTGCTTTTAAGGGCATGACCCCCCCAAGCCAACTTAAATATTGCTGCAGAAACCCCCCCAAACCCCAAAACCATTTTACCTACAAACCCCAGATTCTTTCCTAAAGGGAGATATTCTTAAAGAACAATACGGACGAGCTCCTAGTTTCAGTAAGCGCTGTGAACGCTCAGAGACATTTAGTGTATTTAGCACATGCTCTGAATGGTATCACCCCTGGAAGACTCATTAGTCATTGACCACGACATCATACATCATGGCAGTGAATGTGGCTCTACCAAGAAGAGTTGAGACTGAAGCTTGTAGGGTCCAGTATCGAGTTTTAAGAATATCTCCCTTTAGGAATTTCAGTAAATTCATTTAATTAGTTTGAGGGGCTTATTTATGAAGTTTGTAATTTATTTCTTATATAGTGCTTTACAATTGTTTAGTCTATTCATATCAAATCCTGCCCTGAAGAGCTTACAGTCTAATCACTTTATCTCACACACAACCTATTTGTATGTGAGGAATACTGTAGTGCCCAGAAGAAACCCACACAAGCACCGGGAGAAAAATAAATGTCTTGCAGATTTGTCCAAGGGAATATTCAAACCCACATCACATACTGCCCATATACATCAGGGGGCATAGCTAGGATATGAAAAGATCTGGGGCACTCCTTATCACTACATGTGCTGCTAGACTTTTAGACCGTGCCTCTTTCTCCTCCACAATTAAGCAACACCCACTATTTACATTAGAGGGCGCTGTGCTGCTTCCATGGCAGTCTAGTTCTTAGTTTTGCACCCCAACTATGGTAAATACTGTAGTGGTACAAAGGCCATTCATTCAGCCCATACTCTATGACAGAAAGTTAACAACATTATTAGGGTGATTTACCATTGGTCACTGCGGTGATGCAGCCCTCTGTGAATGGGTTAAATAACTGAGTTAAGCCGATTTTCCAGAGGCTGCATGGTTGTGCTCACATAAGTAATTAAATACTTACGGTACATGCGGGTGAGTGCAGGCTCTGGTAAATTCTCTTCTGGGTAAATCTCCTAGTATCTTGTCAGTGGAAACTGGACACTACACTTGAGCCTCACCCCTTAAAAGGCAGAACATAACAGATCACTTCCTCCCCATGGTACAGAACAGATTGCTTAGCTACTGTCTGTCTTTAGTAGCATCATAGCTTTAGCAGGCAGATATGTTCATTTTATATCACACATAAATCAATAAAAAAAACCGAACCAAAACTGAGATAGCATCTATACTGTGCTGTACACTGATTTTAATGTTTTGCATACCTGTGATGATTTACCAGTAGGAACAATTATCCACAACAACCAATATTATATCACCTATCCGGAGGAGTAATGCTTGCCCTGAACTAGTTTGTTTATGAGGATGAATACCTTTTTCTGAAGATCAACGATATGGTAGCGATTTCCTGGAAATTAAAAAGAAGAACAAAAAAACCCAACAAGTCAGGTAGAGTAGATAATACAGTATAGAGACGCATAGATATGGAGGAAGAAGCAAGAGTATAAAGGTGGCCATACATATACCCAATATTACTCACCTGACCGAACGTTCACGCGATGTTCAATCGATCCTGCCAGAACCTCCTCTCTCATTTTTCAATGTGACCGACATGCAATCGCAAAATCCCATTCACTTTGCGATTGCATGTTGGTCGCATAGAAGAATGGGAGAGGCGGTTCCGGCAGGATCGATCGAACATGAATTATAAATATAATGGCACATCACTGCACATTATACACAATTCCCAAGGTAAAATATGGTAGTGGCAACTTAATAGCTGGAGAGCAAAATTAATTTTAAAAAACTGGGAAGTTTGTCATTCATCAGGGCAATAACTCTGCCAGAGCAACAATTTAGTGACTTGACTGGGTCGCTCAAGGACATAAATTCTATTCATTCTAAGACCTGAACTTAACCCCTGCAAACATTTTTTGCACCTAATTTATTATGTCTTAATATACATTATAAATGACTTAGAAGGGGACATTGAGAGGAAGGTCTCTGTGTTTGCTGTTAACACTTAATATACAGAGCTATAACAAACAATGCCAGACAGCCATGGCTAGAGATAGCAAGATATTGTCTTGTATAAAGAGGGGAAAAGATTCAAGGGAGAAAAATATTATTCTCCTTCTTTACAAGGCAAAAAGGGACATCTTGGCAGTGGAAGGAGTTCAGGGAAGGGCAATGAACAATGTTTGCTCTGGGATTTGATCACTTTATACAAATATATTAAGGGCCACACAAACTCTTTGGGGCATTGTTCACCTATAGGTCATATCAGAGGACACGCGGACATCCTTTGGAAGATTGGAAGAAAAGAAGTTTCATCTACAGGATAGGAAAGGTTGCTTTACAGTGAAAATGCTGAATAGCTTTAAAAGTGGGCTGGATACATTTCTAAAACTAAAAAATATAGAAAATTACTGGTATTAATACATATACTGTATTTATGGTTGATCCAAAGATAATTTCTGATTGCCATTTGGAGTAAGGAAGGAATATCCCCCTCTCATTTTTTATTTTTTTTGCTTTCCTTTGGAAGAGTATAAAGGTTGGACTGGATGGACGTATGTCTTTATTCAACCTCCATTACTGTGTTACTATGTTGTCTTCCTGTAATGGGATGTTCACAAAGTTTTCTTTGTGATACACTTTAAATATCCATCTAAAAGTAGATTAAAATACCTAGGCCCATTGCAAATAAATATTGACCTCTCCATGGATGAGAGCACATGCCTGCATTGTTTTACATTCTTACACCTGTAGTCACAAAAAAGCTGCCAAAGGGAAAGGGATTTGCTTAAGGCTAACCCTGAACATATGTTCTTGGAATTGCTAAAGGGATCTGTAAAATACAGCTGGCCTTTAGCAATTCATAGTTTTCAGGAACATCCTTCTCCCAGCCAACTGGCATTTGTTGGGCATGCAATAAAAACAGAAAAAATGTAGGACACTAAACCCTTCTAATAACTTGCACATCTCACCACACCAGCTTTCTATCACTTTAATATACATCTTACCTGCACCCATTTAGGTGATTCCCACTACTATTACATATTATATAAAAACACATGTAATGTATTACACGCATTAAATATAAAAGAAACCTTAAACATGCTATGCAAAGCCTATCCTTGCCAGTAGGGGTCTAGGAACAACTGAATGTGGACCCCCAAGTTGTAATCAAGGTTCACTCAAAAATTGGTTCATGACCAGTCCCAAACAAAATTTGAGACAGAGAATAAAGATGCACAACTCCACTGGTGCTCGTTCCTTCAGCAGGTCTGCAGAACAGGATGACATTTCTATGCAGAATTCAGGACATAAAGCTTAAGGGGGAAACACAAAATGTTGATGTCAAAACCAGGTTTAACCGTTGAAAGGGAATTAAAATGGGGGAGAGACTGACACTCACCCCTGTAAGCACATCCCCTCTATGCAGGTGCATACAATGCCTAATGGTAAATCCAACCCTGACCGCACACAAGGTTGTAAAATTAATGAGTTGTATGTTTTCTTTAAGCCAAAATCTCAAACATGCTTAAAGACAAGAGTATTGATATTGTGAGTGAGTAATGCTAAAAAATATATGTCACCTCAAGCATTTTCCTGGGGTTTCAACATCACTTAAGACAAATATCCAAAAGATGGCACATGGCCCACTAAAATGGTTTGCCATAGAATGTAATGGCATGTTTTGTTTATAACTCTAAACTTTTCATATGTCAAAAGCAGCATATTTATGGTACATTTCCTATAAAGTGGATTTTTCGGAATTAGGGTGGCCATACCCTTTGGTCATTGGGATTATGATTATGTCTGGATGGAAAAACGAAACATTTTAGTTTGTCGTTTTGGTCTCTATTTCCTACTAGTAGATGGTATAGGAGGCAGATCCTGGCAGTGTATTTATCAATCTTGAATGGAATCTGCCATTCATTTTGAACATTTTTCCCATGTGTATGGGACTACGAACACTTCTGGGAAATTTGTTTGGCAATATTCCTGCAAGTAGATCCTGTCACCACAGACTAGACAATAATCAGCCTTTCAATATGAAATATGAAATCCCAGTTATCTGTTCGGAATTTCAACACTTCTATTGCATAAAATAGCAATTCACTTGCTAACCATGCTAACTCTTTATCAGCTTTTTCTCCTCTGAACTGAATTTTTATGCTTTACTCCCAAGATCTCAGAATAGTCACAGTGCTGGGGAGTGAAATAACATTGGCACTTTTTGTTACTTTTCTCTGCACTGAATTAGCACAGTAGCACTATGTTCCAGTAAAAGCGCATTGGAAAACAAGAGTTTCTCAGAACAAATACCCTGATACCAGTGCTATATGCCACAGGCAAGTAATTCAATGCAGTGGGCCTAGCTGGGATCATTTGAGGTAAATGAAAGTGTATTTATTTTAGATGTATATTTACAGGTATCAATTGTAACTATTGCCCCATATTCAAATTGTATTAAAAGTTCTGTCTACAAAAATTAATGAGTTGCATTGTAAAGGTGTAAGGTTGTCTCACATATTTGCTAATAACACTCCACAGGTGATTATAAAGTATGGAGAAATACCTCTCCATTGAACTTCCTAACCACTCATTAGAACATTTTGCATCCTTTATTATAAAATTCTAAAGCTGTGTCCATGCCTTTGTGTCTGTGTGTCTCTCCACTTCCTTCCCCTGGCCACTAGGTGTCCACCACACCCCCCCCCCCCCCCTTAGAATGTCAGACTGATGCTGCTCTTACCTGCAGCGACATTTGTTTCCCTCTATAAACTGGTCTACCGGCGCCATGAAATTCTTACCATCTTAGGAGTTTGTGTCTCAGTGTTTAGTATGTAGACGCTTTATGCGCTTACACACTACAGTGTCTGTACTTCCAGGCTGTTACCGTCATAGATCGTGCTCTTACCGGGAGCTCACATTAGGCTGCTCAAATCCCCAGCTTTTCCCCGTTTACAAACTGTGGATCAAGGACACTGTATACCCGGCAGGATCGTTTCTAGCAATCTTGGTGCCCTAACTTTTTTAGATTGCAATCCCATTGCAATAAAAAGCCCAGTAGTGTGGCCTAGCCCTCCAAGAGTATTGGCATTAACATTTCAGTGCCAGCAGACTTCCCCAGAGAATTGCCATTACCATTTTCAGTGCCAGCAGTATATTACCATTAACCTTTCAGTGCCAGAAGACTTTCCTATTAATAATTTCAGTGCCATCACTTTCCCGGAGTATTTCCATTAACCCTTCAGTGCCAGCACTTTCCCAGAGTATTGCCTTTAACCTTTCAGTGCCATTACTTTCCTAGAGTATTGCTATTAACACTTTCAGAGCCAGCAGAGTATTACCTTTAATCCTTTCAGCTGCCAGCATTGACATGATATACAGTATGTACCTGCTTTCCATGTTTCTACCATTGAATTGTTGGGTGGGTCTGCATGCATGTGTGTCTGTATGCATGCATGTGTGTATGCATACGTATATGTCTGTGTCTGCATGTGTGTCTGTCTGCATGTGTGTCTGTATACATATGTGTATGTGTCTGCATGTATGTGTTTGTCTGCATGCATGTATGTGTCTGCAAGCAATGTGTATGTGTGGGTCTGCATGCATGGGTATGTATGCATGTTTATCTGCATGTGTGTGTGTCTGTATGTGGGTGCATGCTCTGTATAGATATGTATATTGATGCATGTGTGTGGATAACTCATGTAATGGCTCAATGTCTAGCACCCGTTAAAGGGACTGTCCACCCCTCTTTTCAAAAAGTGATATAATGTAGATAACCCCCCCAAAACCTTAACTTCGTTTTAGTCAAAAGTTAGAAATTGGCTCCCACACAGAGTTATTATACTCACAAGCTCCTCGCTCCACCACCGCTTCCGGGTTCTTCTCCCAGTCTCACTTTTTGAAAAGAGGGGTGGACAGTCCCTTTAATATAACAGACTAAATTGTAATAACAATAATCATTAACAAAATTAGAATCTGTTCGCTCAAAGAGCACCTTTTATCTACAGCTGATTAAAATCTCAAATTAAATTAAACTGATTAATATTTATTGATGACTACGAATTGTCTTGGAATCACATTCTGTACAATTGTTTCTGTGTACCGTGTAATATCCCGAAATGACCAAAAGAAGTCTTAACTGATCCTTAACTCAATGACATTACCATGCTCTTTGAGGCATATTTATAAACGGCCTTTAACTTTTCGCGGCCGAGTTTCCCGCCATTTCCGCCAAAATCTATTAACGCGATTTATTAAAGGGCAAAACCCGGCCGCGCAAAGTTAATGCCTTGTTAACATCGCATCAGTTACCGCTCGCTTCTATTTATAAAGCGGCGGTAACTGATGCTCGGCGTTTTTCACTTCGCCACCTTCAGGGTGGCGAAACACCCGAGATTGCCTAGGGTCAGGGAGCCACCGCGGGAGGCACGCCCACCTCACGGTGTGACCGCTTCCCAGCAGCACCTCCCAGACCCCTGCCCCATACTCTTATGGGGAGGGGAGGGACCCGCTGGGAGGGGTGGGGGGCCCCCCAGCGGGGGCTCTGACAAGAGCCTTTTGAGGCTTAGGGGATCCTAAAGCTCAAAAAAGGACCCCCCCTCCCAGGCCCTATCAGGGCCTTTGCAGCTCTGACAAGAGCCTTTTGGGGCTTAAGGGGTCCCGCAGCTTGAACCAGGACCCCCCTTCCCCGGCCTATCAGGGCCCTTGCGGCACAAGTGCCCACTGTCTTCTGCCATCTACTGCGATGACTTTTGAGCTCCATAGAGGATTGCAGCTCTTCATATAGGTTTGCAGAAACCAAATCCAATTCTGATTAGTCAATTTTTCAATGCTTGGTATCAGATGGTTATACAGTATCCAATCATATTTCTGAAATAAGACACCGCGCAAGGGCGTTGCGGAACCCACAACAAAGACACTCAGTGCCGCATGGGCCCTTACAAGGGCTGGTGAGGGGGTTCCCGGTTCGGGCTGCGGGACCCCTTAAGCCCCAAAGGCCCTTCTTAGGGCCGCAATGGCACTTGTAAGTGCCACAAAGGCCCTGATAGGGCCAAGGAAGAGGGGTACTGGTTCAAGCTGCGGGACCCTTTAAGCCCCAAAGGGCTCTTGTCAGAGCCGCAAAGGCCCTAAAGCCCATGCCCACGCAATGGGGGGCGAGGGCGGACTGCCTCCCTCGCCGGGGTTGCGGCGGATGCAACAGATGCAACCACCCGCTGTGAAGGGAGTTCAAACTACCGCTGCACATCACTGTGGTAGTTATTTTCGCGGTGATGTGCTTCGCCTTCATAAATTTGGCGAAAGCATTATTTTATGTATACTAGATTGTTTCCTAATCTTTTTGTCACATCATTGTGGAGGCATAAGGAATATTTTTGTACATATATACGGTACACCATTTTTGCCAGGCACAATTTTTTGCTTTATGCGCTGTTTCAGGAGAAGATTTTATTCTACCAAGGTAAAGTAAATAGTTTTTTTTTTTTGGTTTAGCTTTCTTTCCATTTTACTAGGGTTCATGGGAACATTTTATAGAGCTCTGTGTTAACTGTCCTGTCTGAGATTAGTATGCCAGTGGCACTAATAGTGGGTGGAGTCTTTGGCAAAAAAATTGATGTTTCTAGAAAAGTTTTCAGAATGTTGAGAATAAGTTTTATTTTAAATCTGCTTATAAAATTAGTTGTTAAAAAGCTCTTTCTTTTCTTTAAAGCAAGAGACATTTTTGCTTCTTCACTTTTTACATAATTTCTAAACCACTTGACAAGTTATTATGAAAATACATCTGTCTGGATCATGCAGACCCCTTCTTATAAGGAATCATTGTGCCTTGCTGTCAGCTGATAAAGAGCCAGGCTAAACAATAACTTACATCGATGCTTTTATGTTAAGGGTCCTTATTTTCTTACATTTGCTGGAATTTGCTGCATCTGTAATTCGTTGGTAACTAAGCAGTAGTTCATTTTGCACATTCTACTTATAAAATAATATTACAGGAACAATATTTTATAAATATAGAATTAGAATTAACAAGAAAGAATACTGTACATATACAATAATAGTTTTTTTGGTCTGGAATAGGAGTAGAAGGCTCATGTATTATAGGATAATGACATTCGGAATCCTCGATAACATGTCTACTCACTACAACAGACACAGCAGTCTTTGAACTTATTGTGAGTACTAATTAAGTTGAAGTTGAAGTACACATATCATTTGTTATGTTTTGTGTTATTGTTGAGGACTGACGTGGTTCATGAAGTAAAGATTGCTGGAGATACTGTGATCTGGCAGTGTCTAGGGTGTGTCAGATTGGAGAATTCACTGAATGGAGAGTAGAAATGGGACAGTACATTTGGTTTTATTATATCAGCATTATATATATTATATATCTGCAAGTCAGAGAGCAGCATGTTGGAGTTTAATTCTATGATCCTGTACCTAACAAATCCTAAAAACTGGTGACTGAAGTTATGATGTTTTACTGTATATTGGGTTTTAGGTAGTAAAAATCAGTGGTGGGAGATGCGCCATTTTGGACAGTGGATGTATGGGAAAATAATGGACAAGGTGTTCAACTTTAACTAAGCTTATTCCTCACCTTGGGAGCTGAACGTTTCTTTTCCTTATCACTTTAGATAGTTGTGATAGATGTGGACAAACCATGTGGACTGATTATTTCATGATCAGCAATAGATCACAAAATGAATGGGCCAGTACAGGAAAAACTGGGCTGGATTTCTTATATATTAGGGCTAGGCCACACTAGTCCACATTTAAGTGTGGACAATAGTGTGGCCAAACAAGTCCGTTGCCACGTGGTACACGTGCGATCCACATTTTTTCTGCACTCGCAAGCGATGTTGTCAAAATATTGAATGTTAAAACTTATAAGTGTAAGGCTGCATTAAGCTATGATCTAATCCTGGTTTATGATCATTCTCCTTATTCCATCCTACATTACATCTGGACCACTTTCTTGATATTTAAAAGAAAATAGTTATGTAACTGCTCCTGTAGAGGCATCTATACCTTGCCATGTGGTCTGTCCAAGCACAGGTAATGTGGTCAAGATGAAAGTAAGTGTGGTATGTTAAGAGTCTCATTATGCACTGCCCTTGCAGCCTGAAACATGTTGTGTGCTTTTCTACATACAGTAAATGTCTTCTGCAGTTACCTTATGAATTGACTCTTGACTCACCACTTACTTTCTTCTTGACCACTGTGCTGACTGTCACTGTCACTGAATCATATGGGGCCAGACAGAGATGTGGTGGTGTGAAACAAGCACAGTTCAAATTATTAGCTTTCAGCTTTAATATAAATATAACACATGTATGGCTTCATCTTTAATGCCATATTTTTACAATTCATTTGTAAGTTTGGGCATAATGATGTTTCTTTGTGCCATTTGCATATAAAAATTCCCCTATGCAGTATTCAGTTTGGGTCATGACACAGCAAAAATGCATCAATCCTGTTTTGATGCCACAACAATGTATTCTATGGTTTCTTTTAACAAATCTCCCTTGTAAGAATCATTTGGAGAACTTTTTCCCCTGTTAATTGCCTCTTGGATAAAAGACATCCTAGACTAGTCATACTGTTTTTATAGTCCTCCCCCCTTATCCTACACTATTGGCTGAAGTCACAGAGACTAATGGGAAGCCTGAAGCACAGTATATAGTCACCAGCCCTACTGACAGCTTGCAGTCTAACTAAATCACAAAGGGAAACTGGAAATGTAATTCTGGATTTGCTGATATGTATTCACTCAAGTCAGCTGCTTAAAGGAGAAAAGTTTTGTGGATGAGAAAACACTGAGGAATTCACTGAACTGTCAGGTAATTAGAAATTAAATTATATTGGGGCCAAGTTTTATACGAATGTGATATTAATGCATTGGTGAATGGCACACAATTGTATTCTACTTTTACCTGGGCGTTGAGAAAGTTTAACCGTTAGAAGTTACAAAACAAAAATTAGTTGCCTATATTAATAATTATGTGTGAAATTTACATTTACTAACAATATTTTCAGCCTAAGGGACCTTTTAGCCCAGGGCTCTTGGCTCTACTGTAAAACTAGACTTCAAGGCCTTTCAAGAATTAATCCTTCTATGGCCATATCAACTACGTACATTTACATAATTAATTTACTAAATTACATATTGTACATGGTATATAATGTTATTTCTATTTTTTATCCTTTGAGCATGGATTTATTAAGTTCTTGTCATGTGTCATACTAAGCTACGATAGCTTAGAGGGAACTATGTCAGGAAGTTAATGCATCCAAACATTTGTCATTTTATGATCCCTTGTTTTTAAAGATAGTGTAAATATCTGAAAAGGGGAAGATGCTCATGAGAGCAACTCTTAAGAAAACGATTGTTAGTGCAAATAAAGTGCATCAAATACTTGAGAAGTTTGTGATCATTATGATCATTTAAGTTCTTCTTCAGCTTTGTTTCTCAAGATATCTGGTGAATCCTATAGGTCTAGTGTATGTTTGTGATTTCACAGAGATCACAAATCTTACTGACAAAGAGGTTATCCTGATGTTCTACATTATAAGGATTGTAAGTAAAATGAATTTTAGAAGTGATCACATTTAACATGCTACCAACTTTAATGTCCATGTTCAGGCATGACTTTAGGGTGATGATGTTATTATATTTCTAATATGATATAAGAGAGGACTCTGGTTGACTTTTGTGTTTTTTTTAAGAATATTTTTTAGCATGGCCTTAGTTGGAGTTTTTAAATTTTAGTCTAAATTAGAAATCTAAGACATAATCTCATCACAGTTTATTTAAATATTTACTTTTTGTGTCTGTGTCCTTACTATTTGTTTTGGGCATATGTAATTCAGCAATGACAGCCTCATTTGCATGACTTCAATTTTTATGACTGGGTGCTGCCATACAGTTCTTTTTTTCTAGAACAAAATACTTTAACTAAATTATATTTTGGTAACTAGTTAAACTTTTAGTTAACTAATTTCCAGTTTATGGAATGAAACATTAACTAACTGAATCAAAACTGAGAATAGGAGTATTTCACACATAGGAAATTATTTAGATACTGGATTCAGTATGTAACTCTGCACCTATGGCAAAACTGTGTCTCCCATAATCCTTTTCCAGGTTTGTTTAGAAACAGGTGCCATTTTTAATGGTCTAAACTTTAATATGGCAACTAAGGTGGTTCCTTAATATAAAACTAACTACAAAATAAACATCTTGCAGATGTTGAAAAATAATTTTGAGCAACCCATCTTATTGCAGCTGAAGGTTATTTAATTTAGGTTATTTTAACACTTAGATTCACAAAATGTGACAAACTGTTATTGTTTATAGTATTTGATGGATTACATACTCTAACAGTAAACTACAGATAAAAAAAGATCTTATCTTGGTTATAAAATGCACTGTTAATATACACGGAGAGACAGTAGTGTGCCACGGTAATACATAAAGGTGTAAATTAACGTACTTCAGTTATTGACTAGGTGACTGTCATATTTCTAGGTCTAAATGTGCAGTTTATCATGATTTTCTTTAATCAGTCACAATTAAAAATGATTGCATTTCCAATAATATTATAAGGGAGCACCTAAATTATTCTGAAACTTGTATTGAGTATGAGCTAAAATGAACTTGTGAGGTGAATAATCTGGCCATCAATAAATGCAAAACTAGGGGATGGTGAATAATGGTCTCCTCTCTTCTTGTCTATATGTAGGTTAGAGGTTGATCACTCATGGGGTCTTTACTAGAGATGTCCGAACTTCGCAAAATCCGGTCCACTCGAGGATCCGCGAATTTTCGAAAAAATTCGAAAATGCGAAAATCTGCGAGCGGACCCATTAAAACCCATTAAAATGAAAGTTCTGCAAAATCCGTTCTTCGAAAATACGAGGATTCTTCGGAAATACGGATTCTTCTAAAATACGAGGATTCTTCGAAAATATGGACCCTAAAATGTGGGTTGCTCCATCCAAAAATGTGAAATATCTGCGAAATTTTGAATTTACGAGCATTTCTCGTATTTTCCCGTATTTTGGAAAATACGAGAAATCCTCGGAATTTCGAAAATTTTCGAAAACATGGTTCGGAAAAGTTCGGAAGGCGGAAAACCAGAAAATCCGCGATATCCACCATTTGCGAATGAGGTAAATCCGCCGCGGATCCAGGTTCGGATCCGCGAACTGGGCCATCGCTAGTCTTTACCTGGGCTAAGAGACGGTCATTTATTTTTACCTAGTAGGGGATAATCACTAATTACTAATTTGCTTAGTCCCTATCAGGGGTACAGAATATTAATCATGCATGCTGGGCACAGAATATCACTCATTAGGTATGTACCTGACCTTTAAATGTTGTACAGAATATTACAGGTGTTTCTTAATCTGTCTTCTTAAAATGGTTAATACCCTTGTTGTTTCATCATTGTGTAATGGTAAGGAAAACATTTTAATAAACTATCATTTAGCATACTGATGGGAAAACATTGTGAAGTTCTTTGATTGCTTTAATAATGCAATCAGTGCTTAAATAAGTTGCCTCTGTGAAAAAACCCACATAGACCTATAGAAATAGTACTCACCACTTAAAAATACTTTTGCCTTAATGATACTTTTTAGTTAGTTATAATATTTGTCTATTTTACAACAGGAAATACTATATTCTTGATGGTAATGAACTCAGATAAAGAACATACCTAATAGGCAATACTTTGGAGAATACATTCTGTCTTTTTACGTAATAGTAACTTAATCTATTATGTGTCCAAATAATGAGCCAACATTTTTCCCATATACTGTTCCTAACAATAGTAGCTTGTGTCCTTTCACTAGTTGGTGGCTTGCCTTCTACTCTTTGTAAAAGGTACATTGTTTGAGATGCAGAGAAACATCAGTATTGCTTTTGAATCCCATTAATCTTCTGAGACCCCATTAGAGGCATGGTAACCTTCCTTGCACATCACTCATTAATTCAATCTTTGCATGTTATTTTTTAGATGCAGCTGTGTAATAATAACTATTTAAATGCACATATTATTGATTTATTGACCATCCCAAATTGTATCTAAAGAACATCAAGATACCTAGTGAACAGACACCTAGTGAACAGACAAAGACAAAGATAAACCTCACACATAGAGAAAAACGGTGAGACTCTCCATTCTAATTTGTTTATGTGCACAATGGGATCTTTCTTTCAAATGACTATTCAGTCTTCTAGGATGCCAATTAGGAGGAAGGTTAGATGTATTACCAACCCTGATGTATTGGGAATCTAAATAATAAGTAATAAATAATGATGAATAATTGTGGCAATCCTTTTTATTTTTGTTTACAATGAGTTTGTAAAGAAGCTATACACTGTGGGAGATGTAATAAAAGTTCTTATTGTTAAAAATGATGCTAATTTTGACCCAGCCAATCAGACGTTAGCTTTTAAATGGTAAATAAAATCTGATAGGTTGGGGCAAAATTAGCATTATTTTTAATGATAAGAACTTTTATTACATCTCCTTATATATCTACTACTAAGGAGAAATTTCCTTAGTAGTAATAATAGTGTTCACTTTCATAACCTTGTTTGATGAGTTCACTTTTAGTAGTTTATAGTTTTGTTTGAGCTCTTAATTTTAGTAACCTTGTCCATGTTGCATGAATTGCACTAATATTGAGTATGATGATTGCAGCTGGACAAACAAGCAAAGGGTGGGTGTTTTTTTACCGAAGGTACCTATACAGTATTACTAAATGTAAACTGTGTAGCTTGCCATAAACTGTAAAATAAAAAAAAATCTTCTGAGCATACTCAGGAGAAAAAAACCTTCTTATAGCCAGATTGTATATGGCCTCCATCCCAGTGAACCTAAAGGTTATATTTAAATTAAAAAATTTAGGACATACCTGAATTCATTATCTGAATCTTCCAGGCCCTCCCTGAGTCTGAAGGGGCTTTCCAATGCCTGTGGCCATCTAAATGTAGGCCTATGTGACAGACATTCTAGAAACTAAAGTATTTATTTACTTTTAAAGGGGAACCAAACTACACTAACACATTATGTTTTGGTAATTTCCTACCTAATGGTAGAAGAAACATTATTTTTGCAATCTTTGCTTGCCAGACATTGCAATCAAAGCATGCATGTCCATAACTCTTGATTCACACATAAACATTACACACATCCTCATACACTATACACTAAAATGTTATGAAATTATAGATTTTAGACAACTACATGATAAAGCAAATCATGAGTCTTTCTTCATACAGCGTGGATTCAATGAACATTTAAAACCAATAATACACATGCTGCTTTGTATTAAGACACAAAAGAAGAGCGTTCATGGTAAAATTAATTGCCCCTTCTATGACTGCACAGATACAGATTTAATTTGCCTCAAGCTAAAGATGATACACGATGCTGATAGATGAAATATAGAGCACATAAATTAAGTTGCTATAAATGATTCCAAGGAAGAATTCTTCCTTTGTTTCAAGAAGCTAAAATAGTCCAATGTTTAAATGAGTCATCCAATTTATGCCCATGGTTCACTCTAAATGAGCTAGTGTGCTTACTTGATGTATATATTGTAACAAGTAGAACTGAAATTTATTAATGTTATAGTTTGCACCAAAACATCCTAAAAACAAATATATTTTAATTAGAAAGCCACTTAAAGGAGAACATTAGAGAAGATAAGGCAAACACTGACACAAATTTATTGGCTACACTGGTTAATAATCAGCAGAATATTTGTTTGGTTTTGAACCATGCAGTTCAAGGTTGAAGCAACACTAAAATACTTTTTAGCAATGTGGTAGTTTCCAAGTAATACATTTTTTTTTAACTGGGTTTCCATTTGGCCCAAGAATATAGTTCTGTTGGAAGATAGGTATGAGCTCAAGCACAGCGCATTAATGCAAGCTGGGGGGAGGAGGTGGCAACCATTGGATGAGCAGGGATACACAAAACTGCCAGGTTTGTTCTGGAACAAGCCAAGATTTCATTGGTCCTTTCTTTAGACAAAATGTCAGAACATAAGCTTTGACACGTAGAAGTATGTATTCTTAATTGTTTTTCTCATTCTCTGATTTTTATTATGTCTGATCTATACACAATTAGGGAGATTCAATAAAAGTTCTTATCATTAAAATGGTGCTAATTTTGCTCCAACCAATCAGATCTTATTTAAAATTTAAAAGCTAACATCTGATTGGTTGGTGCAAAATTAGCACTATTTTTAACAATAAGAACTTTTATTGATTCTCCCTGAATGTGAGCAAAATGAGCAAGATGTATCACATAGTGAACTGGCAAAAAGAGATTTTCAAAAATGGTGGGTTTCATTTAGAAATTGGATTTTTGTAAATTTTTATTTGAACCAAATAGAATTCGATAAGAGGCGGATATTGGATATTAAATAATTTTTTTTTTATAATTGGTATTGAATATTCAGTAATTGTTATCAATATTCGAAGTTCGACATAGAATATTCAATAATCAGTATTGAATATACAAAATTTTCTAAAAGTTCTGAAAGTTCTGAAAGTAATGTAAATTCCCCATTAACAAACCATTTCATCTACCTTAGATGCAATGTAGAAGGAAAAAATGCTAGTGAAGTAGTGAATAAGACGGGTAGGAAAGTATTCCTTTCATAATTCTCCTCTGAATTATGTGCAGAATGAATAGAAAAACTGAAGTAGTGATAAGAGCAAAAGTATTCTGGGTAGGCTAAACACCTGCAGGAGAGGGAATTGGTGCCTGAAACCTTGTGGTGAAATAATGTAACATTTTTATTGACAGCTTTTAAATTGAATAATATGCACTTGCTATTTTACCCACAATCTCTGTGGATTATATTGAGCCATCAACCTAGTAGTTTAAATGGCCTTGAAACATAGGAATTCCAAAAGGTGGGAGTGAACGGATAAGTTGCTGGTGAACTAAAAAATATATTTATTTGTTTCTAGATATGTAACATACTGCACGGTATGTTGAAAAACTGGAATGAAATGAATCTTTATCCTTTAAAGAACATGCTTATTTCTGAAAGACTGGTGCTTTATATTGGTTATAATACAGTGTCTTCATTTTAAAGAAGATAACTGCAGAATGTAAACCTGCAAAATTGGTATCCTTGTTTAAAATGCTGAATATGAAAGGAATAAATTATGAAGCAGTCAAACATGTCTTTAGCACACATGACTTTTCAGTGCAGTCAGATTATGCAGTTAAGGCTCCTGTCCAATTTGGGTTTGATGCCTTACAATGTTATCCAGATCAGCTCTGAATACCCTTACATTTGTTTACATACTGTATGATCTAAATTTGGTGCAAGACAGAAGCAAACCTGCCTTTAATTAGCCATATAATGGACTGTTGTCAATAATATTATCTGCAGCAGCATGGAATCCATTATTTTTTTTTAATGTCTATGGCAATCTAAAATTTTAAACTAAATAAAAGTGAGTTTAAATGTATTTTATAACCTTTTCTCTTTTTTTCTACAGAGCACATTCTTTGTATCATGCAGAGGTGCAGCAAAAATTAGTCTGGAGACGTGTCTGTAAGAATCTGTGATCCAACAAAAGCACAATGGCTCAGATTACTTTATTTATAGCTTGGATAATGTGCCTGCTTTTGAGTGTTTGTTGCCAGGATTCTCAAACACAGCAGAATGTTCATGTAACCTCCAATCAAACTCAAGAGTTAAACCAGGAGCAAGCTCACCGGATTGTACAGCTCGAAACTTTACAAAATGATGGAGTCAACATGTCCGAAGGCAAAGTTTTCAATATCCCACCGCCTCCTCCCTCTCCATGTGTTTCTAGAGCGAAGATCAGACATGCCTTCAAATACGTCTCTACCATTTTATCTTGTGTCATTTTTATTGTTGGCATTGTAGGGAATTCTACACTACTTAGAATCATTTACAAAAACAAATGTATGAGGAATGGGCCTAATGTCCTTATTGCCAGCCTTGCTTTTGGAGACCTTTTCTACATTCTAATTGCCATTCCCATCCATATATACAAGGTTTGTCATATGCTGTTAGTGCTGTTATCAATCTCACAATAACTAATGCATGATTAAAGATTAGCTATATTAGAACTGCCAAATACATGCAGATGGGAAAACATGTTCAGGGAGATTAAATAAAAGTTCTTAAAATAGTGCTAATTTTGCCCCAAGCAATCAGAAATTAGCTTCCAAATGTCAAATAAAATCAGATTTGTTGGGGAAAAATCTGCACCATTTTTAATGATAAGAACATTTGAATATCCCTGACTGTATGATAGCACCTAAATACTGTGATCATAGACTAGATTCTTTTGCAGTACAGTGGGTGGTCTTAGAAGGAAATTGGCCAATGCTAGTGTGCGCTTTTTAACATGTGATCCAAGTAGTGTGGCCCAGATTAAAATGACAATTGTGAGTTATGATATATATACAGCACCAATGCAATGCATTACAATTGTGCTTCAAAACCCCTGTGTAGGTCAGGCAAAATAAATTTGATTTAATGAAATTGAAGAATTGCAATAGAAATACAGTAAAACTGGTAAAATTGAAGTAAATGAATAATGATGGAAAGATGCCCAGTTACAGAATAGCTCTATTCTCATTCAGTAACATTTTGTGGAAAAGAAAATATTAAATTAATAAATAAACAACAAATCGTGGGTTGTTTTAATGTGTGTCAGTGATAGTCCTTTCTATTCGGAAAATGTAAGTAGATAGAACAGATTTCATTACTTTATATGATTGATCAAAGTTAAAGTATAAAGTATATTAAAGTTAAAGTATATTAAAGCCTCCAAAGTAATTCTTTTTTTTATATTTGGTAGTTACTAGCAGAGCACTGGCCATTTGGAGTTCATATATGCAAACTGGTTCCATTTATACAGAAAGCCTCTGTTGGTGTAACCGTTTTGAGTCTCTGTGCTCTCAGCATAGACAGGTAAGATATATTCACTTCACTTTGCACTTATATACATTTAAGTGAATAGAAATATTAGAAATTTTAAAATGTCTGATTTGTTGGCAGGTATAGAGCAGTTGCCTCCTGGAATCGAATACAGGGCATTGGAATCCCCGTCTGGAAGGCCATAGAACTGACATTGATATGGGTTGTGGCCATCATTCTGGCAGTTCCAGAAGCTATTGCATTTGACCTCGTTAAACTGGAATTTAAAGGACACACTATGCTGGTCTGCATGTTGCCATTGGAACAAAATTCAGATTTTATGAGGGTAAGACTGTAATGCTTACCAAAACATGGCAATCCAGTAAATGTTAAGTTAACCACAATTTCTTATGTAAATGGTTTAACTTGGCTTAATTAGACCTGAAATTAAACTCTCACACAATGGGACTAAATTTGTAACCCTGTGCATCTTCATTGAAAGCTATATAGACAGTAAAGCTGGGTACCAAATAAATACACAAATGGGAAGATAGCCTTCCAAAGAATCCATATAAGCACTCATACACTTATTGCCTGCTGTGACAAAATGCTGCTTGAGCTTTTACAATGGTCAAGCCTCAGTCCGTGCTTCACCCGGTACCGATACCAGTTCCACTCCTGCGCCAACCAATGCTGTTTCTGAACACCAAACAAACACGTCCCGCACTTGTTCCGGCCACCACTAACGACGCTTGTTTCGCTTGCTTCGTCAGGTTCTCACGAGAGTTCAGTGCGAGACCTATACTTATGCAAATTCAAACTACAGGGCAGGTCTTGATTACGATACAAGATTAAAGGCACAGTAAAAAGAAATAAAACCTACTGAGTACAAGGTGCCCCAGCATGGCGTCAATTCCCCCAATTCGCCATGCTGGAAACGCACGTCGGTAGCGGTGGCCAAGTGCAGGACGTGTTTGTTTGGTGTTCGGAAACAGCATTGATTGGCGCAGGAGGAGTGGAACTGGTATCGGTACTCGGTGAAGCAGGGACTGAGGCTCGACCATCGTAAAAGCTCAAGCAGCATATTGCCACAGCAGGATGAGTAGCCTCAGTGGACGTAGGTCGTTATGACTCCATTCTAATCCTGGGTAAGCCAGTGATTTGTGATAGTCCGGCGTCCATGTTGCATCTATGTTTCCATCGTGTATCTGTAACATCAGCTGAAGTTTAAGTTGCCATTCCTGGTTTAGATACAATTCTTACCTTACCCCGTTGTTGCAAAACGGATGTAACTTTTTACTGCCTAGACTTATATGGCCTTCAGCACATAGCCACTTTGACACGCCAGCACTTTATCACGAGCCACTTTACAAGAGACCTTTTACAGTATTTATTCTATATTCGCTGGGGATGCCCAGCTTTAGGGATACCTGTATTTATTTATTATTATTGGGGGGAGGGGGGCATCAGTACATTGGGGGGAGGGTGTTTCTTTATTGTTCTGTGCCAATAAATCATTTTTTAAAATGTGGATAACAAGTGTATGAGTGCTTATAGGGATTCTTTGGAAGGCTATCTTCCCATTTGTGTATTTATTTGAAATTTATTATTACTCTCTAGCACCGCCTGATCTGGCAGGTAACACACATCCACCATTACAGTAGTATGGTGGTGCATTCAGTCATGGTTACATGTTCTAGTAAAGCTGGGTATGCACAGTACCAATCTTAGAAAGATGCATATTCTATCTCTCATTTTTCAAAGATGAGGCTACTCACAGTCCCAAGCATTCTCCCTATTTAAAGTATGGGGAGAATATTCGGAACTGACACATTCTCTATGACCATGGCCAGCTCTACAAACTTTAGTACAGGGGTCTGACCGTGGCCGAGGGAAATTTTTTAGAAGGTAATGATTGTTCCCGATGGTAAACGTTCCGTCAAATCCGATGGAATTGTTCCTTTATCGTTAATGTGTATTCCCAGCTTAAGTTTCCCAGTCTCATCTTTCAATTTCTCCATTTTGTGAGTATGCTTCAAGTACTGATTAGATGATTAAAGTAACTGTTCTCAGCTATACTGTACAATACCTTTTGTCTGCTCTGCACAAATCACATTGTGACATCAGTTGAGAAGGTTGGATTGACAACTTCATCTAATTATCATATCGTTTTCATATAAGGAATTTCATACCCTAGCTTTTAAAGGGCATGTCCCCCCCCTTTTGCCACTTTATATATAATGTAGTTATTGGTCCCCCAGCCCCAACCGCCATAATAGATTTTTTAGAAAATGCCCCGATTTTTACTTACCTTACCTCTCTCTTCCACCCCACTCTCCTGGCCCTCTGCTTGAATGGAACTGCAAGCAGGGGACGGGACCAGCAGCCATGTCTCTGATTGGCTGAGAGGCAGCCAATCAGGGACGCGGCTGACGGCTGCCAGGGGGAGAGTGGTAAGGTAAGTAACTATCGGGGGACTCTCTCCATTCTATCAGGATGAGTCACACAGAGCTACTACACTGCAGTTTTCTGGACTTTGGAGGGGCATAGCAGGAGAACCAGTTGGAGCAGAAATGTCAGGTAAGGATTTTATTAAACTACAGAGTGGGGCCAGTATGGGGTTAAATTTTAGTTTTGGGGGTGGACATGCCCTTTAAAGCCTCCTATCAACTTTATGGTTCTAGAAGAGGAAGATAATATATAAGTAGATAATCGAACATAATATGGCAAATTGTACTTAAACAAAAATGTCACTTTGCAGTGAACCTTTCTTTTTATTTTAGTTTTACCAGGAAGCCAAGGTCTGGTGGCTTTTTGGGTTTTATTTCTGCCTTCCACTAGCTTGCACAGGTGTATTCTATACCTTGATGTCCTGTGAGATGCTCAGTATAAAGAATGGAATGAGAATAGCTTTGAATGATCATATGAAACAGGTAAGAAATGAAAATAGTAACAGGATAAAAATATTAAATATTTAAACTGCCCCATCCAGGAATGGGTGACATGTGCTCTGATGCAAGATGGAATTTGAGTAGGCTTTGCATGAAACTTGTGACATAAAATATTTAAGTTACGTTTTGTGGAATCAAAGGTCTGCAAAACTTGGCATCAAAGTTATTTGGCATTTAGAGGCACAACTTACCTTTCACGCTTCCGTTACTTCAATACAAGTCGCAAAACAATGCATCTCAGTTAGGTTTGAAAGGTGAGGTCGGCATGCGTCTGTTCCAGTATCTCCCTATCTCCATTTCTCCCCCCCCCTTACTTTGAAATGGTTTCTTGCAGCCCTTTTACAACTTTGTGCATGGGTAGTAAGAAATACAGATATTGCTCTACCTGGACTGTAGGGAATTATATTTAGACTTCATGCATTTGAAATAGTTAATTTAAGTAATTATTATTTTATACTTTAATATTGTTTTAAAAAAAAAATCTATTGTGTTGCAGAGAAGAGAAGTTGCTAAGACCGTATTCTGCCTTGTTGTAATCTTTGCCCTTTGCTGGCTTCCTCTACATGTAAGCAGTATTCTTAAGAAAACAGTGTATGATGGCAGGGATCCAAACAGATGTGAACTTCTCAGGTAAGCAGTAAACAGAATTATGTTAAAGATAAAATATCACACATTCTATTCAATGAAATAGAGAAAACGAATCCATTAACTCTGGATCAAAATAAAATGTTGGTGGGGGGGGGGTTAGTTGGTTTGGTTACTTTTAAATTTGCAACAAAACAGGCATTGCTTTAACATTCTGATATGATACACTTATTGTGTTTTATTTCATATATAGTAAGCTCCTTTTGACACAAATGTACTATAAAGGTACACTTCATATATTCATAGTGACCGTTTTAGCCTTTTGTCTCTGAATTGCAGATATTTCTGCTAAAATTGCTGATGACTTAAAAGTATAGCTTTCTACCTTAATGTGCCCTCATTCTCTATCATATTATCATACTCGCCTATGTCAAAGACAGGAGGAGTGTTGGGGACACTGACTGCAGTCAGTTACTGCAGTTATTATTTTGAAAGGTTAATACACAAATTGAAAATAACACAACAGATGATGCCTACATTATTGTATTCCATGGTCTTCTAAAGCTCTCTTCTAAATTTGTTATCAACCCTATTGTGTAGTGGCAAATACACATATCAATATATTAACACTGGGCGTAGAAAATGACTTGCAATTGTTAATTCCATATATAAATAAGTAGATAGATAGGGTCAAATGAAGCACTCCAGGATCTTGTGTGAAAACTTTTATTCAGTAAAATATCAGCAACTTGCTGATGATGGCCAATTGTGTTCATCTTATGGCAAGGGAGTTCTGAGAGCTGTGGACATGGTGACCAACTTTAACCAATTATCCATCCCAATAAAATAACTAAATCTATGAGTCCAGAAATGGTTGATTTCCTTGACCTAAGAATCTTCAAGGATGATGATAAGCTGTGTACTGGCTTATACTCAAAAGACACTGATAAAAATACCATTCTGCAGGCTGAAAGCCATCACCCATGAGAAGGGAGTTTTATATTCCCAGTTTGAGGGTTCTTCATAATAACTCTGATGAATGTAGAGCATGGGACCAACTAAGGCAGATTGAGACTAAATTCTTTCAACGAGGATATAATAAGATTATTATCGCCCATTGTGCTATAAGCACCTTTTCCGGTAAGATTGGGAATAAGCAACCTGTGGGCGATCCTGCAGGGGAGATTCTATATTGCTCTGATTATAGTAAAGCCATTTGCTACAGTGTGAATTTTTTGGGGGAAATTATAACAAATGACCCTAACCTAAGGCTGGATGCTACAAGTGTATTGGGTGCCAGAGCTGTAGGTCCATTATCACAGGGATAGATTTGTCATGTCCATATACAGGCCACAGATTTAAGATCAAGTACAAACTCTCACGTCCCTCCGCATTTCTAATTTATTACATTGTGTGCCCTTGTAGCCTTTACTATATATAAAAAACCTCCACATCGATTCGCAAAATATCAGACAACCACAGGTTCTTCACCCAAGCAGCTAACATGGGTGAGCTGTAAAATGATAAAAACTGGCTAAAAACACTGGTGTTAAGTTTGGGGAACTTTCGGTGGCCAAGCAAATTCTCTGGCCCCTAGAGGCCTGAATGTGCAAATAGTCCTGTTAGAGAGGGATCCTAGGAAGTTAAGAGGTTAATTTAGATTTTAATGATTGTTCCCTCTACAGTCTAGTCTTTCTTCTTAGGTGATCTAGTAAGGACTATGATCCCCTGGACTCAGATAATGTGTTTCAATTTATACGTTTTTTGAGTCAGAGGGAAGCAAACTTTTTAAACAATACACATGATAAAGTAGGAAGTGAACTACATGTGATGCTATTCCTGACAATGGTCACAAGATGTAATTTAAATAAGGGTTATCTTTTATAAAAAGACCTCTGCGCCTCTCAAATTTTCGATAGATACAAAGAGACAGAGACAGTAGATAGATAGCCACTGTAAGGTATTACCACCAGCAGAGGACCTTAAGGAGAACAGAAGAAGTAGCACTCACATTTGATCAAAGGTTTAGGCAATGGGCAGCACTTTGTAAGCTAAATATATAGTTTGGGTTCTTATTACATACAAAATCCAAACGGACTATAACTCAAACAGTGCTTGAGGACTGCAGAATTGTGAAGAACATAATAGAACCAATACATTTAAAAATAAAATATTCTGCTCTGCAAAATTATATTTACAAAGCAGCGAAGATAAAAATTTTGGTGCCAATTTCCCCTCTTTTTTTCTTTTACCCTATTTCTAAAAAGGTGACATTTCACCCTTTTCTCGCCAGCATTTATCCCAAACTTTGTTAATGGATATTTCATAGTGGTATTTATAAAATGAAGAAAAGTGGATTTTTGCAAAAAAGTATGTACAAGTCTGCAGTGGCTTTAATACATCTATGGAAACAGGATCTTTTACTTACTGGAAGGTTCCATTAGCATGACTATTGCTTACACAGCACAAAGTTGTATTAGCCTATAAATGTAACTGGTAGATGGGGTAACATCCACATTCTAGTGTAATGGGGAATGTTGCTTAGTCGGTTAGGGCTGGCAGCACTGCAAACTGTCCACAGAATTGTGTTCAACAATTCTTACTTATGCTCAGGGGTACGGGTTAGGGAAAAGGGGTAGAGATGAAAAACAATAAATATGTTGAGAACAAGATAGCTTTAAAAAAAAAAATGATTAATAATAATAATAATAACAGTTTAAAATGTCACTTCCATATATTAAAAACCTTAAAACACTAACTTTTGCATATGAACCATTAGGGGGATTGAAAAAAATCTTGAAAAATCCGGACAGAAAATATAGCAAAAATATGACCCTAAAATAAAAAAAATTGTCACGTTTTGACAATTGGTCATCTTTGCAATATCATTCTAATATTAATACTGCAACAATGCTACTAACAATAGTACTGTCATTTATTGTACATAGCATACTGTGTACCTTTTACATATACAAAGTTAATAAAAAGTCTTTTTTATTCTCCAGTTTCTTTTTGGTTATGAATTATATTGGAATAAATATGGCTTCACTTAACTCCTGCATTAATCCCGTGGCACTTTACTTTGTCAGCAGAAAGTTCAAAAACTGCTTCCAGGTATGTGACTGCACAACCTTTCTCTGCATGACCTTTTATGAAGCTGCTTTAAAGATGATGGCTTTCATATATATATAGAACACCTCGGAACCTACCCCTACCACTCACCTGTAGAATAGCAACACCTCGGGAACCTACCCCTACCACTCACCTGTAGAATAACAACACCTCGGAACCTACCCCTACCACTCACCTGTAGAATAACCACACCTCGGAACCTACCCCTACCACTCACCTGTAGAATTACAACACCTCGGAACCTACCCCTACCACTCACCTGTAATAACAACCCCTCGGAACCTACCCCTACCACTCAGATGTGAATACAACACCTCGGAACCTACCCCTACCACTCACCTGTATAATACAACACTTCGGAACCTACCCCACAACTCACCTGTGAATAACACACACTCTGGAACCTACCCTACCACTCACCTGTAGAATAACAACACCTCGGAACCTACCCCTACCACTCACCTGTAGAATAACAACACCTCGGAACCTACCCCTACCACTCACCTGTAGAATAACAACACCTCGGAACCTACCCCTACCACTCACCTGTAGAATAACAACACCTCGGAACCTACCCACACACTCACCTGTAGAATACAACACCTCGGAACCTACCCCTACCACCACCTGTAGAAATAACAACACCACGGACCTACCCCTACCACTCAATGTAGAATAACAACACCTCGGAACCTACCCCTACCACTCACCTGTATAATAACAACACTTTGGAACCTACCCCTACGACTCACCTGTAGAATAACACTCTGGACCTACCTCTACCACTCACCTGTAGAATAACAACACCTCGGAACCTACCCCTACCCACTCACCTGTAGAATAACACAACCACTCGGAACCTCCCCAACCACTCACCTGTAGATAACAACACCTCGGAACCTACCCACCACTCACCTGTAGAATAACAACACCTCGGAACCTACCCCTACCACTCAGATGTAGAATAACAACACCTTGGAACCTACCCCTACCACTCACCTGTAGAATAACAACACCTCGGAACCTACCCCTACCACTCACCTGTAGAATAACAACACTTTGGAACCTACCCCTACGACTCACCTGTAGAATAACACCTCTGGAACCTACCTCTCCTACCACTCACCTGTAGAATAACAACACCTCGAACCTACCCCTACCACTCACCTGTAGATAACACCACCTCGGAACCTACCCCTACCACTCACCTGTAGAATAACAACCCTCGGAACCCTACCCCTACCACTCACCTGTAGAATAACAACACCTCGGAACCTACCCCTACCACTCACCTGTAGAATAACAACACTCGGAACCTACCCCTACCACTCACCTGTAGAATAACAACACCTCGGAACCTACCCCTACCACTCAGATGTAGAATAACAACACCTCGGAACCTACCCCTACCACTCACCTGTATAATAACAACACTTCGGAACCTACCCCTACAACTCACCTGTAGAATAACAACACCTCTGGAACCTACCTCTACCACTCACCTGTAGAATTACAACACCTCGGAACCTACCCCTACCACTCACCTGTAGAATAACAACACCTCGGAACCTAACCCTACCACTCACGTAGAATAACAACACCTCGGAACTACCCTACCACTCACCTGTAGAATACAACACCTCGGAACCTACCCCTACCACTCACCTGTAGAAACAACACCTCGGAACCTACCCCTACCACTCACCTGTAGAATAACAACACCACGGAACCTACCCCTACCACTCAGATGTAGAATAACAACACCTCGGAACCTACCCCTACCACTCACCTGTATAATAACAACACTTTGGAACCTACCCCTACGACTCACCTGTAGAATAACACCTCTGGAACCTACCTCTACCACTCACCTGTAGAATAACAACACCTCGGAACCTACCCCTACCACTCACCTGTAGAATAACAACACCTCGGAACCTACCCCTACCACTCACCTGTAGAATAACAACACCTCGGAACTACCCCTACCACTACCTGTAGAATAACAACACCTCGGAACCTACCCCTACCACTCCGATGTAGAATAACAACACCTGGAACCTACCCCTACCCATCACTGTAGAATAAAAAACACTCGGAACTACCCTACCACTCACCTGTAGAATAACAACACTTTGGAACACCCTACGACTCACTGTAGAATAACACCTCTGGAACCTACCTCTACCACTCACCTGTAGAATAACAACACCTCGGAACCTACCCCTACCACTCACCTGTAGAATAACAACACCTCGGAACCTACCCCTACCACTCACCTGTAGAATAACAACACCTCGGAACCTACCCCTACCACTCACCTGAAGAATACAAACACTGGAACCTACCCCTACCACTCACCTGTAGAATAACAACACCTCGGAACCTACCCCTACCACTCACCTGTAGAATAACAACACCTTGGAACCTACCCCTACCACTCACCTGAAGAATAACAACACCTCGGAACCTACCCCTACCACTCAGATGTAGAATAACAACACCTTGGAACCTACCCCTACCACTCACCTGTAGAATAACAACACTTCGGAACCTACCCCTATGACTCACCTGTAGAATAACAACACCTCGGAAACCTACCCCTACCACTCTTGTAGAATAACAACAAAATCTAATTTTAGTTTTAGCAAAGTTCTAGGTTTCTGCACAGGGTGGACATTTATGCAATAATTGTGCAATGCTCCCACAATCACTCGTGAATTTCCTGGTTTTCTTCATGTTAAAACGGAAAATGCATATTAATGCACACAAAAACGCATGATAATGGATATGCATTATCATGCGTTTTACAGCATTTCAATGGTGTTAACGGATATTTATTTGTTGATGATTGTAGGATATTGCAGTGTACATCCCTAAAAAATCACAGATGTAAGAAACTGATTCCCAGATTACATAAACAACAATGATTTTTCTTATAGTCTTGTCTCTGCTGCTGGTGCCACAGGCCAACTTTGGCAATCGCTCCTATGGATGAAAAAGGTTCTGGTGGAAAGTGGAAAAACAATGGTCATGATCTTGTTCTAGACCGAAGCAGCTCCAGGTTGACTAACAAGTACAGCTCTTCTTGAAACCAACTTCCATCTATACGGGAAAGAGAATGTAACCAGGAGCCAACACTTTGAGATTGGTACAGAGCTGAAAAAGGCAGTTTAAATGAACTGCAAATGCGTTTTGGGAACTGGATGCCCTCCAATCTTCAAAGGACTGGATTTTATATACGTTTATAATAAGCATAGACTTTCACCACTCTTAGAACACTGCCATCATTTTTTTTGTATTATAGTTTACATTTTTCTCCCCATGACAAAGACTGAAAATTACTGTTACTGAGAATTGTTGGTCTAGCTAAATTTGATGATACACATGTATTAAATGTAGAATATGTGTGTTTGTGTTTGGGGAGATTATATATATATAATATATATAATATATATATATATTACACAAGCACTTAAAATGTGTATAACAATGAGACAAATTGATATATTTTCTGTTAAAAGACAAAATGAGGTGTGTTAACCTCTGAAGTCTCCTGGGGTTAAAAAAGCTTCCTAAATTATGCTTAATGCTGTAGTTCAGCTGTAGCTCAGCTACATCAACTTTCCTGCTCTTGTGGATATGACATTATTTCTAGTTCATAGATACCAAGATGTTGCATTAGAAGGCTAAGCTGAAAACCAAAACTTGGAGTGTTTCTGAATGAAAGGTTAGGCATATAAAATGTTGATATATGGTTAATAGCAATACAGTGATGGCAGTTACAGGTAAGTGGTGTACATATCTTTTTTAAAGATTATAAAAGGTGCTTGTAAATGTAAGAGCAGCTATTGGTCTCAGATAAGTTACAGCTATTTGTATTAAGACATGCTGGCTACTCCTTTTCTCCAACTTCTTCTGTAAAATATATGCATACATGCCTACATTAGAGATAGGTGGGTAAAAATGGGGAGTTTCAGAAGGAGGAGCTGTCAAATGCTACATAATCACCATCTTTTTCTGCTAAAAACAGGGCTTAT
The DNA here is from genome assembly GCA_019447015.1 of Hymenochirus boettgeri. NCBI lineage: Eukaryota > Metazoa > Chordata > Amphibia > Anura > Pipidae > Hymenochirus > Hymenochirus boettgeri. The sequence goes on along the minus strand of CM033476.1, from coordinate 193,598,054 downwards.
ACTTAAAAATGTAAAAAAGTAAATGCTGATCTTTGTAGATAGAATAAACTGTTTGTACGGACTTTGTAAAGCATCCCTATGGTATTCTTATTAGGTCAAAAATAACAGTCTAGCAGGGATTCAATAACAGTTCTTATCGTTAAAAATGGTGCTAATTTTCCCCAACCAATCAGATCTTAGTTAACATTTGAAAGCTAACATCTGATTGGTTGGGGCAAAATTAGCACCATTTGTAACGATAGGAACTGTTATTGAATCTCCGTGTTTGTTCTGTATATCATGACCGTAAATGAAGTACACGCTGCTACTAAAAGGTTTTTGTATTATTTCATAACACTTGCAAACATATAAATAAACAATTTATAGAATAAATTGGAAATTAGCACATTTGTATTCACGGTAATTAAGCAAATTTTTCCAGTAACTTTCATTTTAATTCCATTACAGGATCTGTGATACATAGAACAATATTTTTAAAGGAGCAATGTGACCAAACTACAAAAAAAAAAAAAAAAATAGAACACTCAAAAATGCTACTACTTTCAGAATGTTCAAAATGTTGATTATAAAAGAAAAAAAAACAAGCCCGAGGCTTTAGAGCTTCTATCAAAAATCCAAATTTGTGTTGTTCTTTAGAGCAAAAGATCTTCCTCTGTGTAGTGGACACAGGGAAATGTGACATAGGTCTCAGGGAAAGTGCCATAGGTTAAACCAGCACTATACTTTTACACTCCTCTAGACTCAGCCTGTGGGCCCAATACAAGGTGAACCAAGAGTGCCTGGAAAACCATCCCAATACCAAAATCTCTATAGAAATTGCTTGGACATCATCGGCAATAATGTAAAGGATGTTAATGGTACTTTTCAACATAATAAAATATTAAGTCCACTTTATGACTGATTAAGCAAGTTTACAATTTAAACAAAAAAAACCCCAGTGACTTGTCCGTTATTTGCCCGCAACCCCAACTGCAAAGTTCTATTCCTTTCTGGCAAAATTATCCACCTCCTCCCTTTGCTCAATGTTATTTTTATAAACATGAGCATGTGCAAAAGAGGCAGCAGGGGAAACAGCAGCCAATCCTTGACTGTGATGTCAGCAGTCACAGCCTTGATTGATTGCATGGAGGGAGGAGCAAGATTACAGTGTCAGAATGTAGGCAATAATTATTCTTAAATATCTGGTTAGTAATGCATCTAATAATGTTTTTTGGTTTTAGTAATGACATTTTGTAAATGGTAATGTTGAATGGACCTCACCTGCTTTTTGAATTTAAAGGGAAACTATACTAAACAAAATGACTGCTGTATCTTAAAGGATAAATATACTCCTGGACTATTCCTGTATTAAAGATAGTGCTGAAGCCAGGAGGAAGACTGGCAGCATCAGTTTTCTTTGGGCTGGTGGTCCTCACAGAAGCAATATTGGGAGGCAGGAATTAACAGTCTTATATTCCTGTCCCAAGTACTCATTTTAACGTTACTGTATTTTTATAAAGATTTTATACACACGATAGTTATCCTTTAATCTATGAATTAATTCACGAAAGTAGCCCTCAGTGGTTTGTATGTGTGGGTACAGAAAACTTCTTTTTGATAAGACAAACAAGATGTCAGCAAGTCTAAATCTACAAAGGTAGCCTACCTGGAGGGGCTCAGGGAAAAAAATATGGCATATGTATTTTCAAAGCTGCAGCTTCCAATTGAGCATAACTTTATTTTACAATGTACTAATCCTTTAACTTTCACAGTGTAGTTGCCCTTTAATTTGATGAGGAATTACTAAGCTGACCATACACTAGCACACCTACATTAAAGGATAAACACAAAAAGGTAATCCTGCACACGCCTTAATTAAATCCAATCAATATATAAAGCGCTGGGTGCCAAATGGCAGACTTAGGCAAAACAGTCAACAGTACAATAGACAATTCTAAGCCATGCACACCAGACTTGTGTGAACCTGTGTACTTTATTGCATTATACACAGGCACATCAAAGTGACGTTTCGGTACTATAATGTACCTTCTTCAGACAGACTTTTAACAATGAATTAATAAAAAAGCACCTTATATGGACCCAGGAAGAACATCTTCAGTGACACCTAGAGGATAAAAAAACAAACAACACCAGAATAAATGTGCACAATATATAAAGAAAAACAATTATCTCTTGGGCAAGAAGCAGGACAGTCCTAAATTGGAATTCAGTCCCTTGGGATGCAGAGAATCCAAAGTAAAAATCCAATAGGATTCTCTGCAGAGCAGCAGCGAGTGTCTGTCCCCTCTACTTGTCACCTGGGGAACATGATCAATAACCATCCCTTTAAGGTCAGACACAAAGTGTCTTAGTTCTACAAAATGCGAAGCCACGGGAGTGTCCTCATGCTTATTTTTAGATATAATGCCACCATCCTGTGATCTTTGAAGAGCAAGTTTAATGTCACTCCTGTGACGTTGCAGTCTCTTCTTAAAAGGTCCGATAGTTTTACCTATGTATATCCAGGAGCAGGGGCACTTCAGTAAATAGATACAAATTTCAGTAGTACAATTAAAATATCCCTTAATACAAAAAGTCTTTCCTGAATAAGGATGATTAAAAGAGGATCCTAAAATAATAGAGTTGCAAACATTGCAATGACAACATCTGTAGCAACCTTTCTTATTTGAGAAAGAAAATTGCATTGTTTTATATTTAGCCACAGGATCCGCTTGTACCAAATTAGAAAACAGAGGACCCTTTTTGTATATACATCTAGGTTTCAGTTTTGTTTCCTCTGCCATATTAGGGTCCCCAGAAATAACTGGCCAATATTTATCAAGATTAGCCCTAATCACCAGCGATTTCTGTGTTACCGTATATACTCGAGTATAAGTCGAGGTACCCATTTTTACCTTAAAAAATGAGTAAAACCAATTGACTCGAGTATAAGTCGAGGGTAGAGTCTCCCCTCCAGCCCCAGGTCCAGCCCCAGGAATAAAACCTATTTCCCTGCACCCATCTTCTCACCCTGCCACTACACTACACTACTACAGTACACTACACTACTCCCTGCACCCATCTTCTCACCCTGCCACTACACTACACTACACTAATACAGTACACTACACTACTCCCTGCACCCATCTTCTCACCCTGCCACTACACTACACTACTACAGTACACTACACTACTCCCCTGCACCCATCTTCTCACCCTGCCACTACACTACACTACACAAATACACCCTGCACCCATCTTCTCACCCTGCCACTACACTACACTACACTACTACAGTACACTACACTACTCCCTGCACCCATCTTCTCACCCTGCCACTACACTACACTACACTACACTACACAGTACACTACACACTCCTGCACCCACTCTCTCACCCTGCCACTACACTACACTACTACTAAGCCTTACCTTTGCAGGAGAGTCTGGGCCCCCGACATCTTGATGGAGGAATTCCGGCTGCCGCGTCCACTGATGGTCGCATCCACTGACGTCACGACTCGGCGCCGGTCTAATTTTCCCGGCGCCGAGTCGTGACGTCAGTGGATGCGACCATCAGTGGACGCGGCAGCCGGATTCCTTCACCAGTAAGTGACTGACTCGAGTATAAGTCGAGGTTCAGTTTTCAGGCTGTTTTTACAGCCTGAAAACCTCGACTTATACTCGAGTATATACGGTAAATTTTTGTACAAAGGGAACCCCCCTCGACTTTTTTGGTTTAATAATAGGATATTTAGCCTCAGTCTTAGTCCTCGCTAGTAGGACTTCTGGATAAGGCTTCTTATCCAGAAGCCCCCCGGTCCCGCCCCCTGCTTGCATTTTCGTGCAAGCAGAGGGCCGAGGCAGTGCGGCGAAAGATAGAGGCATGGTAAGTAAAGATTGGGGCACTTTCTGTAAATAAAAGTTATGTGGTTGGGGCTGGGGGAAGGAGCAGTAGATTATATAAAAAAGTTTATTACAAAGGTGGACATGCCCACAGGGGTCTGCAAGGGAAGGGGCCAGGTTGGGTCTGCAAGGGGAAGGGACACAGGGCCTGCGAGTGGGAAGGGCCAGCAAGTAGGAGGCATTAAAAAAAGTGCTGTGGGCTGTGCTGTTCTCCTCACCCCCCACCCTTCAGTTATGCACTGAGCATGTGCCAACCGCAGATTAGAGGAGGAAGTAGTATTTCTGACCGCAGACTCAGAAGCTCCCACCCCCTAACTTTCTGATCAGTGATTTCTTCATATTTTGGGCTGTGCAGCACGTAGAGAGGTGGCTGATGGCTCATTTTAAAGGTAGGAACCTATCCTTTCATTTATAATAAACTTGTTTGGAGACCACAGTTCCCCTTTAAATTGCCAATTACTAGAAACTATAATTCTTCCCAACTATTCCTGTTTCCTTTTTGTTGATCTGCCTCCTACTTCTTTTGATATCCAGTCCGAAACATCCTACATTTCAGCTGTCAATCAAGTGCCTTAGTATCATTTTTTGTTTTGTATAGTTTTGCTTGAATGGTGACAGTTCTTGAAATTCCCTCTCTCGATGCTGCCTCAAGGAATTACAGAGCATGCTTGCCCTCACATAGAGTTAGATAGTCTGGAAGGGGGCTGGGGACTGAGCTTGAGCAAATAAAGTAAGTCATGCAGCAACACAAACATAAGAGTAAGTGCTACTTGCATGTATTCATTTATATATTGAAATGAGGCAGTCATTTTCTCTGTGTACAATTCCTTTAATGCAATATTTTATTACATCAAGTGCATCAATCACATAGTTTGAGAAACCACAAAACTAATTTTCCTCTTCCTAGTGGTAGACCAACCAACATCGTTAATCTTGCAATGTTTCCAAGGGGCATGCAAGCATCTTGCAAAATATAAATGAATGCCTTAATAGTCTGAAAACTTGACAAAGAAAAGATAGTCTTCAATACCTGTTCATCGAAAGGTCCATCTATGTTTCACCATGTTGTAAATATGGTACTTTTTTCATTAGAAATAAAGCACAGTTAAAAAAATAAAAATGTATTTAAAGTGGAAGTTATAATGCAGGGTAATACAAAGTCCATTTAAGAACAAAAAAGATCAGAGAACAAATGGTCATTCCATTGCTGCTTCTCCTTTATCTTTATAGTCTTTAACACTAGCCTGTAAAACAATGACAAACTCATGTGATTAAATCATATCAGATAACATTTCTAATAATTTACATGAAAAATACAAAGGGGAAAGTATAGACTTAAAACTACATTTCTATGGGTATTGCCCACGTTTAGCTGAATCAAATGGTGTATTACTAGTCTTTATTTACTATTTATTTTACCTGATTCCCTTATAAAATAAAATAAAACTGAGAGTCCTTATAAATCTCTCACATGGGGGGTACAATCAGCCTCACTTCTGCTACAATAAAAATATGTCTGCAAATTTGGCAGGGCAGAGAAAGAAATTGTAACAGACATGGGACTGGATATATAATTAACCATCTTAAAAGTAACTGTTGATGTTCCTTTGGTAGAAGAATTTTCTGACTATTTTATTTGATTTCTGAGATATAGCCTGTCAAACACAAGTGACAAGTGAGCCAGGGGTGCTCAACCTGGGCCACACTGGGGAACACAAGTGCAGTTAGCTCTGTCCCGCCCACCCACTGTTTGGTGCGGGCTACAAAAACACACAGGTGGGAGGATTTCTGCCCGCGGGTTGGGCAATACTGGACTATGCTAAAATATGCAGTACAAAGCCTTTACCTCCTCTTTACATTATCCCAAAATAGTAGTAACATATAATGAGTGGTCAGCTTTCAACCAAGCTGGTCTTTTTTTCAGGACAGAGGACAAGCAACTAAACAAGAAACATTACCCTTTTCTGCCATATAACTTAAAATTGCCTGCATTTAGACAAGAGAATCAGGGCTCACTTTGGCGTAAAGGCATAGCTCTTCTTTAATACATGCTGTAAACAGGGCATAAAAGCAGAAATATTAATTGTTGCACATATGAGCGGCATAAGCTGATTGACGGACAAATTATGTGATGTGTTATCAGACCCTCATGGGGGGTGGGGGGGAGAGTACATTTGGTGTCTCATACATAGAGGTAACATTCATCTAAAGAGGTAAGAGGTTGATGTTTCCTGACGCACGGGGTGTACCTGGAGTGTGCAGAAGGTACCAGCCATCTATAAGTCACAGGGGCATACCCACCCATACAGGCCATCCCCATACAAAGTAATGGATAACTTCTGATGGTAGGTAAGACCAGCACTGCCAAGCAGATGCAGGTAAGATCCTGTATTCTAACATTTAGTTGCATACTGGATACATGGATGTCCCAGGTTGTGTCCTATCTACTAGGACACTTTCAGCACGTTACACCTATATCGACTTGTACAATTCTTACTTTTGGGATATGGTATCCAAGATATTTATCGATACACATCACTGTTTGTTCTTCTATGCCATTTTTTAGCTATACATAATACAGTAGATATTTTCTTATTATATATGATGTATTGAAATTGAATAAACTATGCATGCATGAAACCAGTAGTGTCATATTTATCTCTAATATAATTTAGGATTTCGAGTTTGGTAATTCTACAAGTGCTTAAGGGGACACTAAAGGTGGCCATACATTTTACGATTTTACTAACCAGACCAAGAGCTCCTGCGACATATGACAGATCCTGCCGGAACCGCCTTTCCCATTCTTCTAAGCAACCAACATGCAATCGCAAAATGAATGAGATTTGCGATCGCATGTTGTTGCATAGAAGAACGGCAAAGGCGGTTCCGGCAGGATCAGTCGAATGTTGCGGGAGCGCTCGGTCAGGTTAGTAAAATCGTATATATGTATGGCCACCATTAGGCTCTCCTGTCCTTTATATATTTTTATTTTTAGACATGGACAAAATCCCTTTAATATAATGTGCTAATACTGTTCACAAACCTCAAATGTATTTAATACATGCTGGCAGACTTCCATAAGTTCATTAAGACCTCTCCTAAATGGTTCAACAGCTGGAATTCCATCTAAAAACAACAATATATATATAACAAAGTGTTATTAGTGAAGGCCCTTTGAGGTACATTAAAATGTCGCTAACATTTCATGGTAAACCTTGCCTAGGCCCTACCACAAAAAAATGTAGGGGGTGTGAATCAACAGATTTACATGTTTAAAGGGCATATTCACCCTCACCACCAAACTTTAAAAACTAGCCCAGGTCCCCATACCATGAAAATATATTTCCGTAGTGTAAGGCACCTCAGCCTAGGTCCCCATACCATGAAAATATATTTCCGTAGTGTAAGGCACCCCAGCCTAGGTCCCCATACCATGAAAATATATTTCCGTAGTGTAAGGCACCCCAGCCAACCCCCCAGTTAGTTTTGTAAAACAAACTACAGAAATATACTTACTCTTCTTCATTCCCTCGGTTGTTTGCCGTGTCTGTGATTGGCTGACTCTCAGACAAGCAATTTTTGAAAGAGCTGGGAGCAGACAGCCGATGGAAGGAAGAAGCGCAAGTATATTTCTGGGGCTGGGGTTGAGCTAGGGTGCCATACAATATGGAAAAATTAAGATTTTGGGGTGGACATACCCTTCAAAGGACATGTAAACTGTGGCAAATCACTTTCCAACTAATCATACAATAATTAGCATTAATTACCACCAATCTTAAATCTGCTTTTTCCCCCCATTTCTGACCTTCTTATCTCATGTTTTTTTCTTTTTGAAGGGGGCATGGCACAGCTAGTCAGTAAAGAACTATCAATCATCCAGCCCCTGGCACAATACATGTGAAACTATCCATTCTATAAAATAAAGCTCATTTCATTTCTGTCACTGCATGGCTAATTGATTCAGTGTTAAGATCAGGAAAATAAATAAAGATTATCTATTGCTGTGTGAGCTTTCTGTGAAGATAACACCCAATCCGCCAATTAGCTGCTGTCTGTGTCAATGAAGTGCCAATGTTGCACCATACCTGAAGAAATTATTTACAAAGTCCCTTACCACACGCACACTTTCAAACATCTACAGCTAAAAGAAAACAGTACTTTATTCAAGCAGTTATAATAGTAGCAAGTGCTGCTTACCTTCCCAAAGCAAAGCAATTTCACTATAACACAAAATCACTGGGTAAATGTTATTGGCTGTATGAGGGCACATATCATCTCTACTGCACATGTTCCACACTATAGCTGTGCTTCAGTTTATGGAGGGGGTGGATACAGAGCGAGAGGAGAAATGCATACTAACTAGGAGGGAACTGAAAAGGACAGGGACAGGGAACACTATAAGCAAAAAGGGATCAAGTTCCTGTCAGCACTAAAATTATAGAAAAGGATAAAGGCATCATTTTTTTAACTTTAGTGTCCCTTTAACTAACAGTTAAGGAAACCAGAAAAGAGGTGTTATGAATTACTTTAGGATCTTGGTTAAGGCAAGGACAAGATTTTTAAATATATTTTAGCGATTAAGGTCCCATTCCCATTTTGGTAGGAAATCATCTCAAAAATAATTTTAGTTTTAATATTTAAGGTTTTTAAGGTGTAACTCTTGCCAAGAAATATGAAAGAAAAAACAGAAGACTGCCTTACAGGGAAAGTAGCTGACAGTACAAACTAGAGAAACAACAATTAAGAGAAGATCATCTCGTAAGGGCAACCTTGCAATAATGTAAAAATAAAGCAAAACTTGTAATAGGTGTTTAGCTAATTGCTAATGATAATTTCTATTTGCTAGTAAAACAAAAAAAACCTTAAACTTAGATATGTACAAACATTTTTGATGTTCTGGTCACGCAAGCTGCACTGTATAAAATTATATATACATACATATGTTAGCATACGGTATTTAAGGATCTTTACTAATGTTATCAGGTTTCTCCAACTCTCTTGATTGGATACTCCTAAAAACAGATTAGATCAAACAAAAGAAATGATACATACTTCGTGTCTGAACACGGAAATTTATCTTGCTTTCTGAAGGATGAGTAATGCTGTAACCGCAGAATTCAACTTCCGGGCTGTAAAGAAAAAAAAAAAATCATACTAAACAAGTGACAAAATAATCTAGGAAGTATAATGAAGTGAACCTGATCTTAGCAAAGCTCCATGCAATGCATTTCTCAGTAGTGTACCTATCTGAAGGTGAATAAATCCTCAACTATCTGTTATAAGTGATTGAAACCTTTAGAGAAGATCAATCCAGCTTCGTATTTTTGTCATATTCAAATGAAAGCAACACAGACCCAGATACACTGGACTGAGAGCATACTGAAATCCAATGGGAGTAGACTATAATAGTAGCACTATATAAGGAAGTAAGGTAGGAAAAAAATAAAAGGTAAATTGCAAAAAAGTGTGTAGATGCCATTTTCCCTTTGCAGGGCTTAAATATCAGTGCCACCTGAAAAACAGTCTTGTAAAGAAAAAAACTAGAAAGAAAAAGTATACACTTTGATTTTGGCTTGAAAGGCTGCATTTTTGAATGGAATGTGTGTGTCTGTACTGCAGGTTTTAAAATGCTATAATCTTGCTATAGCATAGAAAGAGGACATTGCTGTTTTTTTACCCTTTAAATAAAAAACAGAATCGAAAGCTTAGGTTAGTAGGTGTATCTGTGTCAGGTTGGGGGTAAAAAAAAACAACAACTTTTTAATGATTGATGAAGATTTTGTTTTTTGATTATTATTACCCTTTTAGTATGCCTGCAATCGAAATGGAAGGCTAGGTCTGTAGGTGTGTGTCGGAGTGTATATACTAGCATGTATAACCATTAAACTAACTTTTTCGATGATTGATCAAGATTGTTTTTCTACTATAGTTACCCTTTAAAGGACAAGTAAAGCTACAGAACAACAATGAACCAGAAGGCAGAACACCTTGATATAAAACCAGTAATCTGTGCCTTACCTCTCATCTTTATACCGGCGCTGGGAAATTCACCTAAATAACATATGGTTTGTGCTTTACTTTACAGCATTCTAGTAGCATACAGTATGGTCAACGACCATTATGTTCTGCACATGCTCAGTCCTTAAGCTATGGCAGAAACTTGTTACAGTTGGCCACACCCATTACTAATCTCTAGCCAATCCTTTTACAGGACAGAAAAAGCAAGTAAGCATGTGACATATTAGGAGGTGTGGTATGACACTGCACATACACACAGATACATTATCCAGTTCTTAACAGGCTTACATTTTTTTTATTTTTATTATCATTAATTTTTATTGAATTTTTTTCTGTAAAAGTAATATCCAATACATATTGAAACTCAACTCTACAGACCTTATATTTATATAAAATTAACATAAAATAAAACATTATGATCTAGTACAGTATATTTTATCTTCTGCATACACTATATTTCAAAACAAAACAGAATATACCAGTAACTTAATTTAAGGTACCTTAAATTTACACATACAAAATATAGTATAGTATAGTATTTGAGGTTGAATAAAGACATACGTCCATCCAGTTCAACCCATCTAGCAATATCCTCATTTCCTGCCTAACTGTTGATCCAGAGGAAGGCAAAAAAAAACCCACCAAATTTATGAAGGGGGAAAAAATTCCTTCCTGACTCCAAGTGGCAATCGGAAATTTCCCTGGATCAACTCTACTTTATGTATCAATACCAGTAACTTGCAACATCTCATCCAGCTTTTTTTTGAAAATGACCAATGAACCTGCCATAACAACGTCCACTGGAAGAGGACCGTTCTCACAGTGAAAAACCCTTTCCGAGCTTGAAGCCTAAACCTTTTTTCTTATATATTGTTTCAACAAAAACATCATCTATAAGACTGAATATGAAGGTCTTGTTTGGGATCTGTTATCAATATACCAGTATTCCCAGTTTTTATAAAACTTAGGGAAATTATTTATTATATAAAACATTTTTTCATATTGCATATTTGTTGTCAGGTTAGTTATTATATCCTGTAGTTTAGGAACATTAGTTGATAACCAGTTTTTGGCAATTTTATTTTGAGTTATGGTGATAGTATGATAAATTATTGTCCTTTGTTCTATGGCAAATAAATTGAGGTTGATTAATAATAATGATAGTTCCGGTTTCATTGGGAAGGGATGTTGAAATAGATCTGCCAAGAAATTCTGTATATAAGTCCACAATTCTTGTATTTTTGTGCAGGACCACCAGATATGTAGAAAAGTTCCTATGTCCTTTTGGCATCTCCAACACAAAGGTGAGTATGTGGGAAACCATTTTGCTAAAGTTTCTGGGGTTCTGTGATACCTGTATGTAATTTTCCTTGACATTTCCCAACGTGATACACATTTAGACAGCTGAAAAGGTATTGATAACGCATCTTGCCACTGTTCATTTGTAAATGATTGGTAAAGATCAGATTCCGATTTTTGTGACCAACTCATAGATTCTATTACATCTTTCTTTTCAATAGCTATATAAAATATTTTAATTGATTTAGGTTTCAACAGTATTTCCAATGGATATTCTATATGTTCTGGTTCAAAATTTATATTGAAATATACATTTCTGGACAGATAAGATAATATCTGTATATATTTGTAATATTCTGTTGTAGAAATGTTATAATTTTCTTTTCATTTTGGGAATGGTATGTATTGGCCATTCTCGAATAATTGATATAATGAAATTAGATTATATTTATCCCATAAGAGTTTTAGGTTGGGAATGCACAGTTCAATACTGGAAATATCAATATCACCACAATAATCTGTAAATAGGTGCGTTTCTTTGGAGAGGTTTTCCCATATTAATATAGTAGCTTGTACTGTAGGAGACCATAACGCTTTCCTTCTAGGTTTATATCCTAACAGGATCGCTCCTAGTACTTCTTTTAAGTTGTTAGGTTTTGGCTTACATTTACTTTAATACAATTTACTGTGGTATTTTATAGCTTATTGGTGTTTATAGGGGTTGTTTTCAGATTCTGGAGTAAAAAAAAATGGGTTTAGTTCTCCCTTAAGTATGGATGCCATGGATATTGAAGTGAAGTTCAGTATGGTAATTGTGTGTTAGACAGTATATTATTAGCATGTATGACCTAAAACTAACTATTTTAAAGATTGATCTAAAAAATGTTTTTGATTGTAATTACCCTGTAAGTATGTCTGCTACGGAAATTGAAGGGTGGGTCAGTAAGTGTGTGTACCTGTGTCAGGTTGGGAGGGTATGTTTTTTTTTTGTATGATTGGATCAAAATTAGTTTTTTTGACTATAGTTACCCTGTGAGCATGGCTACCAGAGGAATGGAAGGGTAGGTCAGTAGTTGTGTGTATCTGTGGGGGTATGAGTGTTTGTGTTTATGACCATAAAACGGTTTTGATCACATGACCCAAAAACCTCAAAATGTCGACATTTAAAGGTCATTAATAGTGGGAAAATATTTTTTTTTTCTATGTGTTCTGTCCCAATATATGTAAGTTAAAAGAAGTAAAGATTTCAATATACCACTCCTGCTTGAGCTATCAATCAAATCCCTTAACAGCATGCCGGTGTACTGTGTAGGCTTACAAAAGTTTTACAGCAAGTCTCCCATGACTCCTTCCTGCTCACAAAATGCCTGGCAAATACTGGGTTAAAAGCAGAAGTAAAGAGAAGGAGAGAGAAGACTGTGTCCCCCTCCTGCCAAGCTTTTACCAATTTATTGCCTGTCAAAGGGAGATCCGGCTGCAGTGATAAGGCAGGACTTGGGTCTCTCCTAACTCACCCCCTCCCACTCCTTATGTTGCAAGTATCTCCAGAACAACAGAGACACTTGCTCTCTACAGGCTTACATACAGAAGTTGTTTTTTTTTGTTTAAAAAGGTTAGAGTGACGTGTAGAAGGATTAATGTGCATGAGCGGCTTGGTTCACAGGCTTGATTGATAGCCGGATTACATGGCCAGAGAGGGGAGGGGGGAGTTGGAATTCTGGATTGGAGCAATGTATAAATTTCACTATAGATGCCCTTGAAGCATTGGACCCATTTTAGTCTATGGAAAAAAAATGCCCCGAAATTTGACGATAATGCTTCCATTGATTCCTTAGCTAGAAGAATCCTTAGCTAGAAGCTTCATCAGTTCCCTGATGAAGCTGTAAGGATTAAAACAGTGAAATGCGTAGGAACAACCTCACAAGCCATTACTAAGTGGATTATACCTCACCACAAGACCACCACGAGTTAAAGGGGCCACACCATAGCAGAGAGTTGCAACTTTAACAACAGCTAATGGAATGTTTCTGCAAGGTTTTTTAGTGCTTTTTATTGTTCTTAATTGCTATAATAAAGTTTGTTGGCAAACTTATTCCTGTGTGCAGAGGTTTTTGGGAGCTACACAGACCAAGCAAGCATCAGAACAGCACAGAGTAAACCCCGCAGTGCCCCTAGTGGTGAATAGGCACAAGTGAGGGTTTTAAGAATTTTAATATATGGAAGTGTCATTTTAAACTGATTTTTTACAGAGATCTTGATCTTAACCTTTTTATTTTTCACTTTTTGTTTTAACCCTTCCCCGACCCATACCCCCAAGCAAGATACTTTTAAAGATTTTATAGAAGATAGAACACTTATGTGTCCCTACAATAGGAACCGAATTTCATGTCTTCAGCACAAAAACTGTGGGAGAAGATACAGTAAGGAGAAGGAGGAGGAAGACAGAGAAGAAAAATAAGAAAAAGAAATAGAAAGAACAGGAATTTGGCTGTTTGAGCCAAATTAATTTTAGGCTAGAAAAGGCAGCACTTGAAGCTTCCAAATTTTATGTTTCAAGATATTTGCAGTTCCCTCTGCTACTGGTTAAAAATGTGTATCTAATGTTCTGCCTTTTAGTATATTAGTATACTATGAAACAAACTTGGTAATTGGACAATTTTATAAAATGCCAAGAAACTTACTTCTTCATAATCATGTAGCGAAGTGAATTCCCAAGAGTATGATCTTCCTCATGTAAAACAAATGTCACACAGCTCTCATCATTTCCTTGAGCCTGAACCTATTAAAAAAGATTGCTATGGTAAAAAAAGAATTTAATAATACAAAAAATTGTGTCCACTGGTTTATTTTTCTAAAACTGTATTAAGCCAAGTGATATATCATACCCAACACTATTCATTTAATGGGAGAAAAATACCACACAGTCTATCAGGTATGAAGATTACCAGTTTATGAAAAATCTACATTTTTATAATTTAGGCCTCAAAGGGAAAGTATGGTATTTTTTCAGAAAATTACAAAAATGTATTTATGCAGGGGGACAGTCTGGGGTTTCGGGATTTAGAAGATTTCATATAAATATGGGGCAGTTAAAAATGTATTGATTTTACATATAAAACCAGCAACTGAGTATGAAACAAAGAATACAGGGCATCTGAGAGACTATTAACCACAACGATCTACATCTGATTAGACTTAATAGAAACAAGTGTTGGACTGTTTATACAAAACTTTAGGACAAAAAGATGACTGGGTAATGCACCCTGAATGTCAAAGTGTAAACCATTAACAGCATTTATAAAATATTCGTTATAATCTGCATATACCGGTAAGTGTCTCAATACAGAACAGTTTTGACACTAAAAATTAACTCAACTTATTATGGTTCTTCAGTGCCATCTAGTGAAGAAATTGGGTTATTAAGATTTATTGGCAATAAGGAATTCTCATCAAAACACTCTGTAGAGGTGTTAATTATTCAGCTTAACAACAGCTTAAAAGCTTTATGTGTCTTCCATGTGAATGTAAAGCGCTACGGAATATTATTATTGTGGATATAAATCCACAGTAATAATATTAATAATAATATATCATATATGATCTTCAGTGTGCGTAGTGTATTTAAAGGGCAAGTCCAGCCCCAAAATGAAAACTTACATACAGGTAGATCACCCCCCAAAACCCTAAACGGTAATAGTTTGAAATGTGAAATATATAAGTCTAACCTGAAATCCTGCAAAATGTCCTATTTCTGCTTCCTGGTTCTTCCAGTTAGCAAGTGTCTATTATGGATTTGACAGTTGACATCACAGCCAATGATTGAATGTTAATCCCCTATCTGCCTCTTCTGAGCATGCTCAGGCTCAGTACAGGTTTCTAAATTGCTCAGTTTCCATGAAGCATCCAGAAGCATAGCAGGCATACAGTAATGAATTCATAGGACAAAGTATGATATATCAACATATTTTAAAGAGGCCTGTCTTTCTAAAAGATGTTATTATGAGGGTGGAGAAAAACTGCCATTCATTCTCACCATTTTCTGGGGGGTTCCGCTGCAACCTGCTGGGAAATTTAGAACAACATTATACAGGGAGATTCAGTAAAAGTTCTTATCGTTTAAAATGGTGCTAATTTTTCCACAACCAATCAGATCTTATTTACCATTTGAAAGCTAACATCTGATTGGTTGGGGCTAAGTTAGCACCATTTTAAACGATAAGAACTTTTATTGAATAACCCTGATTGTGGCCAGGGAATGCCTACCCCACACCATTCCACTACACCCATAACAATGACCAGCTTCCAGAACTCAACTACAACCTACTGCACTAAAATTGTTCCATAGTAGCCAAAGTCCTATTTAGGCGTTCTAGAACTCTTAAGAGCGAATCGAAATATCAATGTATTAACAGTAGGCCAAGAAAAAGCATATACTTTACATATATATATTTTTTTTTTTTTCTTTCTTTTATCTAAGGTTTTGATTTAGAAGCTACATCTTCTCGCTGTACCGAAATAACAGTTCTGTCAGACATACCATCTCCAAAACACTCTTCCGCTCCCCATCATCAGCCATGCTGCTTCTTGTCTGGCGATTACAATAAGCGTCACATAGATTTGTCGCGCTGCTGACTGATTGGAAGCAAGGCTTTGTGGGAGTCGTAGTTAAATATAGCAGGTTGTAAGTAGAGACCGCACAACGAACGTAGTAAATAGAGTTAGGTGAATCTATGTTGTGTAAAGTAAGGAATGTTAAATTATTCAGGATATAAATGCATTAAGAAAATGATTACAACTATAATTATATGATAAATTACGATACAATATGTACTTCTAGTTGAGTATTATTGATGCAGTCCAACTTATATACAGAACTCAGATTACATACTGAATCACATATCTCCTTTAGTAAACGTGTAATGTGATGTAATAGGAGCTGTGTGACCATATAAAGGCAGATAGCCCACCCTGACAAAAATCTTAAACCCCACACCCAGTCACGCCCCCAGGATCTATGTAAAACCCACCTGCATAGAGCATTATACAGATGTGTACCTCTAGTACAGATATGAGTATGGATGGATCATCCATCCATACTCACATCTGTACTAGAGGTACACATGGATGCATACAGCAATATACAGATACACATCCGTACTCACATCTGTACTAGAGGTACACATGGATGCATACAGCAATATACAGATACACATCCGTACTCACATCTGTACTAGAGATACACATGGATGCATACAGCAATATACAGATACACATCCATCCATACTCACATCTGTACTAGAGGTACACATGGATGCATACAGCAATATACAGACACACATCCATCCATACTCACATTTGTAGAGGTATACATGGATGCATATAGCAATATACAGATACACATCCTTCTATACTCACATCTGTATTAGAGGTACACATGGATACATAAAGCAATATACAGACACACAGCCATCCATACTCACATCTGTAGAGGTACACATGGATGCAAACAGTGTACATTGCCTGTCCCTTGAAAATAACTCAACACGCAGCCAGTAATTTATAAACCCATCAGCTAAGTGAAAAATGTCCAAATTGTGTCAATATTTTGTGTAGCCACCATTATTTTCCAGCACTGCCATAACTCTCCTGGGCATAGAGTTCCTTAGATCTTTACGGGCTGTCACTGGAATCCTCTCCCACTTCTTAAGATGACATCACAGATAACATTCCCTGCTGTTTACATTAGTGAGCTGCCATTTTAGGTTTTAATGGCCATTCTTCTTTCCAGAATGCACACTATCTTGGAATGATCCTAACCTAATGTTCTGCTCTTCCGACTGGTCGTCCAGGACGAAGGACTTTCAGTCGCGGCAAAAGTAGCTGCATCTGACAATTTTCCGCAACCGTGCAGTCATCTATGGACCACTATAAAACCCCCAAACCATCACAGTCCCACCACCACGCTTGACTGATGGCAAGAAAAACTTTGACCTCCTCACCTTATTGCTGCCACACACACTTCAACTAAACCTTGTAAGTTTTTTGTGGTCTCCGTATTCCGTGCCCTTAGTCTGCACAAGACATAAGGGCTTTCTTGTGCATTATCTTTAGAAGAGGCTTCCTCCTTGGACAACAGCCTTGCAAACCAATTTGATGCAGTATGCAGCATATGGTCTGAGCACTCACAGGTGGACCTCCCACCTCTGCAGCAACGGTGACATCCCTCATTTATATTTTCAAAAGACAACAAAGGTTTCTGCCTCCTCCTTGTCCTCTGAGAGGTCAGTGTCAATCGCAGGGGAGCCCTCCCCCCCCTTCTTTCTGATCCCTCCCTGGCATGCCTTACTTATATTAGATTTTAAAAGAAGTATCCGAACTGGACTTACAGTCATTCGCTCCTGCGGCATTCTCTGTTACCCACAGCTGTGGCTGCCAGTCCAGCCCGTTTGCTAGTTCCGGCAAGCAGGGAGCCGGATTGGTGCACCGTTGGAGCAAGGGTCTGCAAGTACAGTTCGGGTTATTTTTTTATAAATTTAATATAGCAGTTTGGGGTTGGACGGGAGATTCTTTAATCTATAAGACACAGGAGTGGACCCTGTAACCCTGTCGGCCAGTCCGACATTGTTTTTGTATATACCATGTCTGCTTTCTTATAGTATGGATGTATAGTGGCTGTTAGCTTGTTAATAAGTTCTGGAACTCTGCATAATCTCTTATGTATGTCCTGACTGAGTAATCTTTACAGAAGCTAGCTACCTATCAATGATATTTTCTATATATACAAACTAGACATTAAGCCCGTTACAACAGACATTAAGCCCAGAGTGCCCCCTTAGTGTCCCGAGGCCATAGCCCCCCTTCTCCATGTCCCCAGGCCATGGTAGGAGGCATATACTTATAAATAAATACAGTGGTATAACTAGGAATCACTGTGGCCTTCAGCAAACTATGATGTGGCCCCTATCCTTGTTTCATCCACAGTAGTAAATACAACTAGAAAGGGAAAGTTTAAGTATAAACTTTGAATTTGGCTTTGGTAAGGAATGTGTGTGTTTGTGCTGCAGATTTTAAACCCCAATAATGGCAATGATGAGGACATTGGGTAGGAATCTGTAGGTCAGTTGGGGTGTGTACTCTTGTCAGGTTGGGGGATAAAAGACAATTTTTTTTTGATGATTGGTCAAAATGTGTTTTTTGACTATACTTTCCCTTTAAATATGGCTGCCACGAAACGGAAGGGTAGGTCTGTAGGTGTGTGTGCCTGTGTCAGGTTAGGGGTTAAAAAAACTAACTTTATGATTGGTCAAAATTTTGTTTATTTTTTTTACTTAAGCTACCCTGGGTCTGGTTAAGGGGTATGTCTTTTTTGTGTTTACAACCATAAAACTATCCTTTATTGAGGATAAATCTAAATTTTTTTTACTTAAGTTACCCTTTAAATATGGCTGCCGTGAACATGGAAGGGTAGGTCAGTAGGCGTGTGTACCTGGATCAAGTTAGAAGTTAAAAAAACAAACTTTTTGAACGATTAGTCAAAATTAGTTTTTTTGACTTTAGTTACCCTTTAAGTATGGCTGCCACAGTAATGGATAAGTAGATCAGTAGGTGTGTGTACCTAGGTCTGGTTGAGGGGGTATGTCTTTTTTGTGTTTACAACCAAAAATTGAGAATGTATCAAAATTATTTTTTTTAACTTTATTTACCCTTTAAGTGTGTGTACCCGTGTAAGTTTAGAGGTATGTGTTTTTGCATGTGACCATATAACTAACTTTTTATTGATGATTGATCAAAATTTGTTTTTTGACTATTGTTACACTTTAAGTATGGCTTCCATGGGAATGGAAAGGTAGGTCAGTAAGTGGGTGTACCTGTGTCTGTGTGGGGATATCAGCGTTTCTGTTTATGACCATGAAATAAATTTTGATCTCATGACCCTTAAACCTCGAAATATCCACATTTGAGGGTTGTTACCATTATAGTCTATGCGAAAATATGTACCGAAATTCGCTGATAATGCCATAACGCTTCCTCGGATTCCTTAGCTAGGTAATAGCAGACTTTTCCTATATGCCCCGCACGTCTGTACTGAATTTCATGTCTCTAGCTCAAAAACTGTGAGAAGAGATACAGTCCAAAAAAGTGAAAGAATAAAACGGAAGAAGAAAAAATAAAACAGTAACTTGGCACTTTAAGCCAAATTAACAAAGGAGGTTTTTAATACGTTTTGCAAAGACAAATAAAGGCACCACTGAAAACTCAGATCTGCTAATGTTTTTCTTGGCAAAATGTTGGGCATTTCATTATGTTTGATGATAACTAATGTAAAATACTTTTACAACTGGTAGCCTAATGCTGGCCACACACAGTATAACTTTTCAGTGTCTGCCAAACATGGCTTGAAATAAATCAATTTTAGCGTTGAACCTCCTTAGCACTACAATGCTCATGGTCAGATCATTTCACTGAAAATTGTTTATTCTGGTCAGTGATGCTGTAAAAATACACATTATTCTGTTTTTGTGCTTTACATTACCACAACTGTAAACACGTTGTGATATTTCTGAGTCTTTGTTATATATAGTGTATTGTTATTTGTGCTAAAGAGATGCGTCTGTATAATATTAACTTTAGCTACCCCTTTAAAAACATGTAGTCTTCTCAGTGCTTGAAAAGGATTTGTCATTACCACATCATTTACCCAGTAGCTGGAAGGATGACATTCTTGGGGAAATTGCAACATTTTTTAGTCACAATAACAGTTAGCTAAAATTTAGTTCTTTTTAACTGCTCTTTTTAAGCATTTAGCTTTTATTTCAACAAACTTTCTACAGGCTTTTCTTTGGAAAATAGAAAGTACTGAGGACTTGTTTTGTAGAACTGGTATTAAGAAGTATAATGAGGTCTGAAGGGTGAGATGAATGCAGGGATAAAATGACCGTAGTGCTAATTTTTAACTGTTACATTTCTGAATGTACTTTAAAATCTGATTAGCATTTCAGGCTGCAACAATGTAACTAGAAAGGGAAAGTTTAAGTATAAACTTTGAATTTGGCTTGAAAGGCCACATTTTGGAAGGGAATGTGTGTGTTTGTGCTGCAGATTTTAAAACTCAATAATGCCAATGATGAGGACATTGTTGTTTACTTACCCTTTAAATAAGGCTGTCACATAAATTAAAGGTAAATCAGTTGGTGTGTGTACTCGTGTTAGGTTTGGGGATAAAAGACTAACTTTTTTGATGATTGGTCAAAATTTTTTTTGTCTTTAATTACCCTTTAAGTATGGCTGCCACGGTAATGAATAAGTAGATCAGTAGATGTGTGTACATGGGTCTGGTTGAGGGGTATGTCTTTTTTTTTGTGTGTGTGTTTACAACCATAAAACTATCTATTTTTTTTTTTTTTTTATTGAGGATAAATCTAAATTAGTTTTTTTACTTAAGTTACCCGTTAACTATGGCTGCCACAGTAATGGATAAGTAGATCAGTAGGTGTGTGTGTGTACCTGGGTCTGGTTGAGGGGTATGTCTTTTTTGTGTTTACAACCATAAAACTATCTTTTATTGAGGATAAATCTAAATTAGTTTTTTTGACTTGATACCCTTTAACTATGGCTGCCACAGTAATGGATAAGTAGATCAGTAGGTGTGTGTACCTCGGGCTGGTTGAGGGGGTATGTCTTTTTTTGTGTTTACAACCATAAAACTATCTTTTATTGAGGATAAATCAATTTTTTTTTTTACTTTAGTTACGTTTTAAGTAAAGCTGCCACAGGAATAGAAGGGTAGGTCATAGGTGTGTGTACCTATGTGAGGTTGGGGTATGTCTTTTTTGTTTTTACAACCATAAAACTAACTTTTATTGGGGATATATCAAAATTCGTTTTTTTTACTTTATTTACCCTTTCAGTATGGCTGCCAAAGGAATAAAGGTTAGGTCAGTAGGTGTGTGTACCTGTGTTAGGTGGGGGGTATATGTTTTTGCATGTATGACCATATAACTAACTTTTATTGATGATTGATCAAAATTAGTTTTTTGACTATAGTTACCGGTTAAGTATGGTTTCCATGGGAATGGAAAGGTAGGTCAGTAGGTGGGTGTACCTGTGTCTGTGTGGGGGGTTGGGGGTATCACCGTTTGTATTTATGACCATGAAACAAACTTGAAATATCCACATTTGAGGATTGTTAACATTATAGTCTATGGGAAAAAATGTCCAGAAGTTCATAGATAACGCTGTAACATTTCCGCCGAATTCCTTAGCTAGAAGATAGCTCACTATATGCCCCGCACGTCGGTACTGAATTTCATGTCTCAAGCTCAAAAACTGTGAGAAGAGATACAGTCCAAAAAAGAACAGGAATTTGGCTTTTTTAAGCCAAATTAATAACACTGTATTCTTACCTCACATACTGAATAGCAAAAGGAAGTAACAAAGGCTGAAGCTGGGGCAGTGCTTATTAACAAAAATAAATATACATGCATAAAGAAACTTTGTTAAGACTTATGGATGTTAATGGATGGTCTTGCAAAGTCCATTCATGTCATTTTTATTATGGCTTGTGTTGTCCTAATTGAATCCTCTGCAAATGGTTCTAATCTTAAATCGTGAATTTTTGTAGCGAAGTTATTTTGCTGAAATTATTCAACTACCTATTAAAAAAAACAAAAACAGAAATAAATTAATGCAAGCTAAAAATGCAAACCATATGATACACATTCACTGTATTTAGGTGAAGCCATGGCTATCCTGTTTGCTGTTGTTGCTAGAGGAACCACCATACTTGCAAAACATGCATCATGTGTTGGGAACTTTTTGGAGGTGACAGAGCAGATCCTGGCAAAGATCCCATCGGAAAACAACAAACTTACCTATTCACATGGAAGGTTAGTTATTTAAGAACAGTAACTGCACAATAATAATGGCAGAAAATCCTAGGCACTGTTTATTGAAATGCTTCTATATCACTGCACATTTGAAATAAGCATGCGTTACTTCACTCTTCCTTGTCCATCACCCTGGGACACCATTTCTGCAGGGCCGCCATCAGACTTTTCTGGGCCACATGCTGGGTAACATTTAGGTCCCCCCATAACACGCACACCAACTCAGACACGTTACACACAAACTAAAACACAAACAGACACACTTTAGCACACACATATACAATTACACTTGCATTACCTTATATAGCTGGAACTCAGACAATGGTAAAATCATTGGCACAGACTCTGATAATTTGTTGGAACCCAGACACTAGTAAAATCATTGGCACAGACGGATAACTGGTTGTAACCCAGACACTAGTATAATTATTGGCACAGACTGATAACTGGTTGGAACTTGGACACTGGTAAAATCATTGGCACAGACTGATAAGTAGCTGGAACACAGCTGTCCAGCACACACAGAATTGTAATATAAAATGCCCCAATAGACAGTAAAGCTACTTACTGATTGAGTCACGAGAAGCCAGGCCAGACACAAGAAACTCCACCAAGCACACAACCCCTTTCTTTTCTCCTTCTAGGAACAGAATTGCTGTGCTGTGAAAACCGTATTACAGGAAAGAAGAATTAATTTTTTTATCTACAGCATTTCCCCCATACTGCACCATTAACTATACCAGAATTCCACTATTTATGGTTTTTGATATTTTATATGACTAAACTGGTCAAAATCGGTGTTGATCTAATTAAACAGCTGCATCAGACCAAAGGAAACAGATTTTAGGATTATTGAATTGAATCTGTGAATATGAATCCAGGACTGTACCTTAATTTTTTAGATTGGCGCTGTACACTAAATTGAATATAAAGAGAACTGTTTCCTCTTTTTTCCCTCTTTTATAACACTTAATAATAATCCCTGTAATTAGGGATAGAATTGTGTAATAGCAATACGATTTTCAAATCTAAATTTTAAATACAATTTGTTCTTGTCTTTTTATTTTCAGCTATTTGTTCCATTATATTTGTCAGGACAGAATTATATACCTTGCCATTACCGATGATGTAAGTACCAAAAGTAAAGCTATTTTCTGTTTGGGAAGAAATTAAATTGTTGTCATATTTATGATTAAGTTTAAATGCTGTGATACACATGTGATCCAGTGCAACAAATGAACCACTACATATAGATGAAGAAAAACAGTAATTTTTCTCACCATATAAACAAAACATTAATAATGAATCAATCCTTATACTTATTCCTGTGTTTTGGCTGTGATTATCCTGGATACACCAGTTTGTTTATCTCATGGTAAATCATTACAGTTAAATTTACAGTGGCAAGCAACATGGTAAAACCCAATATGTGTAGAGGGAATATTTATTTTAAGCAATGCTGTCATATAGCTCTTCCTTTAAGTGAAAATCAATTTTAAAAATCTACTTTTGGTGGCGACTGGGGGAGGCATTCTATTTAAAGGAATCTTGTGATCTTATAGCAGTGTTGCCTTATGCCAAGGGTTCCTAGTAGTAAGTTTCAAATCCCTATTGCAAATACCGAAGATTTTCTCTCTCTTATTTTTACAAAGATATCTTTTTTTTTTTTTTTTTTGCTCCTATTTCACTTTGTTTTACTGTATTAACATTCCTCCCAGGATTTTGAGCGCTCAAGAGCTTTTAACTTCTTGAATGAAATAAAGAAACGATTTCAAACGACCTATGGATCAAGGGCACAGACAGCGCTTCCTTATGCCATGAACAGTGAATTTTCCAGTGTGCTGGCAGCACAGATGGTAAGAAATATTATGATAATTAATTTAGTGAAATTGAAATGCTTGGGTTGACCACTAAGACTTATGAAGAGATAGCCAGCTAATTATCACGTGAACAGTAAAGTACAATTGGCCTAAGCTTGTCACATGGACACATGTGATCTCCTTGCGTCTCAGCAGGCCCATGTGTGAGAAGAAGCATACATCATGTGACTCACAAAGCAGTGGAATCTTATTCCTTTTTATGCATTTTCATGACACTGTTGGGTAGAAAAACACAAGACTGCAGACAGTTGCCTTGTATTTTTATTACATATCATCTCTGCCCTATTCTGGTGAAACTTATTTCACCCAAGGCACTTCCTGGTACTAAAAAGACATAAAAGAGAATTTTGTTTCAATTCATCTTTCTGGAAATTGCCTAAAAGTAATTCGAATGTGTTCGGTATCTTATGCCAATAGCTTTATGTAAAAAAAAAAACATTCAGCATATTTATCTGACAGTGAAATAGAATAGAATTGGGGATCTCCAGATGTTTGCAAACTACACTTACAGGATTCCCCTAAAAGCATTCTACAACAACAGCCAGGTAATGATGGGATTTGTAGTTTTCAAACATTTGGAGACACATGGAATAGATTATATATTGCTTGCTAAGTGGAAAAGAAAATGCTCTTTTTGGGCAACTAATTATGGTATCAGATATTTCCTGAAAACTACCTACAAATTGGTGAATATCTTTCATTTACAGAAATCTTTCCATGTGTGGCAGATAGTGACATACTGTTTTATATCTATTTATTTATCTATATATATATATATATATATATATATATATATATATATATTTATTTTTTTTCAAAATATTTTTTCAAAATATTTTTATTGGAGAAATTTTTAATACTTAGAGAAATTCAAGATCAATTAACTCTAACAGTTACATGTAACAGTTGTTTATCCTTTTGGTTTTTTATTTATATATGATTTTATACGATTTCGTATAGATCAGTGATGGCAAACCTTTTAGAGGTCGAGTGCCCAAACTGCAATCCAAAACCCCACTTTTTATTGCATAGTGCCATCATGATCATTTAACCTGAATATGGAGTTTTTACTTTAGAAAAAAACAACTCAAATAGAAACAGACCAATACAGTAGATAGAACTGGTTATAGATTACCTATTAACCTCTACATTACCACACATGAGTTTGAGATCTAAAACCGTAACCATTAACCCCTACATTATTAGAAAGGAGTTTAAGATCTAAAACAGCGACCATTAACCCTTACATTATTACAGTTTGAGATCCAAAACAGGGACTCAAGTAGAGCTGAATGTAATAGCATGTGACCTCTCTCTGCTACAGACAGCCACTACACTTTTTCTCTGGCTTTCTGAACATACTCTGGGGAACTCTGCTGTGCATTAGTGCCCACAGAAAGGGCTCTGAGTGCCACCTCTGGCACGCGTTACATAGGTTTGCCACCACTGGTATAGAGTAAATGTTCAGTATATTGCAAATGTATAATCTAAAATAATGCTAACAATATATTTTATGCAGCATTTTCCTTCTTTTGCTAACTATTTCTCTTTCAACTCTGCCTTCGGTCTCATTAGCTCCCTCCATTTCTCTTGTTTCGGACCGGCACTGTTTTATATTTTGATACTGATTGAGATGAAATGATTGTATTGTTTAATAGTATTCTGGGAACTGCTGGTCTGCTTAAATATAAGAAGTAAAAGCTTGATCTGGGAGGCAGAATATAATTATATAGTATAAGTAGTCAATCTCTAGGTTGTTGCACCAATGGCCTTTTAGATTTTATGTGTACAGATTTGAGTACAGCAGACCTGAATGCCATTTGCAGCTTGTTGCAAATGATTTTTGCTTTTGTTGTTTTCCTGATTTACTCATTGTAATAAAAGAAAGTAGTAGTTTGTTCAGTAAAAGGTAATTTTAGGAAATTGGTTATCATGAGGACATGTATGCGCTTGCTAGTTTCACAGTGGTCCATTTATAAATGTAGCCTATACTGCATGCTATTCCCTCCCTTTCCTTGTATTAGTGAGAAACTATTGATTGGCATAGTTGTGGAATCACCGTTGGGGAAGAGCAGGTCCACAGGTAAACATGAGGTTAATTTGTGATGAAATGTTGTCTTTCTTCCTTTAGAAACATCATTCTGAAAACAAGAATGTAGATCGTGTAGCAGAAACCCAAGCACAAGTGGATGAACTGAAAGGAATTATGGTTCGGAATATAGGTTAGTGAAAAGGCTGATTCTGTTTTTTAGATAATTTGTTTAGCCATCCCTTTTTATTTTGCTAAATGTATAGTTGCTTTTCTACAATTACACTTATCTAAAAATGTTTGGTATAACTTTAAAAAAAATGAGAAAGTATAGTACAGTATGTTATACTCTTTATTTGCATTAACAATAATTTTTTTAAAATACTTTTTTATTGTATACCAATGAATAAACTTGACTGTTGATTAACATTTGACTTGGTTAGTAATATGACATTGGTATTTGTTGTGCGGATTATCACAAGTTAGTAAACTTGAACATTTAACCAATTAAAAGAAAAGAAGGAAAATGAAAAGTTGAGTATGCATAAATAAATAACAGTTGCAGTACGTCTGACTCACTTATTTCTTGTTCGGATCATTTGGGTCACGTCCTCCCAGGTCCACCAGCAGGCCCCGATGTGTATAGCCCAGATGGACAGTAGGGTTCACTTATTGTGGTAGTAGGCTTTAAGTTGTGTAGGTTGCTGGTGTATCCAACTACATACTCCATATTCTGTTGAATTTATCAGGACAGTTCCTGTGCCCGTATAGTAGTTTGAGTAGAGGGAGGTCCTCATTGATTAGTTTTTTTCCATCTCTTAAGTTTGTTTTTTTGAGATAGCTATCTCATGATTATAGTTTTACACGCATAAAATAGAGCTGCCTGCAGGAAAGCTTGTTGATAATTAGACCATATATCGGTATCAAATATCCCAAAGATTCAGGTGAGCGGGGTGTATGGAATTGGGGGTGGGGTTAAGTGGGTTAAAATGATTTCTAACCAAAAGTTTTGGATTGACGGTAAGCTCCAGATGGTATGTATAAATATGGGTTTTGGGATTTTCTAGGTATGCCATGTATGGGCCTGTCGGGTATTCAGTCATCATTAGGTCCGATGGAGTCAGGGGATTTGATGGATTTACCTAGCATTGAAGGTGTGTGAGCTGTGTTGCCCAGTAGTAGAGCTGGAAGTTGGGGAGGGATAGTCCTCCCATGTGTTTAGGGGCTTTCATTTTAACCCTGGCTTTTTTGGAGTTCCAGATGAAGGAAGAGATGAGGCTGTTTAGTTAAATAAAAAAAAATCTTGGGGATGTATGTGAGGGAGTGGTGGATAGTATTGAGTATTTTTAGTAGTAAAAAGGTTTTAACTAGGTAAGTTCTGCCCCATAAGTTGAGTGGAACGTATTTCCAGGCTTTTGTCTTGGTGCGTACAAGTTCAAGCAGGAGGAGTATATTAAGAGAGTAGGATTGTTGTGTGGATTTAGTTATATTGATTCCCAAGTACTTGAATTGGGATTTGATGGGGATGGGAGTATTGTATGCGGGAATATTTATTGATAGGTCATCTAGGGGGTAGATTACCGATTTATCCCAGTTGATTTATAGCCCAGTGTATTCTTCGAAGGTGTTGGTGGTTTGTGAGGCTGTAGTGAGGGATTGGTGAGGGTTTTCCTGGAATAGTATCAAGTCGTCCGCATAGAGGCCTAGCTTCTCTGTGTTGTTTCCTAGGGTAAGGCCTCTTATGTTGGTGTTTGTACGTAGAAGAATCGCCAATGGCTCGATGGCTAGTGCAAACAAGTATGGGGAGAGGGGGCATCCCTGGCGTGTGCCTCTTCCCAGTGGGAATTTTGGTGATGTGTTGTTGCTTACTACGATTTGAGCTTTAGGGGTGGTGTATAGTATTTGAACCCATCTTGTGAAGTTTGGCCCAAAGCCTAAGCTTTTGAGTACTTCTTGGAGGTATAACCATTCTATGGAGTTGAACACCTTGCATGCATCAAGGAAGACTATGATACGTTGTCCTGAATAATCATGGTTCATTTTGGTTTGGATCATGGTGCGCCTTAAATTTATTGTTGTAGATTTGTTGAGAATAAATCCTGTTTGGTCTGGGTGAATGATTTAAGTTATGATTGTGCGTACTCGTTTTGCCAAAACCTTGGCTAAAGTTTTGTAGTCAGCTGTTAGTAAGGATATTGGCCTATATGAGCCACAGTCTGTTGGGTTTTTCCCAGGCTTGGGGAGTACTATTATATTGGCATTGGATAAAAAGGGGGGTAGGAAGCCTATGTCGTGTGAATTATTGTACATATCGAATAGAGGGTTAATTATTTGTTCGCTGTAGCGTTTATATATTTCTTTTGGGAGACCGTCCGGACCTGGTGCCTTGTTATTAGGCATTTTTTGAAGTGCGTTTAGTATCTCTTCTCTTGTAAGTGGTTGGTCTAGTTGGGCCTTTTGTTCTGGTGTTAAAGTGGGGAAAGGTATGTCAGTTAGGTAGTTTGCTATGTCTTGTTGGTTATATGTTAGTCGGGATGTATAGAGTTTGGAATAGAATTCGTGGAATGTAGTAAGAATTTGTGTGTTGGTGTGGACCAGCGATCCTTGTGAGTTCTGTATTTCTCTTACGTGTTTGTCTGTGAATGGTCTTTGATTAAGAATGTTAGTAATTTTGCATAGTGATTCCCATGTTCGAAGTGGTTTTGACGGATAAAAAAAGTGTTTTTCATTTGCATTTTCAGTGAGTGTGTTGTCATATATGCGCTGGGTTTGAAGCCATGCCTGTCAGGTTGTGGGCATTTGGTGTGTGATGTGGTCGTGATGTTTTCGCTAGAAGTTATGTTGTGTAGTTTTTTTGATGTATGTGATTGAGTGTAATCAGCCCCTTAGATATGCTTTGAGGGCTTCCCATTTGATATTGAGATCTTGCTTGTTTTCATTGAAAGTGAGGAATTTCACAAGATAATTGGAGATAGGGTAGTTTTTCGGGAAATTGTGTAAGCCTAAAGGGGTTGAGTTTCCAGAGTCTGGTTTGTGGCGCAGCTCTTAATAGGTGAATGTGTGCTATTATGGGGGAGTGATCGGAGATACTCCTCGGGAGATGAGAGATGAGTGAGACCAGGGGTAATGTTTTCTTGGTCATGAATAGATAATCTATTCTTGAGAGGTATCTGTTGTATTCAATTAGATCAACTGGACTTGAAATGTAGTTCTTGAAGACGTTTCGCTAGTCATCCGACTGGCTTTCTCAATTCAGAATGACTTGTACAAGAATCTGTGGCAATTATGTTCCCTGGAAAATCCCAATTAGCATATCACAGCCAGGTGTTAAGGGTGTGATTAGATAGTGGCTAAGAGGTGTTATAGGAACGCCCAGAGTAAGGTGTTAAAACAGCATTGTACATGGCAGACAGTTGGTGTCGAACCCCCCCACCTCTATTTAGGCTTGGTTTCTTTATTTTCACATAAATGGCCTCCTTAACACCTCTCTTGAACCAGTCACGTTCCTTCGTCAGTATGTTAACATTACAATCTTCAAAGGTATGTCCTTTATCCTTAAGATGCAGATACACGGCTGAGTCCTGACCCGAGGAATTGGCTCTTCTGTGCTGGGCCATACGTTGATGCAGTTGCTGTTTGGTCTCCCCCACTTACAAATCAGAGCATTCTTCACTGCACTGCATATATGATGTCGCTTCTTGTGTTTCGGTATTGGGTCTTTCGGATGTACCAATTGCTGCCTCAGTGTGTTGTTCGGTTTAAAGCAGACAGGGATACGGTGTTTTTTGAAAATTCTTCTTAATTTCTCGGAGACCCCTGCTACATATGGGATGACCATGTTCATCCTCCTGTCTTGCTTTTCCCCTTCACTGTTGGTATTCGTGTTCTTTTCTTTCCTTCTACTTCTTTTGACAAAGGCCCAGTCTGGATATCCATAAGTTTTAAGGGCTCCTCTGAGATGTTTCATTTCTTTAGCCTTCAGATATACCATACTTTATACTTATACTTTAGCCAACAGATATACCATGACCTGGATGAATGAGAACCTTCACAAGCATATTCTTGAGAGGGAATTGTGTGTTAGTGAGTGGCATTTTTATTCTCTGGTGTTTGGGTATCTGTGGCGCCAGGCGTCAATCCACCCCCATGATTGCATTAATGATGATAAGGTGGTAGTTCCTACAGTGGTTGTTTGAGAGTTTGAATTAGAGGGGTGTTGAGTGGGTTGTAATCTGTCTTTACGTGTGCACATTACTGCATTGAAATCCCCCATGTATATAATATGCACCTCAGGGTATTGGGTTGACAGCGGAACTATGGATTTCATTACTGCAAGTCCTGTCGCTGGGGAGTTGTATATACACTGTTGTGTTTTCTATTTCAGTTGTTATGTATATGTATCTACAGTTTAGATCGGTTTTTACTTGGAGAATTTTATGGTGGAGCGATTTCCTAATTAAAATAGAGACTCCTCCGGAGTAAGCACGGAACACATTCTGTGAGCTGCCCATTCCACCCATGGTTTCTGAGTTATTTTAGTAGGTGTGTTTCCTGCAGACAGACTATATCAGGTTTGTGTTAATTAAGGAATGTATATACCTGTATGCGCTTGATTTTGTGGTTGAGGCCTGGGTTCACCCATGTTCTTTGGGGTGTATGGGTGCTGAAGAGTTGGGGCCCACAGTCAGGAGGGCGGACCCAGATTGACCAGACGCTGCTTGAGGTCACTATTAATATGGCTCACCTAGAGATCTAATAACTCCAGGTAACAGTGGCGTGGGGGGTTGAGCAGTTAACTATCTAACGCTTTGGTTACAAAAGTTGGGGATGGGAGAGGCTCCCCAGCTAACTTTAAGTTATACTATTATATGTGATGGGTGCTGATTGCAGTTATGGAGTTATGGAGGCTATTCTTTTGGGTTGCCTACGTTGTGTAGGGTTGGGAGACCGTGCTAATTGTACTCTATAGAAATGTTGATAGCCGGGGGGAAGGGGGGCCAGGGGACAATCCAGGGTGGTCTCTATATCATAGGGTGGATCTGGCGAGTCTCTACTCTATATGGAAAGGGGGGGGTCTGGTAGGAAACTTCAAAAAGGGATAGTGTAAGATGTAAGAAGGTGAAGAAGGAAGAGGGAACCGGATAGACAGGAAGAAGTAAGAGGAAACATAGTGGGTGTGGGTTCATCTGGCACAGTGGTTTTTACCCAGCATAATCATCTGCTGAAGGGGGTGTCATCAGGCATAGGTGAATGTGTATCATTTCCCGGCTGGTTCTCTTATGGGTATGTGGAGGGATCGAATTATGGTTGTTAATAGTAGTATGCATTAGTGTTAGTGTGGCCTATACATATATACATTCCAAAAAACATTTGATTAGACTTATCCAATACATCTTCTATTGAGTGTACCTATAGCCACATAAAGGGATTGCATGTGATAAAGTGAAGAAGGAAGAGGAAGCTGCATAGATAGGGAGAAATTAGAGGAAAGTGTAGGTTAAAATTAAGTTTGGGGGGTGGACATGCCCTTTAACGCAAGAGGGAAGAGATTTCTAAATTATCCCTAGCCTACCGTTAAGTTGTGTTTTTCTAAGCAGACCACAGGCCTATATTGTACTGATGATGGCTCAATAAAGTGGAAACCAGTCTACAATTGTCACTCTAGTTCTTCACTCAGATTGTGTAATTCTGTAAAAGCCTTGTAGAAGTTTTAGTTTAGTTCTAGTTTGAACAGCAGCATAAACTAAAATATGTATGAATTCATCTTGGTTTTCGAAGAATATGAAGTATTTAAATGAATTTTTTTAAATGATATATTTTCTAGAATTCAGTCATATGTAAAGGATTGACTGAGAATGCAGATTAATAGAAAATAAGGAATTTGAAATATTCAGCTGAACCATGAAAAACAACTGAAAAGCAAAAACTAAGTAGGCTCTGCTGCATTTTTAGCAAGGTGAACTTTTTGCCTCTCTAAAATGTCTGTTCCTTATTTACAGCTGGATTTGTACTATTGTAAAGAAGTGTCTGTTTTGTATTATATACTTCTTTTTGTTTATGTATTTTATGCATCCATATTGGTTTTGCTACACTGTTGATTGCTCGATTGGTTGACACATTTTCTGGCAACTTGCTCAGTAAGTGGGCAGGGTTTGTTCCCTTTAAAAGGAAAGTGATGTGTTACAGTGCCATGCCTCTGATGTCAGGCATTGGTGCTTCGTGGTTTGTGAAAGTTCTAAATAAACTACTTCTCTTTTACGAGAGCGTCCTGTGTGTTAGCCGGGTAGCACAGCCTCATCTATATTCTTGGAAGTATCGCGCTAAAGGCTCATACACACGTCCGATGTGTGCACCGAGCCACGACACCAAACCCTCCTCCCCCCCCCCCCACCGGTCGTGGTTTGCTGCCAAATTGGCCATGTGTACATACCTTTGTGCATATTGCTGGATATTCATGTAATTACCTGTAAATGCATTGCAGTGTTCTCCCCAGAATTTTTTTCCTGCCGGGTGGCATGAAAAAGTAGCCGGGTAGGGTAGGACGGGGAAATTTGGTGGTAAGGGAAAATGTGCACTGCATCATGCTCATTATATAGGTCAGGGATGTCTAACTTTTGTCCCACTAGATGTTTGAAAACTATAACTCCCAGCATTCCATGGTTGTAGAATGCAGGGAGTTGTAGTTCGTCAACATCTGCAGGTAACCCATGTAACATAGCAGCACAAGCACATGTGACACCCTTTTGTGGCCTTGGAGATCTTGGAAAAGCTAGTTAACGTGCTAAAATATTCTTGCAGGTGTAAAAAAGGGGTCTGGACTGAGCAGTTTTGGCGGGAGTTTTTACTGACCTATTGGCACACCTATTAAACCTACTTCTAAATTATTTTAAATCACAAGTGTTCTCTCAAGAATTTTTTTCCAGCCGGGTGGCATGAAAAAGTAGCCGGGTGGGCCGCCCGGCTAAAAGGCCCTAGGGAGAACACTGCATTGTGGTTTGTTCTGCCTACAGTGTTTATAAATGTAGTGTTAAAGGGTTTATTAATCTAGTGTTAAAGGGTATTTAATTTAAAAAGAGCAGTATTTTTTCATCCCAATGACCTTAAAGGGCATCTATAGTGGGAAAATGAACTTTTTTTTCTTTCTTTCCATGTGTTCTATAGTTCCCTACAACCCCCAGAGTGTCTTCACTTTTTTCAGATTCCCTCTCTGTCCTGAGATACACAAGTTAGAAGAATACGTGATTGCATTCCTCTACTCCTACTTGGACTGTCAATCAAATCCCTGTGACTTGATCCCCCCTCCCTGCTCTGTAATAAACATAGAGATAACAGCATTAGCAGGGGGAGAAAGGTAGTTTTGATGTTAGATATAAGGCTGCACTTGACCCCCCTTCTTAATAGCTTTCACTGATTGATGATGGGTCACAAAGTGAGAGATCGTAAACTGTACTGATCTCCTTCTTCCGTGTCTCCAGGACAGCTTACTTTCTATTGGCCACTGTGCGTGGGTGTGTTTTTCAGGATGTTGAACTTTTAACTCCTACTGCACATAAAAAGCTTGTCGGTTAGCCGGAGCTGAGACATGGAGGAGGTAACAGAGGGGAGGGAGAAGGGGGGAATGCTGCACATAGATCTGACACCGTGGTTAAACAGAGTCACTGACATAGATAGGATTAAGGCAGCACAGAGTACATGAATTTAACTTTGCAAAGGGGCAATGTGTTTTTTTCACTATAGATGCCCTTTAAAGGGTATCTCCACTGATGGAAAAACTTTTTTTTTTCCCTATCTGAAAGTACACCTTCCCCCAACCCTACCCCTACCTCCCCCCCCCCCCCCCCCCCCCCCCCAACCCTACCCCTACCTCCCCGCTGGGAGTGTCACTAGCTGTATTGCAGGGGGAGTGCTGGAAGACAGAAAGTGTATTTCAGTGGGGATACTGGGAGTGTCACTAGCTGTATTGCAGGGGGAGTGCTGGGACACAGAAAGTGTATTTCAGAGGGGATGCTGGGAGTGTCACTAGCTGTATTGCAGGGGGAGTGCTGGGAGACAGAATGTGTATTTCAGAGGGGATAGTAACATAGTATTGTTGGTGACATAAAGACTTTAGTCCATCCTGTCCTACCTTTGTACCTTATCCAAAATGTCCAGAGGTTGTATAAATAAATATGGCCATCCACTCCAACATTTATACCCTACCCGAAATGCCCATCTAGCAGTTACATATTAACATATTTTTTGAGGTTGAATAAAGACATACGTCTCTATCTTGTACAACCTTTGTACCCTACCCAAAAAATGCCTGTCTGACAGTGGCATAGTTACCTATTATTATCAATTTTATAAAGACTCACATCTATCTAGTCCAAACTTAATAACGTACCCGAAATACCCATCTATCCGTTAAAGGAGAACTAAATCCATTTTTTATACTCCAGAATCTGAAAACAAGCCCCCTAAAAATACCAATAAGCTATATAATATGACTTCAGTAAATTGTATTAAAATAAATGTAAGCCTGTTAAGAACTGAATTAAGTATCTGTGTGTATGTGTATGTGTAGTGTCAGACCACACCTCCTGACCTCAGTCACATGCTTCCTTGCTTTATCTGTCCTGTAAAAGGATTGGCTAGAGATTATTAATGGGTGTGACCAACTGTAACAAGTTTATGCCATAGCTAAGGACTGAGCATGGGCAGAACATAATGGTCATTGACCATACTGTGTGATATTAGAATGCACAAACTATATATATTATTTAGGTAAATTTCCCAGCTCCCATATCAAAATGAGAGGTAAGACACAGATTACTGGCTTTATATCAAGGTGTTCTGCCTTCTGGTTCAGTGTTGTTCTGTGGCTTTAGTTGTCCTTTAAATAATAATATAGTATTGGAACTTTTATATGGACTAATCTTTGTAGCCTACCAAAATTGTATGTCTAAAACACATTATATGATATAAGTAGCACATATCAAACATATTACAATATTTTTTAAAAATCACTAATAAAGACATACATAATAATAATAATCAATGGTATAAACTGTCATAAAAACACACACACACCAATCATAATAATATTCATATATACACATACAAATAAAATACACAAACCTACATGAAAAAAAAGTTTGTTCATGCAGATAAAAAAATACACACAATGAATTAAAAATAATTTCATTTGGATTAATTTATAAAATTCATTACTGTAGAATTTAGAAATATTAAAATAAAAAAATGTATTGTCAATCAATATAAATGAAATATACAAATAATCTTAATTGTATACATACATAGTCAATGTATACAAAGTGTACACAAAGTACTACAATATATATAATAAAAAATGAATGTATATAATGTATAATAAATTATGTAGATTTAATTATTTATATTAATGTATATATATATATATATATATACAGTAAAAATAGATTATATATGCGATCATGCATGTAAACATATACACACCGACAAGGCCCACAATGAACTATATAACAAATTAGCAATGTAGTACATTATCTATATAAATACATAAGAAAAGTTTTTTAGATTATTTTATTTGTTATTATTATTTAATTATTTGATGTGTTACATGTTCCTTTAAAATAAAATGTAAAATATTTATCCAACAGACTAACCTGTGCACAACCTGAGGACAAAGGACCCTGCCCCTGCCCCTGCCATAAACATGCCCAATACATATATTTTTGTAGAGTCCGAGCATCAGAGCTGATAAGAAGCACAGTTGTTGTCAGTTGTAGCCATGGGAACGCCGCGCGTACGTTCCCATTGGCCGTCGGCAGCAGATGCAGGGTCAATCAAGTCCCGACTATGGAAGTGACTGAGTGCGCATGTCCAACAGGAGCGTGCGCGCGTCGGGTAGATAACAACTAGGCGGGCATGTCAGAAACAAGGATAAGTCGGCAGTACAGCATTCCGGTTGGCAGAGGCAGCAGATCGGAACAAATATGGCACAGATTAATCTGAGATTCTAGATATGGGTTAATGTTACTATAAACTACTATATTAGCCAATGTAGTTTTTTTCAGTGGAGATACCCTTTAATCTGCCAATTCAGCATTGTAAACTGGGTTTCGGCCTAGGCACTCCTTTGTGGCTACTAGCCAACTTCTTCTAAGGTGCTCCCTTCTCAGGTCCTCTACCATGGACCTACTGCCATAGCACAAGCAAAAAAGTTCATTAAAGGGGCACTCTTTCTGTGAATTCAAATCACTTTATTCAATCACATCAACACACAACGTTTCAGGGACCACAATGTCCCTTTCATCAGATCACACCTGATGAAAGGGACATTGTGGTCCCTGAAACGTTGTGTGTTGATGAGAGTGCCCCTCTCATGAACTTTTTTGCTTGTGCTATGCTAATTCAGCATTGTGTCTGTGTATAAATAAATGCAACCGAAATACTGACTTCTTGTTTGCAGGACCTCTAATAGAGACCGTTATGCCAACCCGCCTGGGTTGATTCAGTTGCTCAGTAGAAATCTGAGCATCTTTGACCCATCCAATAGCCAATCGGTAAAAATTACTGTTACATTCCAAGGAAGTGATGCATCCTGGGAAGAAGAAGGACCGTTAGAACCTGAAGTGTCAGCCCAGTAATGTCAACAGCAGGGAACAGCAAAGTGTATGAAATCAACTGATTTTTCAAAATGGGAGAGAATTTGTAGAATAACTAAGTATGCATTACACAAACTAATAACAAAACATTACCAGTTGGTCAGAACGTCGGAACCTCTACTTCAATCACTGCAGTGGGAGTCCATTAACCTGGCGTTCCGGAATGCATCCAATAAACACAGTGCCCTGACGCGTTTCGTGACGAACACCTCGTCACTTCATCAGAGGGATCACACAGAGGGATTACACAAACTAACAATTTAACAAATATTGATAATTTTCACTGAACCGTCCCTTTAAGTCTTACCTCCCTTTCTTTAATTAATCAAACGGGCTGGCAGATTTAAGTAGAAACTTAACCACAATCTCACCCCTTCACTTCTTCTTCTGACTATATCCACTCTCGCTTCTACTTTACCTCCATGCACTTATATTTTAAGGGAGCATGGATATAGTCGGCACCTGTCTGGCTCCTGTTTGTTTAGCTCCCATTCTTCTTTGGCAGCACTTTTTGCATCACCCCCAGAACCCCCCTCATTACAGTGGGATATGCTAAAGCACTTTGCCACCATTTTAGATATAGACTAGAAGATTTAAAGGAATACTTCACTCAGAAATTAAACTATCCCTTTACTGCATTAATTGAAAAATGTGAGGTAAATGAGCTATGCCTTACCTCCCGTTCTTCAATTAATTTAGATGGAGCCAGGGGGTTAAATTTACCTTGCGCACGGTCCACCGCCAGCTCCACTGACAGGTCTCGACCACTTGCAGTTTCAGTTTAACTATAGTGCGCATTAAAGGTGGAAGTGGTCGGGACATGGCACAGATTCATGTTGGATTTCAATAAAATGTTGATTAAATTGGCAACAATTGACAAGTACACTATTACCATCTACCTTCCTACACTATATGTGGAGTAATTTTTTTTGGCTACATACCCCAATGCTATTAACTCCTTTTACTTAGTAAAGGGAGTTGTTATGGAGATTTTACTTCTAGAAAGATGGAGCTTGATGCCAATGGAGGCATCAGTAGCAAACTAAATTCTTGTGTTGCACACCGCCCATCAGGTATGTTTAGCAAGCCCACACCTTCCCACTGCTCCAACCAAACAGTTAGCGAATATTTTATATATAAAAACGAGGAAGGGGACTCAAAAGGAGTATTTCTACCTGCAAACAACAAATGTTTTATTGCAACATGTTTCTGTAATCTGGAAACATTTTATTCCTCATAGAGGAGATTCTAGGAAGGTCCTTTTTTTAGAGCTAATCTAGGTAACATTTAGTTCTCCATGATACTTTTATTATGGAGTAAAATTATTCATTTTGTATTTTTCTTTATTAATCCAGATCTGGTTGCCCAAAGAGGAGAAAGATTAGAGCTTTTAATTGATAAAACAGAAAACCTTGTTGACTCTGTAAGTACTCATTAAGATTTTTAACAATGTTGTTGGTGGCTAAGGCATATTTACTTTGACCATTATATTTAAACATTAAAAGTGCTGACACCTAAACTTAATGCAAATGTGGGCCCTGCTTCTCTGCTTCCTACACTCCCCTGTCGCTGTTAAAACCAGCTAATCAAATAATAGAAAAAAAATCCTGCCAGCCAATTGTCTTTCTGTGCAGAGCACTGCATGGTTGCTGTTAGCTGTAAGCACTTCCTTTTCCAAATGCCTGGGCATTCTGCCAGCTTTTACTCATGCTGTAGAATGAGTGTGTTGGGGAGAGACTGGGAAGTTGTGAAAAAGAAGTGTATCAAACTTCTATTGCAGCACAGAAAGAAAATTGGGTAGTATAGTACTTCCTGTCCCCTACAAAATATAAAAGAAAATGCTTTTAAAAAAATGTTTGCATTGGGCAGTATAGTTCTTCATTTAAGTGAAAAACTTTTTCCCTATACAATAAAGGAGAACTAAAATAAAACCACCCAAGTAAATGGCATTGAAGTAAATCTAATCCCCTGAAGAACTGGATAAGCTGGGTCTATGTGCATTGTCTAGCAACACTTCTGGATTTCAGTCACAAGGTCCTCTGTCTAATATAGAATGTAAGAGGATTGGCTATAGACTGCTAGCAGGCAGGAATCTCTGTAACAAGTTCCTGCAGTAGCTTAGAACTGAGCA
The DNA here is from genome assembly GCA_019447015.1 of Hymenochirus boettgeri. Lineage (NCBI taxonomy): Eukaryota > Metazoa > Chordata > Amphibia > Anura > Pipidae > Hymenochirus > Hymenochirus boettgeri. The sequence continues at coordinate 193,559,277 of CM033476.1, read as the reverse complement.
TGTAAGATAACACAATGGTCAGTGACAATACTGTGCGATACTGAAGTGCTCAGAGGTAAAACAAACCCCACAATAGAAAGGTACATTTCTCACCACCTGCATCAAAAATGAGAGGTGAGACAAATGTTACTGCACTTATATCAAGGTACTCTGCCCTCTGCCTCAGCATTGTTCTGAGGCTTGCCCTTTTTTTTCTTCTTGTTTTCTTAGGGTGCTTGGGCTTGAAAAAAGCATTAATAGATATGTGTTTTGAATGTTTAATGTAAAATTTTGGTTAAATCCACATTGTACTGTATGAACCTGGGAAAACCGGATTAATGCACATTCCTGGGCCCCATATGATAAAATATCTGTGCTAGTGCAAACCGTTAAAACAAAGGTGTTCTAACCACATCAAGGTAACCCCAGTATGGAAGATCCTAACTCATTACCTTGGGTTGACACCCCCTGCTGTACACATAGTACTGTATGGGTCTATATGGAACATGGGATTCCTGTTGTGGTAACTGTTAAGTAAGGGTAGCTGCTGATAGTTGTGTTCACGTTCCACTGCCTGCCGAATGTTAGATGGCTGCTTGATTTAACAAAATAAACATTAGAGCAGGGCAGGGATAAAACAATACTGAACATTTATACAGAGTTATACAATTTACATTCCGTACAGTTAATGGAGAATGAATATCACATTTTGGGTAAGATAAGGCAGCAAACAATGCACTCAGGATTTCTGCCTTCTACATCTGTGATGCTGGTGCACTGAGGGCCTAGAAGTGAAGTCCTGACAATCCTCCAACATTTTTGGAGGAAAAAATGTAATCTGTTGACATAATATGAAAAGTATTTTCCAATATGTTAAGTTTTTAGTAAGCTGTTTTTGATGCGGGATTACTTCCTTATCGTACCCAAACCTTAATATTTTGGGTTTAGTTAATAAATATCTTGAAAACCTTAAAAAAAACATGGTAATGGATAGAAACAGGCAGATTGGAGCTATTTTCTGTTTCTATTAAATTAGAAGAACAAATATTCTCTTGTCTTTTTTTCCCCTGTAAGTCTGTAACTTTCAAGACGACAAGCAGAAATCTGGCCAGAGCTATGTGCATGAAGAATTTAAAGCTGACCATCATTGTTGTTATTGTAACCATAGTAAGTGCTTATCTTATATGTTAATTTCCTTCATTTGAAAACAAATTTAAACCTATGTTGTGGAAAGTTTAAAGAAATTATGGGGTTAACATTAAAGGGTTTTGTTTTGTAAGTTGAATTGAAGAACAGGAGGTAAAGGAGCTATGTCTTGAACATACTTTAGCACCTCAGCACCACCATACATAATACATGTATATTTACAGGTCTAGTACTGTCTAAGTACTGTGCTGATGGGTAAAAAATAGTACTAAATACAAAACGTCTACTGACCCAAAGGGAGTCAGACTAGACCCATACTAAGCACTCCAACCTATTCATCACAAAAAAAAAGACCCAACCTCCATTAAAGGTTAAATCACACAAAGTTTATTAAATCATCCCTTACCATGAACCTTTATACCCAATCCCCAATAAAGTGCAAATATTTAATAAACACATCTAAAAACATTAAACAGCGCAGGATAAAAATGACCCCTGCCTAACAGAGAGATAAAAGTGTACTAAGTGGCAGTAGATAAAAAAGTTCCAAAAACGTCAATATTGATTCACTGGATACACCTGCAAGATTCCAGCAATTCCATTAGCTTATATTGTTACTGTTCCAAACAATGTTGCAAATCCAAACTGGGCTCAAACCGACATAATGTCTCACTTTCCTTAATAGTTCACACAGCCACCCATAACATCAGAATCAACTGAATAGTGCAGTTTACTCCCTTTGGGTCAGAAAAAAATTTGTAAGGAGCTATGTCTTGCATACTGTTCTTCAATTAAAAGTTCAGGAAAGAGGAGAGAACTTACTGACTATCGGTCCAGCACTGGCTTTCCACTGGCAGCCTCCAACGAGGCAGCGCTGGACCGTTCGCGGAGCAAGTTCTCTCCTATCTTCTGATTATTTAATTAAAGAATGTAAGGTAAGATATAGCTCCTTTACCTCCCATTCTTCAATTAAACTTAAAAAAATAAAACTTTAAAAAATTAGTGAAGATACCCTTTAACTAAATTGGCTGCAGAATGTTTGCTTATTTAAAGCCTGTGTAGAAAAGCATAAAATGTGTTTTTATATAGAATTAGGTTTGATTTTGTTATTGTCTCTTGAAGATCCAGTCCTACAATATCTGGTATCTATGGAATAGTTTTTATTTTGCTTTCCAGTCATATTACAACTGTAACAAAAGAAATGTTTCTTGCCATCAGTCTCCTTTATTAATGATGAAAGGTGGATAATATTTTTCTACTGTCTCCTATAAGGGGAGTGCACACACTAATTGTCAGATTGACAGTATCGTCTCTTTATTTTTAGTGTGTGTAGCACATTTCGGATTGTTCTTGAGGCCTACAAACATTCACCTTCGGCCTCCCAATCGGAAATTCTCAATTTTGATCTTGCCCGCAGTCATCTTCCTTTACTAAAAATATAGCGAGTTGGCCATGGCTGAGTGTTCTACCTATTCTTTACATAGGGAGAACGCTCGGGATCGTGAGTAGCCTAATCTTTAAAAAATGACATACAGAATCTTGCAGATTTTGTCTGTCATGTTTTATGTGTGTACCCAGGGTAAAGGAGAACTAAACTGAAATTTTTAGACTCCATAACCTGAAAGCATCCCCCCCCCCCAAGAACAGCAGTAAACTGTACATTACCACCGCAGTAAATGGCATTCAATGTAATCCCCTGAAGAACTAGATAAAATAACTGTTTGTATCTAGCCACACTTCCTGACTTTAGTCACATGATCCAGTCTAATAAGGAATGTAAAAGGATTGGCTACTGACTACTAGTAGGCGTGACTTAATGTAACTGCAGTAGGTAAGAACTAAAAGAACACACTGGTAAGTGACCACACTGCGATACTGGAATGCTGGAAAATAACACAAATCCCATGTTAGAAAGGTAAAATTCTCATCACCCACATCAAAATGAGGTGAGACACCAATTGTTGCTTATATCAAGGTACTCTGCCTTTTAATTCCGTTAATTAAGGCTTTAGTTGCCCTTCAACAAATTGAGAAATTATAAAATGCTTTTTATCTCTTCCAGCAGCTGATATCTAGAAAAATAAAAGCTCAATCTGATTTTATGATCTGCATTAAACTGTAGAGGCAACATAAGTAAGGCTAAGGAGTAGGTAACAATGAGCATATCCAATATGCACCAAAAAGTGTCCCAAATCTGTCCGCTTCCCCCCCCCCCCCCCACGCACACACACATACACACAAATCTGACTTATTGTAGGTCTGATACTTAAAATTAGTGTGCATAAACAAAATTGATAAAAAAAATTTAGAATCAGATCTGGACTTTCACGTCGTTTGGTCAGTCCGAACAAATAATCAGACTTGAATTAAAGGGGAACTGTGGTCCAAAAATGACTTTAGGTAAATTGATAGGAATTGCTCTCCTGAGAATTTATTTCCATTGTTTATTCTTTATATCTTGGGCTGTTGAGCACGTAGAGAGGTGGTTGATGTTTTAAAGGTAGGAAACTGGCCTTTCATTTAAACTCAACTTGTTTGGAGACCACAGTTCCCCTTTAACTGAGCACTTTTTACATCACTAGTCTGACATCTTAATTGTGCTGCTTGGTGCAAAGAAAGATGGATGACAGCTGTTTTGAAGCATTTGGACAATGGTGGGACAGTAAAGTTTTTTAGACCCTATAAGCATAAGGGGTGACAACTCAATACAATCAAAGCTGAAGAGCACCTACCACAACCATACAGTGTTTAAAGAAATCGCTAGATGGAGGATCAGGGCCACAAAAGATCATGGCTACAGTGCTTAAGAAAAGTAAAGAGTCTGAAAGCTAAATTTAAAGAAGCAAAATATTCTAATCAAAGAAGTGTGCCTTAACGTGTCCGCTGTCAATTTTACCATGAGCTTGACAGTGTGCTATGTAATAAACCATTGAAAATTGTATATAGTCTCCACTCAAGTCATATTAAGTCCACAGGAAAGTGAAATTAGATCAAACCAAAAACTTTCCAAGATTTGGAACACAGGAGGACAGAGAAGAAATGTGTTTGTCCCTTTACTCATCCCTGTACTTTGGCGAGGTACATGCTGCACTCCTTAATGCTTAATTCGGATTTACTGCCCAGGTCTTATTCATTGACTTGACTGTTCACACCATTATTAAATGTGATCTATATCCGATTTCAGTGTGAACAGTCAAGTCAATGAATAAGACCTGGGCAGTAAATCCGAATTAAGCATTAAGGAGTGCAGCATGTACCTCGCCAAAGTACAGGGATGAGTAAAGGGACAAACACATTTCTTCTCTGTCCTCCTGTGTTCCAAATCTTGGAAAGTTTTTGGTTTGATCTAATTTCACTTTCCCTAACGTTATAAAACATATTTATTTTTTTATGCTTTTCAGCTTTAAAGGAATGGTTCACTCAAAAAGTAATCTTTTCCTTTAATGTATTGATTGAAGCCTGGGGGGTTAAAGGTACTATGCCTTACCTGCCGTTGTTCAATCAATATCTCAGGAGCCAGGTACGAAGGTGAAAAAGACTTTTTTTTTTGCAGTGGTGCAAAATTCTGTATTTTTTTTAAATTAATGCATGGTGTGTATTTATATTTTTTTTATATATATTAATCTTTTTTTTTTTTTTTTTTTTTTTTTTATTTTTTTTATAGGTTGTCATCTATATTATTGTGTCAGCAGCATGTGGAGGACTTTCTTGGCCTAGCTGTGTAAATAAGTAATTATATCCGTGCATGACATTTGACCATGAATGAGAATAGAAGTGCACTATGGTTTCGCATATTTTTCTTCAGAAAAGAGACTTGATATAGAAGCCTTTTCCCTTTGGACATAGTAAGATATCCTGTCCTATTTGTTATTTTTTTCATTCTTCAATCCTTTATGGACTTACACTGTATCTCTTTGCCTTACAACATATACAAGAAAAAGGATTGTGCAAATCTTAACATTCAAGCAAAGAATCATATGAGAAAACATCTGATGGCTACAGTTTGATTTTGCATTACTGTGCCACTGCAGTATGAATAATATTGCTAAACACTCATTTATTTCTGCTTTCATGTCCCATTAACCAGACTTGTATTTAGTGGTATTTAGTCTCCTGTTGAAGAATATTTTGAAGACTTTTTTTGTTTCTTCTTTTAACTGGTTCATTTTGGAGCTGATACAACTGGGAGGTTTTTTTTCTGGAGGGGTGGGGGTAGTTCTGATTAGTTCATGTTGTTTGTAGCTTGTCTTTGTTTAATCTGTAATATATAACATTTGTGATGCTGGCCGCATCATTTAAAATGTAATTAAGATTCTTTTCCAAAGTTAAATTATTAAAATTTTCAACATTTTACCATTACAATTAACACACTATCTAGGAGCATAATATGTCATTTTTTCACGTTTGCACTTGGGGGTAATTTACAAGTTTGAATTTAATGCACTTTTGGTCAATGTTTTATTTTAGGCAGGATTTATGCAGAGGTCATTGGAAATGGTGCACAGTATGCCCTAGTTCAACATTCTAATTAGAAGCTTAAGTGGCCGTGCCATGAGTAAATAATGAAAAAAAAGTCTATACCCTTTTCAGACATTAGGCATATAAGGGTTTGGTCCAGTCCTCTTATGCAGTCTGGGTCTTAAAGAGAACCAAAGTAACAAAAGGAAATTTTACCTTCACATAATAATTCCTGCAGTTTCCTCATCACCACTATTTCACTTTGCTTCGTACCCTGTAAAGCTGGCATTTGGCATGTCCATATAAGTGAACTGTTGAGTGCATGTATGGTCTGCAAACTTAAAGCCATGCATGCATAGCTTTATACTTTTAGGGGAATAACAGGAAACCCTGTGATGCCAAACATTCTGCAGCTAATTGCCAGCTCTACAGGGAACCAATAAAGTGGAAAATAGGGGCAAAGCCTAAAGTAAGGGTAAAATTTAGCATTTTTTGTCCTCAACTTTAAGATTTTTTTAAAATGACTTATTAAAGGAAAATAATGCCCTAATTACATTGGGTTATTGGGAAGCAAAACAGCACATAGCATTCCCTCAGCACATAGCATTCCCTTCTAAATTGCAGCAAATTTTTTATGAAATGTTAATCATAGACCCTGACAATACCCCACCATTAGAGATGGCTGGTTTGCGGATCCGATTCACGGATCTTGCGGATTTTCCGGAATTCCGCTTTCCAGATTTTTTCCGAACTGCTGTTGAAATTTTTCGAAAATTCGAATTTTGAAAAATTTGTAAAATTATACAGTAAATTACTGTAAATGGATCTAGAACCTGGGAAATGGTCTGGGGAACAGACAAACAGATTCTTTCTGAAATAATCTGCACGTTATCGATAATGTACGACTGCAGATGTACATTTACTCTGAACGTTCATTAATTAACAAACCAATTCAGGAGGGCCAAGACAGTGGTATGGATGCCAAAACAATGCGCCAGCCAGTGCTATGTAGCCCCTCCATTATAGTGCCTGGTGCCCATTGGAATGCTTCAAATCCAGGGGCAAGAGCAGGATTTTTAAGGGGGGGGGGATTTCTGAACAAGCACAGTAGGAAGTTCAGAGATGAACTGGACCCGAACTTGAACCTGAGCTTTAACAGTTCGAATGGACCCAAACTATTCCGGATTTTGAACTTCCGATCCTTTAATGATTATTGAATGTTCGAATTGACGTTCCTCGACTTAAGTGCTCCATAACCTATACAGAAAATAGCATTCACCTACCCCCCCCTCCATTAGCGGAGCTCTACGTCGGCGGCCTTTTAGCATGGAGCCACAGTCCTTGAAAACATATACACTGCAAATAACTGGCTTCAAGTTGGAGGGTTTTAAAACTTCACCTTTATTTATAAGCAATTCTGATCGGATACACATTTTTTCGAAAATCCGCAGGCTGCTACCCACCATTATAGGTCCTGAAGCCAGAGGGACTGAGAGGTGTGTATGTGGGTGGGTAGTGTTGGTTGTGTTCTGCCAATTGGCCTGGGTCACATTTTGCTATTTTATAGACCTGGGGGAAATGGGGTGTTGCATTTGATTAATTTGGAGCAAAAAGTGTTTAGTTCTCCTTTAATTGAAAACATGCACATGAATAAAATTATGCTTCTCAGTGTTCTCCTTAGCATCTTTTAGCCGGGCGGCCCACTCAGCTACTTTTTCATGCCACCCGGCTGGAAAAAAATTCTGGAGAGAACATTGTTGTGATTTATTAAAGAAAGTAGATGTAGGGTTAATTTGTGTGTTCCTGGCACCAAGGCATTCACAAGATAATGTAAGGATAGGTTAACTTACTCCTTAACTTTGTATGTGGGTCATAAATTTCCCTGCCCTGCCCCACCCAGCTACTTTATCATGCCATCTGCCTGAAAAGAAATTCTGGGGAAAAGACTGCTTCTCTCTACAATGTAGTGTAATTTAAATTAGACCTAAAGCAACTGCTAACCCAACTGTGTATTTTAAAGTGTTAGCACAGGTTTGTCAATAGTTCTTACTTCAAGAATTATCCAAATTATAATAAAATTCACTGACAAAAATTAAATTTTATATTGGCATACAAAGTGGTTATCATTTTTCAGAAAAATGTACTGGGAACAGGCAAGAAGTAGATTTTTATACCAGCCAATAGAAATCTCCGAGGTCCCCCTTCCTGCTTTATCTACAGCACTTGTCTAGTAGGGGCTGTTCATGTGATAGTTGTGCTTCTGGTGTTTGCCATTATTACAGAATTAGAGCTAGGCCACACTGAAGCATTTTTAACCGCAATACGATTGCCCTTTTAAAAGCACACACTAGTGTGCGATCCAAATATTTTTGTGCAATATCCTGTGCTCCAATTGCGATATCATGGCCGATCGCAAGTGCGAGCGCGTTAGTGTGGCCTCAACCTTAATGGCCTTTCTGCTGGTGGATCAATCTGCAGTTTTAGAGGACAGTAGTCCTAAAGGGGAGCATTATACTTCAAGTCTATAACTGGTTTTAGTAAAATTTTATGCAACTTAATATGAAACTGTTTACAAACAAATCTATGATAAAAGATTTGACTGCACATAGTTAAAAATGAACACGAGCTCTACACCATGTACTAATGTTAAATGTGCAATATTTGCGGTTTGTTATTTTTATTGTTTGTGAATGTACTTTGCAAAGCACCCTGAAATAAATGAGGTACCTAATTATTAGATAAACAAATGCAATTATTTTCCTTATAACAGTGTCTTCATTACACATGTTCTCTACATTTTGATTTGTAAAGAAAAGCTATACTTAAAGGGCACGTCAACCCCCAAACTAAAATTGAACCCACTGATGGGCCCTCTGTATAGTTTAAAAAAAAATCCTTACCTTACATCTCTGCTCCTAATGGTTCACCTGCAGTGCTTGTCCAAAGTCCAGGAAACTGAAAAGTAGTAGCTGACTTCCTGTCCAAAAGATTTCTGCCGCCTCCCTGTCATCTGAGAGTTCAGTGGCAAGCACATGGGAGCCCTTTTCCCCACCCCTCTTCCTCCCATCATCCCCCATCTTTTTTTTTTTTTCTTGGCATATTATCCTTTTCTCAGTTTAAAAATATCGTATTGCATAGTGAAATTCCTATTACTCAGCTCTTTTTGACATTGGTGACTACCCCCTTCTGCTTGGTCCCGTCTATTGTATTTAAGTGCAACCTCCAAGACTCAGTCTAAGCACACTTCATGGATAACTGTTTATAAAACCTGCAGACTCACAACTTGATATCTACATATTGCTGCTAAAAGTACATTAGACCGTGTATCTGTTGCATTCAGTTTGTTTTATGCCAAAAGTGAAACTGCCATGCTATGGGAAGATAAGCAGCTCTGTCAGATGTAATTGCTTCCTGAATAAATAAGATTTTCTTTTAGCTGTAGGAGTTTTAAGGGGAGTGTGTTTGTGGACTTTGGAATCGATTTCTTGAGGTACAGTGGTACATTGAAACTCCAGTAACACTGACGGCAACTTCAGGATTGTGTGTAATCTGCAGGCAGAGAAAGATCTTGCTTATATCCTTTTCATGATCTTAAAAGACATTTAAGACTATACTATCGTGATTTTTTTGTGCATGCGATTTTTTTTTTCTAATACAGCAATCGTGACAACGCTTGCGATTGCGATTCAGGTTGTGATACGCAATCGCATGTGATCACCTTTTTTAAGCGCAATCGCATGTGATTTCGTATCTCAGATGAAGAAATCCCATGCGCAAACGCATTGCGATTGTGTGCCCTTATAGTCCTAAATTCAACCCCTCTCCCTTACAAGTACCCAGGCTGAGGACCTGAATTGATAAGTTCTAACCCCTTGGTACACTTTGTCAAGTAATACTTACCTAAAGATTCCTGTTCTCCTAGTTTAAATCCGCCTTCCAGAGTGTCAGTGACAGGATCATTGGTAAGACGTGATATATAAGAAGCATGTCTTCCCATTGGAGGGGAACCCTCCGTGTGTCATCCGGTCCCTGCTTCCTCCTCTCTGACTCTAGAATGCGCAGGGGAGCCCTCCCTTCCTCTTACCCTCCGGATCCCATCATGCATCTTTATCCCCTACCATTAAAACCCCTTTCTGTAGTGTAATGATTGGCTGACTCCCTGCCAATTACAGAAGCAGCTGCTGGTCCATTCCCAACTTGAAACTTCTTCAAGCAGAGGGAACGAACAGTGGTATTTTGTTTTTTTACTTTTTTTTTTTTTTTATATACAAAACTAGCAAAAGTGTGCCCGTTGGTGCACAGTGGAAATTGTGTATGTTTTGCTATGTGTAGATGCAGTGCTCACAGTAAACATCCAGGGGGGCCCTAATAAAATTAGCCTCAATGTCCTAAAAAAGACCCAAGCATTTGCATCATATTACATGAACAAACACACTTATACCCTCCCTTACCTATACTACCTGTCAGCTAGAATATAGAGAGTTTATGTGGAATAAACCTACAAGTCTGAGAACAGTCCCAGGCAATCTAAACAGCACCTTTGGGCAATCAAAAGCAGCCCATACATATATCCGATTTTACTTTCCCGACCAAGCGCTCCTGCTACATTAGGCCGATCCTGCCGGAACCGCCTTTCCTGTTCTTCTTTACAACAGACATGCGATTGCAAATCCCATTCATTTTTCGTTTCATAGAAGAATGGGAAAGGCAGTTCCAGCAGGATCCAGATTAACATGCTAAGTTCATACTTATTAGAATTTATCACAGCAAGTTCCAGAATTAGACACTAAGGGTTTAGGGAGTGGTGTGGATGTATACATAAAGCGCTACTGAAGATGTTGGCAATATATAAATCCACAATAATAAAAAACTAGAGCCTTCTTATAACAGAAGGTACCTCACAGCCTCATGTTTTTATAATAGCATTGCTTTAATAATCTAACATATAAACACAAATTTCTCACAAATGGTTGGGGACATGCAAAGTACCTGATTTATAGCCTGTGGCAAAGGCGTGTGTGTAGATATAATACAGCCTAATGGTATAGCGCAGGGGTGTTCAACTTTTAAAGGGACACTATACTGTTAATTACTTTGCCTCATCTTATTATATATTAAATTGAATACATGTAAGTAGCACTGTGATGTGTGTGTTGCTGCATGCCTTCAATCCAGCACACATTTTGTTTAGGAGCAGTATCTCCCCTTCCTCTTTTAACCACTCCCATCCGACCTGACTTTTCCCACAAACCAACTGTCAAGCCTGCACACAGCATTCCAACTGTCAAAACTCTGTCACTATTCCAGCTACATTAAAACGACTCACAGAAGAATAGTTTTTGAGAGCAAGGAACTTGATTGACAGCTAAAATAAAAAGTTTTAGATTGGAAGTCTAAAGAAATAAAAGGGCAGATCAACAAATAAATGATACAGTGGTGGTTGGGAAGAATTAGTTTCCAATTATGATCAATTTAAAATAACCTATTTTTCGGTATAGATTGGTCTGTCACATGTACTGCTGGCCACAGCCACTGTTGCTGCAACCAACAGTCATTTGTCCCAGCAGAGCTCTCACTCAAAGCAGACACTCAGTTGGGACACAGTGTCATTTGCATCCAACCTAAATGATATTAACCTGCAGATCTGAAAACAGACCCAGGCTATCCTGCCACAATGTGCCGTTCATTCTGAACAGCACCATTAGACAACCTGAGACCCTATAAAGGATCCAGAACAACATGTTAGGTTCATACTTTTTAGTAATTACCACAGCAAGTTCTAAATTAACACTCATTATGGGGTTTAGTACTTGAAAACACAATAGTGATTAGCTTTACAAATTAGGAAGAGTATAAAGGAGCTAAAAGCTCCCCACATATAAAAGTAGAGCCTTCTTATAACAGAAGGTACCCCACAGCTTCAGTTATTATATAAATAGTGGGAAAAAATGGAAAATGGTCTATTTCTCTAAGAACGCTGGGTAGACATCACTTCCTGTCTAGCAAACAAACTGGATTGTCTCATTACTTTCTATGGAGAGTCTGAAGAATGTTCTAATTGGCTAAGACTGTCACATGTTTTACAAACCGCACTTAACTGGGTGCAATACAGGAACGTCCTTATACTTCCTGTCTTGTCATGTACAATCCCTAAGAGAATTTTTTGATTTGCTAACAGTGTAAGATCAGAATCTCTTTGGATGTTAGTAAAATTCCACTTCCTTTTAGTGTCTACATGGAGACCCTGTAGAAATCCTAGAGGTGTGGCTAAACCTACCATTTTGAGTTTTCCATTCAAACTTGGGGGTGTCAAGTAAAGCAAGTTTACTTAGTTGTATATCTTTTTTGTAATTCAGTAGTAGGTAGCAGTAGTACTATACTTTGTATAGTGTTATTTCTTATGGTAATTTTAATTAGTGATAATTACCCATACATATAGACCTTTCCGGTGTAATAGTGTTATATACCCCCACCTAATTAGTTGCTCCTAAAACTCAATGCAATCTCTGTAAAAATATAAATGTATTTATATAATATAAGGGACTAACAAGGATGTTGGGGGTGGGCTGGGGTACCCTAGAAAAAGTTAATTTGTTGGGTGGAGATACCCTTTAACTTTATTTCTCCTTTTAGCATTCCCTCAAAGAAAATAATTACTAACAAATGACAATGCTCAACAAAATGCTGCTTAAAACAAGCCAAATTGATAATATACATGCAGGGAAAGTCATGTAGGTTTAAAGGGTAAGTGCACTGTAAAATCAATTTATGTTCATTTGGAAGCTGCAGCTTTAAAATAACTGTAGATATATTTTTTTTTCACCTATGCCCCTCCAGAGCCTACATTTGTGCCTTGAAAGTTGCCGACATCTTGTTACTGATTTGCTCAATGTTAAGCTCCGCCCCTCTGAGATTTCCTCCTGCTTGAGCCTCAAACAGTAATGCCTGTGAGTTCCGTGCACTCTCCTGCTTGAGCCTCAAACAGTAATGCCTGTGAGTTCCGTGCACTCTCCTGCTTGAGCCTCAAACAGTAATGCCTGTGAGTACTGTGCACAAAACTCAGGCATTATAGTTTAAGGCTCAAGCAGGAGAAATCAAAGGAAATCTCAGAGGGGCAGAGCAAAACATTCAGCAAACCAGTAACAAGATGTCAGCAACTTTCAAGGCACAAAGGTAGGCTCTGGGGGGTGTAGGTGAAAAAAAAATGGCAACAGTCTTTCTAAAGCTGCAGCTTCCAAATAAAGGATAAGTGCACTGTAAAATAAAGTTATGTTCAAGAGTATAGATTGCCTTTAAAACCAATGCTGTGCCATGGAATAAATAAAAACCCAACTAGGTCAGCAGATGATTTTATTTACTGAAAGTAGATCAAGCAAGGTAATTAAAGGTGTTTCACAAAACATGAAGTCCTCTACAGATAGCATCTAAATTAATCTCATAACTACACAAATATTGTGCACCATCTTTGTACATTTGTTTATCTAATTCTTGTACTGGCACAAAAATTCTTTGCTAGTCCTTTAAGTGAATTCTAACTATATATATATATATATATATATATATATATATATATAATATATATATATATATATATATATATTTTCACTTTTTTTGGGGAAATAAATTGATCAAGGACATTAAAAATTTGCAGTTGAAAAAGGTCTGCAGTTCAGTAGAAAAACATGTAAGCCTTTGAACCAGTAAATCAAGTAACTTAACAGAAAATGTTTATATATTTAAAAAAACAAAACAAAAAGAAAACAGACTTTTAGGAACAACTATTTTACATCCACGTTTTAAACAAAAATTAAATAAGTTTACAACAGTGCAAAATGTCATTTTATCAGTGGCACCTTAACTACACATATCTTATCCTATCTTGTAAACCTGTAGCCCAGTGTAAAAATTAAAACAGATTATGTAAGGAGAACTGAAATAACAGCTAGTCAACACAATTTAAACCTGAGAAAATAAAAAAATCTGAATTATTTGCAAAAATGAATGTTTTAAAATGACAACCGAGTTAGATTAAACCCACAGCAGATGATTTTCCAGTTTTATTTTTCATAATGATCATGTCCAGCCTGCTGGACCAGCGATCAGGATAACACTCTTTGGGTTGACTTAATAGCATCCATCTTTCCAGGAATCATCATCCATTGTACTATTCATCTTTGTAGTGACAGATCTATAGATGAAACAAACTCATTAATAAAACTGGCAAAAATCTGTCACATATTAGGGAATGTATGAAGAGGTTGACAGCCTTCCTAGATGTATGCCTAAATCTATAGCGGCTCGATACATTTTGATCCCTTCTTAAGTAACAGCATAATTTTCATGCCAGCTATTTGCTGCCATTAAGATAGTCACACTAAAGAGACACTATTGCATAGGTGCCTCTGTTTTGCATATTGCAAAACTTGATTTTTTTTTACCCAATGCTGGGCACACACACCAGTGGTGTGTGTTGAAAAATCGCACCCAGTCCTGTGGCTGATTATGTTTCAGCCAATATTACCTCCCTGCATTTTGTTATAGGGAGCCTATATTCAGGGTGTAACTACCAGGGGAGCAACTCCAGGGTGGCCCATGAGCCCCAACTTTTTATTTTGCCTAAGACAGATATAGGCTCCTCCCAGAAAACCACTGTGGATGAAGCACAGATAGGGGCCCCATCATAGTTTTGCTGGGGGGGGACCAGTGATTCCTAGTTACGCCACTGCCTATAATTGCTTTGTGTGGCCATTTAAATGATCTCATTATACCGAACCTGTAGGCACATTTGTAGAAGACAATTGAATCTTCAACCAATGTAGGCAGACTACCATTGTCCAGATTAAAACTTTAAATTTATTGATACAATGTTAAAAACAGTATAGACTACAAACATTGATAATTGTGTTGCTTTTTAGCTCTTAAAAAAACATTAGTAAAAATCTGTATGTATTTTTTTTTAGAAATCCCAATCAATGTATTTAATTTAATTGGCTTGGAGCAGAAATGTAAGACTATTTTTTTGGGTTCTGAAAAGATATTGTTGCAATCCATCCAAAACTGGCACAAATTTTGCAGTTTACTAAACTGTTTCTTCCCATTTCAAGGCTGATACCAAACTGATCTCATGTGTTGAATCCTGTATATAGGCGGAAAGTCCGGTAACCAATGGTAAAAAACATAGCATCCACATATTCAGACAGATGTTCAATTAAAGAGCTGATACCCAAGAAAATTGGGTGCCCGTTCATATTATATAGGGACTTTCGTTAGGGCACATTCCATGCAAATAGGGCATCCTTTCTTAAGAAAAACAAAATAATGTGTAGGTATGCTAATGCCCTGACTTTTATAGTTTTACTATTTACTATTACTACTTATAGCAAGGATAGTCCTTTACTTAGCAAGATGTTGCCTAGAAGGGTTAATTTGAGAGGAAGTTAAGAGAGGAGTCATCGTGAAACTGACCAAGCACCTGAGAAACTATTGTTTGGTCCAAGAACGTGTGAAGTGGAGTTTCTGGTTCTCCATCTTGAATGTGTTTTTAGTCCATACTGTTTTTAACATTGTGTCAATAAATACAAGTGAAAAAGTGAAGTTTTAATCTGGACATCAGTAGCATGCCTAAATTGATTAGTTTTGATAATTTACAATCCGTTGGTGAGGTGTGCGAGCATGATTGACTAGAAGGACTATCGGGTATTTCTGGAGCACAGCTATCATTACTTTGTTTTAAGATAATAGAATCTTTTAGTCATCTAAAACAAATCTGCAATGTGTGTACCCAGCTTTAAAAAACACAAGTACCCATTGTACAAAGATTGTACAAAAGGATTCTGTGTTACTGTTTTTTTGTAATAGTATGAAGTGCAGTTGGCAAAGAAAGTTAAATCACGCTCTTAAAACAGACACCATGACTAAAAAAAAGCAAGGTTGAACTGTAAAATGCATTCATAAACAGATATGTTTCATACATTTTATTGTGTGCCTGTTCTAAGTTCTTGTAGGATACACCATGCACTGATATCTTAAATAAAATAAACAACAAAGCTCTTAATTGTAAAAAAAAAACAAAAAAAAAAACTCTAGGGTAAAACAAACCATTTTCATTGGTTTACTTCATTATACAACATTTATCCTAGATTGATCACCTTCTAATTATTTAACCGCTGCCAAAAAAAGCTTAATGCCTGGTTTAAAGATACTGAAAATTGAATACTTAGTGAAAGATGCTGGAGAGATATTATTCCTACTTCTCACTCTCCTGTGTAAGCAGAGTAGCAGTGTGTAGAGGAGAGGGTTAGTGTGTAGAGTAGAGGGTCAATCTGCAGAACACTGCAGACTGACAGCTGCCGGCTAGGCCTCACTAGGGTATTTTCTGCGTGTTTTCGTGTGCGCTGTGTTTTGCACTACCGCATGCCAATGTAAGTCTATGCAAGAGGCCCCACTATGTCTGCTGCCTTGCGCTTTTAGCGGTTTTTGTGGCAGCACATGCGATGCACACCAAAAATGGTGATCGCATGCGCTGCCATAGGGCAACATCAAAGGAAGCGCAGAGCAATTGGGTTTGTCGCATGAATCGTGCAACATGTGCTGTGCAATTCACGTGCCTCCGTGCGCTGTGTAGTGGAGCCTAGCTCTTAATGCAAGCAAAAAAAACCCAGTAACATATACTTGAAGATTTTAAAGTGTACAAATCTTCCTGCTGCTATTGTCTTACATTTTCTCGCCTCACAATTTTTATCACTGGAAGTCTGAAGAGCCACACTATGCAATATTACATACCTTCTGGATGGCTGAACCATTTTCGTTTTAGGCACAGTGGATCCCATAGATGCCTGAGATTTCACAGTGGAATGTTTACTGGAGGATGATAGACCACCAACTCTGGTAATTGCACCAGATGCTGCAGGATTTACACCAGAAGACTGAATTTTACGTACACCAGTTGAATTGTTGTAGCCAGATTTTATTGGTTGCCTGGAAGTAAGGAGTGAACTTGTGCTTACACCTGCTTTAATATGTGGACGGACTATTAGTGGAGGGTGTGCAGTGCTGGTGCCATATCGTAGTTTACTTGGAGGAGTACCTGTAAAAACAGAATAATTGTTCTAAAAAAAATATGATGTGCAGATTGTAATAAAATGACTACAATTATGGTCTATTTGTGTTACTTGATATGGCTAAGGTGTGTTACAATAAATACAGGATTCAAACTGGGCTCAGGAAAGCTATTTTCTCATATTCAATATTAACAATAGTCTAAACTAAAATCTTAATGTAGTTACTATTACAATTACCATAATTTTACCTGGTTACAAGAAAACCATTTATAGGGATATACAGATTTAGTGTATCCAATTAATTTACTAAGATTATTGACCTAGATTAATGCATCCACTAATCTCAGTGGACAGATTTCTTCGAATAAGACATCAACAACCCATTGTGACCAAAATACCTACTAAAAAAAAAAAAAAAAAAAAGTACAATTTTTTTTTTTTACATTTTTATTTAACAAAAATAAACTAGGCTGCTTACTGGTTGTAGGTTGCTGAATCCTAGTAAAACGGCTGCTTGGGACCTGGAGATCAGACTCCAAGCTTCGACTGCTCCTGACTGCTTCAAGAGAACGTGAGCTTGTTTTTGCCAGGTTAGGCATACTGTGGCGCAAGTCATCTAAAATACAAAAAATAGATAATGTCACCTACAAAATGAATCTAGAAATCTAATTAACAATCACAAACAAAAATGTTTCCCTCTGATCAGCAGGTACTAGGTAGTGTATTTGAAAGATATAATCAAATTCACTTCCATTTATACAAAGAAAGACTACGGTTATATGAAGAAGTTTAGCTAAAACCCTTCCAATGTCAGTGAACCATGGTAGTTCTGCCTCTGGTTGACTTATTTGATAAAATTATCAACTGTTGATCAAAGATGAATTGAACATCTTTACTGGCCCAATACTTTTCTAATGTGATTCTTTATTGATTTTTGTATAGTGTAATATTTCTCAAAACACAGTCAGACACTTCTACAAACAACTGAAATGTTCCAACCTGATTGATCAAGGTTTCATTGCTCCTATACCCAATATTGATCCCTTGATACACAAATTGGAAGAATTGATTTTACCTCTATTACCATCACAAAATGCTAAAAAGTGGATTTAACTTTAGATACCTGGTTGGTTTTATGTTAAAAATCCTAATAGTGATGCCTTGAAATCAGAGAAAAAAAAAAAAATCTGCCTGCTTAACACAATATGTGAAAATGCTCCAAGGGTTGAATTTACATGTACAAAAGCAAATAATGTTCTTAAGGTTCGATGTCCACCTGACCGAGTGCATACACACGTGTGACTATCGGCCTTTTATCGGGCTTGGGTGAACATCGACAGGTGTGTACGAACCTTTATCCACAAAACAGATCAAATAACTTGCACTAGTGTAACAACCATTAAGAATGCACGTTTAAGAAAACAAATAAATGAAATGACATTTCAAACAAGCAAGATAGAATCTCGCTGAATAACTGAGCAGACTAAAATTTAGACCAGCATTTCCCTCAACCACTAGGGGTCCAAAAAAAAAAAAAAAAAAAGAAAAGATATAGTGGCAGGAATTGTACAGATCAACCCTTGTAAAGGATTGAGTGCATTTATTCAATATAAAATATATTTATTGGTTGGATATATTTTTTCTAAAGTATGTACTTTTAAATGAATAAAGACAGAAAGATAAAAAACAATATTTTAATGTAGGGTTTCCACCTAGAAATGAAAACCATTTGGGTTCTGCAAGGAAAAAATTTTGAGAAGCACTGAATTTGACATCTGAAAATGTCCTACCTTCACAATTTGCATATTTCATTCGATCTTGGACATGATTCTGGATAGATCTTCGAGGAGGTCTTATGCGTGAGGTTGCCGTCCTGTTTTCACCAATTGCTGAAGGGGACTGGCATCGTGGGGAACTGAGAGGTGATGGGGAATACCTGTGTGAACTGCGGAAGGACAGAGAACAATCACAGTCATCGTCATCCTCCAGACTGTAAGTATCAAATTCCTGATCACTGAAAGTGCCTCTTCTGAGTGAATGAAGGGAAGCACTAGAGCTGCGCCGGGAAACAGATGCAGAGCTGGACGCATAGTCCTGGCGGAGACCTAAACATTCAGAAATAGTTTAGACAACTGTGGTAATGGGAAAAGAAATGAGGGTCAATAACCTAGAGGAGAAATAAAATGTGAATTAAGAGGCACCATTATATTTCAACTAAAATATACCTAAAAAAAAAAAACAACAACAATGCTGTCATTAATTCCGCCTTTCTTCTAGTTTCCCATACTCCTCCACTGCTGGTGACATTATGCTCAATCTATGCGGCAAGTGCCATATAAATGGGGTTCTTAATGTTTATTTCTCCTTTAAGTACACTCATGCAATATATAAGGTTTTGAAATATCTGGTATGTATTACTAATTAAAACCTCTATATGTTCTTTTAACAGTAGTGCAAAGTAAGACCTTACATTCAAGAAACAAATAAAATAACATTTATCCAAGGTGTGTTTTGACAAACAATTTATTTACTTGGAAATGCATAACAAGTCATAATACAAGTCAGAGGCATTCTGTGGCTGAAGTCCCTGTGGTTTTATACAAGTCAAGGAACACTAAGGTGACTCCTCATAGGTCTTACTTTTTGAGTGAAGCTATCCATTAAGTATGCACAGAATGAACAACAAGAATAAAACACTGCCAAAACTTTAAAGGATTTATTTTCATAAGAGAATAACAATTCATGAAAAAGCAGAAATAAATAAGTAATCTTACTTTCCTCTTGCAGTCTAGCCATAACCTGAACATCAGTCAGATCTTGTAGTTTGTAGCCCATGGATATGGAGTCATCGGAGGTGCTTAACTCACTGTCTACGGAGGACTGGGAGCTTAGGGCTGAATGGATACTCAAATAACCTGCAAATTAAAGAACAGTATTAACATGTTAATATATTTTATGTTGATTCCAAATATAAGATACAAAAATAAGATATAAACATAGTAATATTTCACACAAAAAGTCAACTATTTCTTTAAAGTAGTGATTAAAGACCGGGAGGTAAAAGGACCTATTCCTTACCTTATGTTCTTCAATCAGGCAGCCAGGAACAAAGGTTAGTACTTTTACCTTGTGCGTGATCCACCACCAGCTCCGTTGCATTTTCACGCAATAGTTAAACTAAACCAGGAAGTGGTTGGGACTTGTCAACGGAGCTGGCGGTGAATTGTGCCCAAGGTAAAAATACTAACCTTCCTTCCTGGGTCCTGGTCGCGTAATTAAAGAACGTTAGAGATAAGGAATAGGTCCTTTACCTCCCGGTCTTCAATCACTACTTTACACAAAAAGTGAACTATTCCTTTAAAGTATCCCTTTAATTATAAAAGACATAAAATCAACTAAAATGATTATTTTTTTTTTACATGTATCCACTTTAAAAAGTAAATAAGGAACAGAGACTGGGTAATTTCCATGTTTTCATGGCAGCTTTTAGGAAAGCTATATCGTAAAAAAGACTTACAGTATTCCACAAAATATAGGGTTTCAGGTTTTGGAGATTTTAATTTTTACTTGATTCTGACATTTTTCTACCACTAATATAGTGCTTTATTATTTTAAATGTATACAATTGAATTTTAGAACTCACAATTCTTTAAATTAGTAATTATGATGAAACAATGCAATAGTCTGTCATTGATGGCCTAATGGCATGAATGAGTGGTGTCAGAATTATATATTTTTTTTTTTTACTTGCACATTTGAAAACAAGCTAGAAAATTGCCAGTTGAATCGGCCAAGAATGACCATTTTATTCTGCTGTGCAGCATATGTACAGATGCCCCCTGACATCACATAACAATCAACCTTGCCAGATATCTAAAAACGATGTTGTGAAATGTTCTTTTCCTTCAGTTGAGATGTACTCTATACTACTGACATTGGAATATTAAGACACACGTGGAAATAAAGGAGAACAGTCGGATATATAAACTTTTTGGGATTCTCTTATAACTTAGAAAGGTTATAGTTTATCTAGGACATATGGAATTGAGAGAAGTTCTCCCTCTTTTAAAGCTACCTCCTGTTTTTTGGAAACACTATATTGTCAAACTAGTCTTCGTTTTGCACTTACAGTGGCTCCTTCTAACACGACCACAGAAAGGATCACTGACCACATTGTATTTAAGGAATGTACTGCATTTGTAAAGTTCATAATGTTTGCAGTTTACATTATCTGTTGCTTGGGGAATCATCTGAACATTTATTAATGGTGCATTAATTAGTGACACAGAGTAGTTATGGTTGCTCTTAAAGTGTAAGAAAATATGAAGTGCCTGTTTACAATACAGGTAACATTTATACAATTTCTAGATTGTTAGGACACATGCAATTAGAATTGTATTCATCCAAATGTGCCATACCTGAACTGCCACAGGTTAGTAGTGCTTTGTTAGTGGATTTGAGGCACCCAGGTGAGTTTAATGTATTGCTACCATAGCTGCATTCAGCAGTGGTGTTATATGCAGATGGTGATGCCAGTGGGCTGCAGTATAGGCTTTTCCATCTACTTGCTAGAATGAAGCATAATAATCCTGTTAGTCTTAACAGGAAAAACACAAGAACAAACATATTTAAGAGAATGCAATAAGGATGTAAGGATTTTGTTTGCAAACAGATTTGAATAAATACTGCATAACTGCTTACCTTCTGCTCTCTGACTGAACTGCAAAGAAAGAATGGCTTTGTTATGGCAGTTTATCTATGAAAAAAAATCTTGTATAAAGGGAACCAGGTAAGAAAAAAAGAAAGGATATTGGTATCTGTGCACCATTGTCAGATTTGTACACATTTAGCCAAATGCAGTCATTTTTGTTTCTACAGTATAAAATATGGAGGATTTTAGGCGCATGCGGGCCAATACAAAAGATAGGGTGCGCGATCGGGAGAGAACAGCTGTTTAGTGAAGGAGCGGCTGCGAGTGGAGCGGCGGGTAAGGTAAGTTCCAGGTCCTCCGAGCGTCCTATTATTCACAGGGAGGTGAGAATAATCGTTCTCACCTCCCTGTGAATAATAGAAACGAATGGCACAGAATTATTTTTGGGAGTTTAGGGGAGTTTACAATCCCTTTAAAGAATAACTATTGCCTCAATGCATTTTTTTTAAAATTGCATTAAAAACAGTAAAGGTATGCAGCCCTCCCCATCTATTTTTTCCTGATTTCGAGTCTCTCTATCCCAATTAGCCATGCTGTGAAGGGGGCGTAACAAGTCTGCCTCTGTCAATCAAAGCTAGCATGCGAAAAAACACTATCGGCTTGATTATGTAGGCTGAATCCTAGCAACAGGACATTTCAAGTTTGTTTAACTGGCAGAGGAGGAGGAGAGAGGTTGTAACAGATATTCCCACCAGCCAATAACAAGTGCTATGTTAATCAAGGCCCTGGGCCCTCTAGGAGGTGGGCTTTTAGCTGTGTAATACATAAAGGAGGGCAGCACGGCTGTAAATGTGAGTCAGTGATTTCAGCTGCTGGAAGTGTGGACATGTAATGGGAATGAGGTTTTTTTTTTTGATATTGCTGACCTTTAAGGGCAATCTCACTATTGCCATTTTACATGCAGTAGATTCAGGAAGCTGAATGACGAGTGCTGCAGTTTACTTTCCATAAATGCAAAAAGGTATCACACAGACTAGCCCTATTCCAACAAATACTAGAGAGATTGTTCAGATGCTTTATGATATGCAAACAATTTAAGAAAATTAGCACTGCTATCCAGGGGATAAGTAAACTGGTATTAACAGTGACAACTACATTTTAAATATTTCAGTGCATTATGGTAAATTTAGCTATTTTAAGTGTTCATTACCGTACCTTTAAAAAAATGTTTTTAAAAAGCTCCGCACAAGTGTGTATTTTCAAGAATCCTCAGCCATCAAAATTAAAAAGGTAGCTTAGCATCTTTAAGACCGCAAAACCTCTCAAGGTTAATGACAAAGTCCCCACTCTCCAAAAGGGAAAATTCCAGGAATTACCTAACAGGATTCTGTTATAGTTACTGGAAACTGTGCATTACAAATGCTAGTAAGTGCAGTGGTATGCGTTTAATTAACAATGTTTGACAATGTACCCAAGCCCAAGAACTCCATAACCAATAAAAGGGTTGATAACTAGCATTGTGTCACCATAGCTGGTCTTTAAACAAAGAATCCAAAGTATTGGATCAAACAAGATTTACTGAATATCACCAATATCTATGGATAGGTCCTGATGAAGAGCTACCGCCATCGTGACCTACTGGGCCAAACAGAAAGTTTAAGTTCACCCTTAAAACAAAAAAAAATAAAAAATAGTAAGTTGTTAGTTACCTGTCCCTAACTGATATATTTTGCACTTAATTACCTGCATTTCTAACCCAGGGCTGGACAAATCCCGGTCGCCATGGCGACTAGAAAACCTTTACTGGCGACCGGAAAACGTACAAAGTATAGAGTTGTGTATTTACCTCCCCCACTAAGCTTTCCACGTATTGCAGACAGATCAGAGCTCTAATAATGCAATTCGCACCTTATACAGTACTGTATAATGAGATGGGCGCCGGGATCCTGCTGTGCAGCGTAAGAGCGAGGTTCCGGATCGTGGCCTTGCTTTAGTATGCAGAAAATCCGTGGCATTCCTGTTCACACCTTCTGCGTCTGGTGCGAATGGGGGTGGAGTGAGTGGTCTGTTTTGTAGGTTGGAAGCGGCACAGTTTGTGGATGGGGAACTTTAGAAGTTCTGGCAGCCCTGGCATTGGTAAGGGAAGCCGGTTTAGGATAAGTGGAAAGCAAAGGCAAACAGAAAACTGCTGCACATCGCCATTTGTCAGGAAGGGCCTCCAGGACGGTCCCATCACTCCAGTGTGAGTATATTCATTTACTTACAGTACAGATGGATTAGCAGGCTGGTGCTTTTTATTAAATATGGGGTGTTATGGTGCTATTTATTCAATATGGGGTGTTATGGTGCTATTTATTCATGTGGTGTTATGATGCCATTTATTTATAGGGTGTTATTTATATATGGGGTGCTAGTTATATAAATAGGACCTGGAGGTACAGAGAAAATATGTATTGTAGTGTATTGAAAATTGACATCAGTGGTTCTTGTGTATGCTGAATATGTGTGGTGGGGAATGGAGAATGTGTTTGCATGTTTGATGTTTTTAATAGGCAGGGCTTACAATGTGTGGGTGGGGCTATGGGTGTGGTGGGGGCAGGTCATCGGTCAATTATATGATGTTGGAAGGTATGAAGTTGCTGGCTCCTAAAGATTTGGATGATTTGTCCATCCCTGTTCTAACCAGATATTAAGGATAATTATTGTCCCCATTCTGGCGCAGTAATGCAGTCAATCAAGGCTAAGATTACCGACATCACACAATGATTGACTTTCACCTGCTGCCTCCTCTGCACATGCTATAAAAATCTCTTGGAGCAGAGGGTGGAGGCAGATACGTACGTACGTACGTATAATTTTATTTATAAAGCACCACTTGGGTAAGCAGCACTGTACATTATAAATTACAGAGTATACAAATAAGGGGATAAGTGCAAGCCATTATACAAATAGATAAAAATGTAATTAAGTTAAATACAATTTCATACATCGGTTAAGAAAGCATATATCTAAATTATGTAGGAATGAGATCCCTGCCCTGAAAAGCTTACAATCTAAGTGGGAGGGACAACATACAGATTCAAGTGGGGGGGATGGGTACAAAGTGCTTCAAAGGGCTAACAATCATTTGTTGTGCTGATGCTCAGAAAGGTAGGAGAACAGTCTAGATTTAAAAAGTATTAATTGAGGTCACCAGGCGAAGCAAGAGAGGGAGATAATTCCAAAGTTAGGGAGCAGCAAGAGAGGATAGTTTAAGGCGGGAGGCAGCAGTTTTTGTTGGGGGTTTGTGGAGAAGAATTCCTTGCTAGGAACGGAGGGCACGGCCTGGAACATAGGGCACCAAAAGAGAAGAGAAGTAGGGAGGTGCAGTAGAGCGAAGGGATTTAAAGGTTAAAAGCAGGGTATTGAATATGATTCTTTGTTTGATGGGAAGCCACCCTACGGACTGAATTATCAGGGTTGCAGGTTCTCTTTTGGAGGAGAGCGGGATGATCCGAGCTGCCGAGTTTAAGATAGACTGGAGAGGAGAGAGATGAGAGGCCGGGAGTCCAAGTAGTAGAATGTAGTAGTAGTCAAGACGGGAGATTATAAGGGCATGGATGAGCATTTTAGTAGTGGGGGGGGGAGAAGAGAGAGAGAGAGAGAGCGAGAGAGGAGAGAGAGAGAGAGGGAGAGAGAAAATAATGCGGATCTTGGCAATATTGCGAAGGAGAAAACAACAGGTCCTAGCGACATTGTTAACGTGATGATGGAAGGAGAGAGGGGAGTCAAAGATAACTCCAAGGCAGCGTGCAGATTCAACTGGGTTAATGAACATATTGTCAATAGAGATGGAGAATGGTGGACTAGGTCCCAGTTTAGGGGGGGAAATGATTAATTACATTTTGGATAGATTGAGGCAGCGGTGCGCCATCCAGGAAGAGCGAGAGCAGACATTTAGAGATTTGGGATTGAACTTCGGGGGTTCGCGCGGAGGTGGACAAGTAAAATTGGGTATCAGCATATAAGTGATACTTAAAACCAAAAGAACTTTTTTTCCCAGAGAGATTGTGTAATAAACTGTTAAAATAGCATTTGGGGTTGAGGGTAGATAAAGGACAAGTCACCGGTTTTTTGTTTTAAGGGTGGACATGCCCTTTAATTATAGGGCAGCGATAATGATTCTGCACATCTATGGCCCGAACTGATGATTGTGCCATATAAAATATAGAGAATGACTGTTCCTTTGTATCGCCACTTCAGCAATTATATGACCCGATTCCAACGGATTTTGATCCTGAGTTTGCAACTGCGGTCGCATGTGTATGGGCACCATTACAGCCTGTACACTGCTTTAAGCCAGTATCCAAAATACTTGCTTATATTTAAAGGGACTGTCGTCCACCCCTCTTTCCAAAAACTGATATAATGTAGTTATAATACTAAGTTATTATACTCACAAGCTCCTCGCTCTACCGCCGCTTCCGGGTTCTTCTCCCAGTCTCCACTGTGGCTGCTCTGTTCTTTAGCAGCCGCAGTGGAGACTGCTCCGGAAGTGCAGAGCCGCGGCAGTGGAGCGAGGAGGAACATGTAAGTATAATATCTCTGTGTGGGAGCTGATTTCTAAACTTTGACTAAAACGAAGGTTTTGGGGGGTTAGCTACATTATATCAGTTTTTGGGAAGAGGGGTGGACAGTCCCTTTAAAGCTACAACTTCCCCAGCATTCCCTATATTTTGCAAAAGACGAACAGCCCAATAATGTTAATTGGTACAACGGAATTCCTTAAAACAAAATATCAGAACAGTTTCTGTAAGACTACTATGTATTAAATATTAACAGCTTCTTTGTCTAAAAATAGAACATTAAGAAAAAGCTGTTCGAACTAGTTTGATTTTCCGGACTCACAGGACTATTTTCCAAAATCCTCAAACATTCGAGAATTTTCGAACGTTCGGCAGGCCTCAAACGGCCGTTTCTGAAAATACCCATATGGCCGGAATTTTACCGAAAACAGCCACTCGCGGATTGCCGAGCAGCCGCCAAGGGGTACCTCAATGAGCCCGATGTTACTGGTGTCTTCTTTCTTCTGCCATCTACTGTGATGACTTCTGAGCTCCGCGGAGGTTTGGACCTCTTTATATAGGTTTGCAGAAAACCCTAATCTGTTTCTGATTGGTCAATTTTTCAATGCTTGGTTTACATTAACCAATCAGATTTTCTGCAAACCTAAATAAAGAGGTGCAATCCTCCGCGGAGCTCAAAAGTCATCTCAGTAGATGGCAGAAGAAAGAAGCAGCTAGCAACATCGGCTCCGCTGAGGCCGCACTGAGCCTGCCTGGCATCGGCGCCCTCAGTGGTGTTGGTGTCACTAGCCCGAAGCACGGCCTTCTGAGTCGGTGGCCTCAGCGGTGCTGGTGCCACCGGATGGAAGACAAAAGATGCCGCCCAAGGGCTCTTTTAAGAGCCGCCTGGGGTCCCGGTTCGAGCTGCGGGACCCCCAACAAAGGCACTTATCAGTGCCGCAAGGGCCCTTACAAGGGGGTCCCGGTTCGAGCTGTGAGACCCCTTAAGCCCCAAAGGGCCTTTGTCAGGGCCGCAAGGGCACTTCTTAGTGCCGCAAGGGCCCTGATAGGGCTGGGGAGGGGGGTTCTGGTTCGAGCTGCGGGACCCCTTAAGCACCAAAGGGCCCTTGTCAGGGCCACAAAGGTCCTTGTAAGGACCCAGGAGGGGGTCCCGGGAATCTCCGGCCGTTCGGAAATTACCGAAAGTGGCATGCGGAAACCAGAAGTAGTGCTACGCTATGTCCGGTTTTTATGCTGGTCCCCGCGCGTGTTCCCCAAACCAGGTCCCAGGGGCCTGTAAGGTAGGTTTACCCTGCAATATTTCGGAAAGTTCATTCAAACTTTCCGAACGATTTCCCCACTGACTTTAATGGGTCCGTTTTCTAACTTTTTTAGAAGTTTGAAAACGGACCGAACTTTAGAAAGTTTGGCCATCTCTACTATCCATACCCATCAAGGCTACAATATATATTTAAACATTTATAGTAAAATAAAGTACAGTAAAATGACTGCAAATATTAAGAAATTACAATGTTAATCTATTAAAGAAATTCAAACATCTTATTCTTGAAGGGAAAGTTCAGTGAAAAATGGCAATATTTTTAAAATTCTAAAGTTTATATTATGTAAACCTAGTTATTCTACATTTTATCTTCCATTTTAAAAAAAACAGCTAAATTTTTATTCCTTGCTATTACCTGCTGTTGACATTGGTAAGCTGACGTTTCAGGTTCTGAAACAGACCTTCTTCCCAGAACATACACTACTTGTTGCTAACAAGATTGTCTGTTGGATGGGTCAAACGTGCTTAGTTCCCTACTCAGCAACTAAATCAACCCCAGGCGCTGGGTGAAGGGCCAGACCATAACGGTCTATTTTGGAAGTCAGTTTTTCAGAAGCATTTATTTAAATACAGACCAAATGCTGAACAGGTAGGTTAAGGTCATTAGGATGGAAAAATGCTGCTCCTTTTTCTTAAAAGTATATATATATTATATATTTGCACTGAACTGTTTTGCTTTGAAATGAAGTTTAGATTTAAAACAGCAACCCCCCCCCCCCCTAGACGCAAAGTGAAAAATGAATAGCAGTTGCATTAGGATACAGGATATGGAGAAAAAGAAACAGCATGTTCTTTTCAGATCATTTCCTTTTGATTATTAGAGTATTTAGGACACAATAGTCTAAAAACTCTTCCAATGTAGGGTGTGTCAGGGACAAAACTCTAACCCCTTCCAAAACATCCTATGCATTCATACAAGTCTTTTTTTGTTGTTCACTATTCACATAAAACTTAAAAACACGGATTTGTACATTGATGACCTAAATATTGTAAAACTGGAACAGTCATCCAGCATATGTGCTGGGCATGTTTTTAAGGTTAAAGAATAAACCCCTTCAGACTTTTTTTTTTTTTTTGCCTTCCTCCTGACGAACAGTTAGGCAGGCATGGGTCACGGCAGGGCAGGCAGGTCTTCATTACTATATATGTAATAGGATTTATTATGAGTCGATGGAACACCGACTGCATATCTGTGTAATGCAGGGCCAGCATTAAGAGGGCAAATGCAAGACATGCAAAAGACAGCCATACATGCAGCAATATGATTTACCAATCCAATATCAGATATACCAATTATATTTGTAGCGCATCATGATGTGGGTTTGTAAAATAACATTTGTAATATTTTGGCCAATAGACAGCACAACCAAAATATCATAGGTAACGTTTGGCCACGACGAACAATGCCAGGCAAACATTCGATTAGTAGTGAGCAAGCAAGGGGGATGCACACTGCTTAACTGAAACTTTCAAAAGGCCCATGCCCTGCAGAGCAGGGGCTAGTTGCCCAAAGACACAAGAGCAGCTGGTTAGAACATTCGATTAGACATGCTGGTAAATTTTGGCAAATAGTGAGGATTTTAAACGGGCTGTGCAATCAGTTGTGGTGAATGGGTCAAAATTTTTAAGTTCCCAGACTTAAATTACAAAGGCCAGCAAGAACCTCTAATACTGCCTTTCAAAGAACCTTCTTATAGACATGTAAGAACCCTAATCATTCCCCAATTAACATCCTATCAATAATACCCAGTAAAACAGTATATCTAGTGTAAACCATATTTAGGTCCTCAATCCTACATTGGCAGTAATACTTACCTGAACTTGTGCTTGCAAGTCCAATCTATCCCCCTACACTGCTTTTTAGGACCTGGCCTATAGGAAGATATGGTATGCAAGAAGTGCAGCATTCAATTGGCCAGGACTCATGAGGGAAGACCACTGAACACATATTTTGTACAATAGATGTAGCTTTAAAAAAATGAAAGTTTAAAATAAATACAGCATTAGCAACTTGCCATACAAGACATTCAGGTCAGTGTCTCTTTCCATTAAATCCTGTCATTAATTTGGTCTGCTACACCAGTATAGATCGAATAGTGCAGAGGATGCTGTGGGTTACATGTCCAGGCAGATTTATGTCAGTCCCCCTGTCCACCCAAATGGATCAAACCGAAGTTATGGAATACTGTATTAAAAGTGGCAGCAAACAGAGGATCAATATTCACCAAAACAAAAATTTAAACCATGCCATAAATGCGAAAAAAAATTCATCAGTTGAAAAAATATTTCGCTTGTTACAATCAAACTATGGATTAAAGAATTTAGGGGGGCATTGAAAACCTTACGTGGAATCAGAACTGTATTATCCAATAGAACATCTTAAAAAGCAGAATTACATAGTTCTTTTACACAACATTCAATATTTTTTGAATGAGGAGCAAGGGTCCTGGGAATTGTATAGCAGAATACACTGGAAGAGGATTGGAAATGTATTCTTGATTTGTTACCAAAAAAAAACAAAACAATGTAACATTGCTGATTCTTAATTGCATCCTTACAGTAACAGCTGTAGCATATACCGGTAAACATAACTTGAACATATGAATAGAAAATATCCCATATATATATGCAACCTAGGTTTTAAAGAACTACAGGCCATACAACAGGTCAGGATGTTGCAGGAACAATTACTAGTTTTGTTATTCATCCGACTAGATTTCTCAAGTCCAATAGAGCTAACTGAATGCTAAATAAAAAAAAAAGTGACCCATGTACAGATATCTGGTTCCCGTTTTATTATCTTGCAAATTTAGAAAAAGAATTGTTAACCACAAGTTTTTTTTTTCAGCCACTCACAGTGCGTTAATGTTGGTACACACGTGCGATCACAGGTGCCGAACCGCAACGCACGATGTGTATGAACGGCCAATTTGCCTGATAACCGTGTCATGTATGGGAACTTTGTCGGCTGAAACAGTCATGGATCGTTGCTGGACTGGCCACGCGGATCTCCAAACGAGCGGCCGTTTCGGCCGATAAAGTGCCTATACACGGCACGATTATTGGCCGTTCATTTACATCATGCGTCAGCACCCGCGATCGCACGTGTACTAACCTTAAAACATGCATCCATCACAGTTGAAAGGCTAGTAAGGAAAAGCAGGATAACTAACTAAACTAACTACTGTAAGGAAAAGCAGGATAACTAACTAAACTAACTACTGTTTAGTAAAGCTAAACACAAATTAAACCTACAGGCCAAATTATTTACCAGATAATCTTTTATAATTTGACAGGCTGCAGCTCCACAATAGGAAGGAATATGGGATAAGTGATACATAGTGTATAGTTTAGCCTTTACTTTATCAACTATAATAAACCATAATAAGGTATATCTAGTTACACAAACCTTGATCAAGTTTGCAAATTAAGGAACGACAGGCAGCTTCAGTCTCTGGGCTATGGTGATCTAATACCTGTCTGCACCATTTTAATGGAGAATCTGGCTTCTGCTCTGCATTTTCCACTTTTCTTGGAGAAACATAAAGCCTTATAGAAACACAGAAATTAAAAGTTAATTTTTCCTGAAGATATAAATGCACAACCAAAGAAAATGGTTTGAAATAATGTAACATTGAAATTTGACTGCTTTCAATTTGCATTGATGCAAATCATCATGGCCCATGACTGCAATTACAGCACAAATGCACAGAGCATGTTTATGCAGGTATTCCACAGTGAAAGGTGTCGCCCATTAATTAAAATAATGAATAATAAAGAAATTTGCTAGCACAGATACAACACCTACAACAAGCTATATATAGAATTATAAGGTAAGAATTCATTATTTATCCTGCAGGTAATGTGTTGTTCTCAATGAAAACCAAATAGGAAGAAATCTCTGAATATAGGAAACATTATCGGCATTTATAAAATGACATTACATGTGGACAATTAATCGCCACTAATTATATTAATATGTGGACAACAAAAACATTTCCCTTTATGCAGGGAGGGGGTCACAACAGCGATCTCTCTGCCATATTGATGTTATTGCTCTGACAGGCTCTGACAAAGAAAGTAGACTGCATAAAACAAAACTGCTCTATAATAAATAATTTCTTCAAGTACATTTTGAATATGCATACCAACAATCCTCGTCATCATCGCTGCTTGAACCCAGCTCCAGAACATCTACCTCATCAAGTGTGGTTTCATCAAAAAGATTTTCAGGACCTTCACTTGAATTTAACTCGGACATCTTTTCCATGGAAAGATCTAACTCGAACAATCTTCTCCCAACATCTTCACTGTAAAAATAGCCATCTTCATGGTCACAGTTTAATTCTGATTTTAATCCAGGCTTTAAGTCACTACACACTTTCTCAAAAGTTTCCTTTGTCAAAGATGGTATGTTCTCCTTCCCTGTACTTATTTGCTCAAGCTGAGACTGTAGGTTTGGCAATACATCCAAGTCTCCTTTCTCAGACTGGATATTGATGCTATTCATAACTCCCGAGCAATTTAAAGTAGAAAGATGAGTATCCATGCCAGGGTTATTTTGTGTACTTGAACTTGGCAGATTTTTTTTAATCCTTAGTTGCTGGTTTTGAATTTCTAGTCTTCTTACCATTTCATGGAGTTTCTGCACTTCCTTTAGGTCTGAGTTGTTATCTGGTTTAGCGTCTTTGTCCATTACACTGTCGTTAACATCTATCCTATGTTCTTGTGGAATACCAGGGGAATTCCCAGGAACCACCATTGTCCAATGCACACTGTAAAAAACAAAAAACAAAAAAAATCTATATCCCATTAAAAAACAAAAATCCTTAGGAATCTTTAATTAATACATGGTACTTGTTTACACTATTCATTTTGAAGCTTCAGGCAGGCATTTTAAAATAAAATTTTTCACCCCATTAAGTAGCTTGAAATCAGGTGCAGTGTGTTTCATCTTTTACTGTGCCCCAACCCAGCTTGCTTAACATCACACTGTGCTGTTCATTACAGAGTAAGTGCACCCCTTCCTATATATATATAATATATATATATATTATATATATATATTATATCTATATATATATCTTATATATCTATATATATTTATATATATATATATATATTCTATATAAAACCATACTCAATATTGAATTAATTTGCAACAACTCTCTAAGAGCACGGCCACACTAAACCGCACACAGAATCGCATGCGATTTTGATGCCTTTGTGGTTTTTTCTTTAGAGATAGAAAAACGCATGCGATTGCGCAAAAAAAAAAAACACGCAGCAAAATCACGCTAGTGTGGCCTAGCCCTAAATAACTTTACAAAAGTCTGCAAATCCCAACTTAAAGTCTTGTATATGTTTGGTAAATTGGTTAGAATAACTTTTTGGTGGGATTTACGCATAGCAGCTCTAGTTAACAAGTGCTTAAATTCAAGCATATATTTGTATGCACACTTTTGCCCTTATACAACCACACAGCTTAGAGGAAAAGCAGTTGTGATTATAATCCTTTAGACTAGATACATTTTAGGAGTATTTTATCAACCAAGGTCTTTGAAGAGGCAACAGTTGTATCCACAAAAAAAGAAACATTTGAAGGAATTCCTGTGCAGAGTTATGTCTGCACAGCAAATATAGTTTTTGATTATCCACCCATTAACACTGAGCTTTCTTTGTTTGCACTACAATAAGCTGCTCGCATAACAACCTCTGACAAATACACATTATACACACACAAAACCTAGGGCACAAAATAAAATAGGTAAACAAGGAAAATTAAATATTTAGAAGCACCTGCTATCAAAACAGATTTACAACTAGTAGATCTGATCCAATATGTTTTTATTACATGTAAACACAAAGTTTCAACATTTTCCAGGGCTGCTTGTATGCATAAGACATCAGATTCCAACCTGCAAAGTAATAATAATAGTAATATGAATACACATATAACCAATGTGACATTATAGGTTATACAGGTTGAGGGCTTTATACATTACATTTCGGTAATGTAAATTGTATTTAAGTTTTGCTGAAATATGGTAATAGTCTATTCTATACAACCTACAGGCTTGATAAAGGGTCAAGGACTCAAAACGTCGCATTGATGTGGGTTGTTTTGTTATAATAAGAAAGCTAAAAGTGTGTGCAGCCTGATTTTATATATATCAAATTATATACATCATAATGCGATGTTTCAAAGACATCCTTTTCCTTTCTCAAGCAAAAATGGCATACACATTATATGTATGCCATTTTTGCTTGAGAAAGGAGACTCACAACTCTGAAACGCCGATGGCGTGTGACATGGAATAAAAAATATATAAAATCCAGGTACAGGGCACTCCACTCCAACCTTTGTCATCCAGGGGCTACGATATGACCAGGTAAGTATATGAACAATATAAAGTAGCAACTCTAGGTTTCTTAATATATTCCACAAGTGAATGAGCAACGTTTCGGTCCTGTCCTTGGAACTTTATCAAGCCAGTATAAATCACAACACATGTGTTTCCTCATTTATGTTATAATTGAATATTGTTCTAAACGAGGAAACACGCATGTTGTGATTTATGCTGGTTTGATAAAGTTCCAAGGACAGGACCGAAATATAATTATATTTCTCTCACGCATAATAGTAACGTTGATCCGCGGGTGCATGGAATAAGATATAGAAGAATCTATTGCACAAAGCAGACGCACTCCAGCAGAACTTCTTAAAGAAAGTTTATTTAATTGTAACCATCAATTTACGTGTTTCAGCCTCACTGAGGCCGTCATCAAGATTCTATATGTTGGAGTGATACAAAGTAACTAGCTTTACTCCGCTGCACCAGGTACTTTTATTTGGAGGGTGTGCTGCTGATTAAAAGAAATTATTAATTATATACACACATACATATATATATACACACACACACACTTGCTACACTACAGGAATATTATATTCCTTTTACACATTACATTTGTGTTAATTATGGTACATTTGGAGGTGATGTACCAGGAGCTGCAATCCTTAATTTTCTTAACCACGATAACCATGAGGGAAGTGCAACTTTAAAGGACAATTATACTCACTTTTCCCAATCCTCTCCTCTTTTCGTTACCTGATGTACCCAGGGTGACCTGGACTACTAAGTTCTGGCCATTGTGTACATTTTCTATGTCCAGTAATACTGACCAAAAGATTCCTTCTTTGATCAGGTCTATTTCTGTGTTTGCGGGCTCTCCAAGACCTGGCCAATGAAAAAAAAATCACGCTTCTTGCACTTGCATAGCTCGTCTTCTCATTGGTCCCATCATTGACAGTCTGGGAGACTGAGTTAGACTGTAGCTGCAAAGGAATTTTCAAGTATTACTGTATTTAGAAATTGTACCTAGGTGAGAACTTAGCTATTCAGGTCCTCATCCTATGTAATTGTTAGGGGAAGGATTAAAGGACTATAATTGCCCTTAAAGGCTATTATTACAGTAGTTGTGGCAGTTCGCAAAAAGAAGGCTACACAATCACTGCAAACGATGAACAAAGCCATTTGCAGAAAATCAGTGTCTAAAGAGCTGCAACTGACTGGATAATTTAGGTAAAATGACTGCAACAGTGGTTCTCCATACATTGTCTTTTTGTGTTTATTAGTATAGCATCTAACATACGAAATTAGCATAACATACCCCTGTTAATATGCTTGTGAAGGTTCTCATTCATCCAGGTCATGGTATATCTGTTGTATTCAATTAGATCAACTGGACTTGAAATGTAGTTCTTGAAGACGTTTCGCTAGTCATCCGACTGGCTTTCTCAATTCAGAATGACTAGTACAAGAATCTGTGGCAATTATGTACCCTGGAGAATCCCAATTAGCATATCACAGCCAGGTTTTAAGGGTGTGAGCCACTATCTAATCACACCCTTAACACCTGGCTGTGATATGCTAATTAGGGGGGAAATGATTAATTACATTTGGATAGATTGAGGCAGCGGTGCGCCATCCAGGAAGAGCGGAGCAGACATTTAGAGATTTGGGATTGAACTTCGGGGTTCGCGCGGAGGTGGACAAGTAAAATTGGGTATCAGCAATAAGTGATACTTAAAACCAAAAGAACTTTTTTTCCCAGAGAGATTGTGTAATAAACTGTTAAAATAGCATGTGGGTTTGAGGGTAGATAGGACAGTCACCGGTTTTTGTTTTAAGGGTGGACATGCCCTTTAATTATAGGGCAGCGATAATGATTCTGCACATCTATGGCCCGAACTAATGATTGTGCCATATAAAAATAGAAATGACTGTTCCTTTGTATCGCCACTTCAGCAATTATATGACCCATTCCACGGATTTTGATCCTAGTTTGCAACTGCGGTCGCATGTGTATGCACACCATTACAGCCTGTACACTGCTTTAAGCCATATCCAAAATACTTGCTTAATTTTAAGGGACGTCGTCCACCCCTCTTTCCAAAAACTGATATAATGTAGTTATAATACTAAGTTATACCACAAGCTCCTCGCTCTACACCCCGCCGCTTCCGGTTCTTCTCCCAGTCTCCACTGTGCTGCTCTGTTCTTTAGCAGCCGCAGTGGAGCTGCTCCGGAAGTGCAAGCCCGGCAGTGGAGCGAGGAGGAACATGTAAGTATAATATCTCTGTGTGGGAGCTGATTTCTAAACTTTGACTAAACCGAAGGTTTTGGGGGTTAGCTACATTATATCAGTTTTTGGGAAGAGGGGTGGACATCCCTTTAACAGCACAACTTCCCCAGCATTCCCTATATTTTGCAAAAGACGAACAGCCCAATAATGTTAATTGGTACAACGGAATTCCTTAAAACAAAATATCAGAACAGTTTCTGTAAGACTACTATGTATTAAATATTAACAGCTTCTTTGTCTAAAAATAGAACATTAAGAAAAAGCTGTTCGAACTAGTTTGATTTTCCGGACTCACAGGACTATTTTCCAAAATCCTCAAACATTCGAGAATTTCGAACGTTCGGCAGGCCTCAAACGGCCGTTTCTGAAAATACCCATATGGCCGGAATTTTACCGAAAACAGCCACTCGCGGATTGCCGACAGCCGCCAAGGGGTACCTCAATGAGCCCGATGTTACTGGTGTCTTCTTTCTTCTGCCATCTACTGTGATGACTTCTGAGCTCCGCGGAGTTTGGACCTCTTTATATAGGTTTGCAGAAAACCCTAACTGTTTCTGATTGGTCAATTTTTCAATGCTTGGTTTACATTAACCAATCAGATTTTCTGCAAACCTAAATAAAGAGGTGCAATCCTCCGCGAGCTCAAAAGTCATCTCAGTAGATGGCAGAAGAAAGAAGCAGCTAGCAACATCGCTCCGCTGAGGCCGCACTGAGCCGCTGGCATCGGCGCCCTCAGTGGTGTTTGGTGTCACTAGCCCGAAGCACGGCCTTCTGAGTCGGTGGCCTCAGCGGTGCTGGTGCCACCGGATGAAGACAAAAGATGCCGCCCAAGGGCTCTTTTAAGAGCCCCTGGGTCCCGGTTCGAGCTGCGGGACCCCAACAAAGGCACTTATCAGTGCCGCAAGGGCCCTTACAAGGGGGTCCCGGTTCGAGCTGTGAGACCCCTTAAGCCCCAAAGGGCCTTTGTCAGGGCCGCAAGGGCACTTCTTAGTGCCGCAAGGGCCCTGATAGGGCTGGGGGGGGTTCTGGTTCGAGCTGCGGACCCCTTAAGCACCAAAGGCCCTTGTCAGGGCCACAAAGTCCTTGTAGGACCCAGGAGGGGGTCCCGGAATCTCCGGCCGTTCGGAAATTACCGAAAGTGGCATGCGGAACCAAGTAGTGCTACGCTATGTCCGGTTTTATGCTGGTCCCCGCGCTGTTCCCCAAACCAGGTCCCAGGGCCTGTAAGGTAGGTTTACCCTGCAATATTTCGGAAAGTTCATTCAAACTTTCCGAACGATTTCCCCACTGACTTTAATGGGTCCGTTTTCTAACTTTTTTAGAAGTTTGAAAACGGACCGAACTTTAGAAAGTTTGGCCATCTCTACTATCCATACCCATCAAGGCTACAATATAT
This sequence comes from Hymenochirus boettgeri, assembly GCA_019447015.1. Taxonomy (NCBI): domain Eukaryota; kingdom Metazoa; phylum Chordata; class Amphibia; order Anura; family Pipidae; genus Hymenochirus; species Hymenochirus boettgeri. Next base: position 193,522,052 of record CM033476.1, on the reverse strand, counting down.
ATTTAAACATTTATAGTAAATAAAGTCAGTAAAATGACTGCAATATTGAAATTACAATTTAATCTATTAAAGAAATTCAAACATCTTATTCTTGAAGGGAAAGTTCAGTGAAAAATGGCAATATTTTAAAATTCTAAAGTTTATTTATGTAACCTAGTTATTCTACATTTTATCTTCCATTTTAAAAAAACAGCTAAATTTTTATTCCTTGCTATTACCTGCTGTTGACATTGGTAAGCTGACGTTTCAGGTTCTGAAACAACCTTCTTCCCAGAACATACACTACGTGCTAACAAGATTGTCTGTTGGATGGGTCAAACGTGCTTAGTTCCCTACTCAGCAACTAATCAACCCCAGCGCTGGGTGAAGGGCCAACCATAACGGTCTATTTTGGAATCAGTTTTTCGAAGCATTTATTTAAATACAGACCAAATGCTGAACAGGTAGGTTAAGGTCATTAGGATGGAAAATGCTGCTCCTTTTTCTTAAAGTATATATATTATATTTGCACTGAACTGTTTTGCTTTGAAATGAAGTTTAGATTTAACAGCAACCCCCCCCCCCCAAAAAAAAAAAAAAAAAGATATACAGTTGCATTAGGATACAGGATATGGAAAAAAAGAAACAGCATGTTCTTTTCAGATCATTTCCTTTTGATTATTAGAGTATTTAGGACACAATAGTCTAAAAACTCTTCCAATGTAGGGTGTGTCAGGGACAAAACTCTAACCCCTTCCAAAACATCCTATGCATTCATACAAGTCTTTTTTTGTTGTTCACTATTCACATAAAACTTAAAAACACGATTTGTACATTGATGACCTAATATTGTAAAACGGGAACAGTCATCCAGCATATGTGCTGGGCATGTTTTTAAGGTTAAAGAATAAACCCCTTCAGACTTTTTTTTTTTTTTTGCCTTCCTCCTGACGAACATTAGGCAGGCATGGGTCACGCAGGGCAGGCAGGTCTTCATTACTATATATGTAATAGGATTTATTATGAGTCGATGGAACACCGACTGCATATCTGTGTATGCAGGGCCCATTAAGGCAAATGCAAGACATGCAAAAGACAGCCATACATGCAGCAATATGATTTACCAATCCAATATCAGATATACCAATTATATTTGTAGCGCATCATGATGGTGGTTTGTAAAATAACATTTGTAATATTTGGCCAATAGACAGCACACCAAAATATCATAGGTAACTTTGCCACGACGAACAATGCCAGGCAACATTCGATAGTAGTGAGCAAGCAAGGGGGATGCACCCTGCTTAACTGAAACTTTCAAAAGGCCCATGCCCTGCAGGCAGGGGCTAGTTGCCCAAAGACAACAAGCAGCTGTTTAGAACATTCGATTAGACATGCTGGTAAATTTTGGCAAATATGAGGATTTTAAACGGGCTGCAATCAGTTGTGGTGAATGGGTCAAAATTTTTAAGTTCCCAGACTTAAATTACAAAGGCCAGCAAGAACCTCTAATACTCACTGCTTTCAAAAGACCTTCTTTAGACATGTAAGAACCCTAATCATTCCCCAATTAACATCCTATCAATAATACCCAGTAAAACAGTATATCTAGTGTAAACCATATTTAGTCCTCAATCCACATTGGCAGTAATACTTACCTGAACTTGTGCTTGCAAGTCCAATCTATCCCCCTACACTGCTTTTTAGACCTGGCCTATAGGAAGATATGTGTCAGAAGTGCAGCATTCAATTGGCCAGGACTCATAGGGAAGACCACTGAACACATATTTGTACAATAGATGTAGCTTTAAAAAAATGAAAGTTTAAAATAATACAGCATTAGCAACTTGCCATACAACATTCAGGTCAGTGTCTCTTTCCATTAAATCCTGTCATTAATTTGGTCTGCTACACCAGTATAGATCGAATAGTGCAGAGGATGCTGTGGGTTACATGTCCAGGCAGATTTATGTCAGTCCCCCTGTCCACCCAAATGGATCAAACAGTTATGGAATACTGTATTAAAAGTGGCAGCAAACAGAGGATCAATATTCACCAAAACAAATTTACCATGCCATAAATGCGAAAAAAAATCATCAGTTGAAAAAATATTTCGCTTGTTACAATCAAACTATGGATTAAAGAATTTAGGGGGGCATTGAAAACCTTACGTGGAATCAGAACTGTATTATCCATAAACATCTTAAAAAGCAGAATTACTAGTTCTTTTACACAACATTCATATTTTTTGAATGAGGAGCAAGGGTCCTGGGAATTGTATAGCAGATACACTGGAAGAGGATTGGAAATGTATTCTTGATTTGTTACCAAAAAAAACAAAACAATGTACATTGCTGTTCTTAATGCATCCTTACATATACAGCTGTAGCATATACCGGTAACATAACTTGAACATATGAATAGAAAATTCCCATATATATATGCAACCTAGTTTTAAGAACTACAGGCCATACAACAGTCAGGATGTTGCAGGAACAATTACTAGTTTTGTTATTCATCCGACTAGATTTCTCAAGTCCAATAGAGCTAACTGAATGCTAAATAAAAAAAAAGTGGACCCATGTACAGTATCTGGTTCCCGTTTTATTATCTTGCAAATTTAGAAAAAGAATTGTTAACCCAAAGTTTTTTTTTTCAGCCACTCACAGTGCGTTAATGTTGGTACACACGGTCGATCACAGGTGCCGAACCGCAACGCACGATGTGTATGAACGGCCAATTTGCCTGATAACCGTGTCATGTATGGGAACTTGTCGGCTGAAACAGTCATGGATCGTTGCTGACTGGCCACGCGGATCTCCAACGAGCGGCCGTTTCGGCCGATAAAGTGCCTATCCACGGCACGATTATTGGCCGTTCATTTACATCATGCGTAGCACCCGCGATCGCACGTTGTACTAACCTTAAAACATGCATCCATCACAGTTGAAAGGCTAGTAAGGAAAAGCAGGATAACTAACTAAACTAACTACTGTAAGGAAAAGCAGATAACTAACTAAACTAACTACTGTTTAGTAAAGCTAAACACAAATAAACCTACAGGCCAAATTATTACCAGATAATCTTTTATATTTGACAGGCTGCAGCTCCACAATAGAAGGAATATGGGATAAGTGATACTATTGTATAGTTTAGCCTTTACTTTATCAACTATAATAAACCATAATAAGGTATATCTAGTTACACAAACCTTGATCAAGTTTGCAAATTAAGGAACGACAGGCAGCTTCATCTCTGGGCTATGGTGATCTAATACCTGTCTGCACCATTTTAATGGGAGATCTGGCTTCTGCTCTGCATTTTCCACTTTTCTTGGAGAAACATAAAGCCTTATAGAAACACAGAAATTAAAGTTAATTTTTCCTGAAGATATAAATGCACAACCAAAGAAAATGGTTTGAATAATGTAACATTGAAATTTGACTGCTTTCAATTTGCATTGATGCAAATCATCATGGCCCATGACTGCAATTACAGCACAAATGCACAGACATGTTTATGAGTATTCCACAGTGAAAGGTGTCGCCCATTAATTAAAATAATGAATAATAAAGAAGGCTAGCACAGATACAACACCTACAACAAGCTATATATAGAATTATAAGGTAAGAATTCATTATTTATCCTGCAGGTAATGTGTTGTTCTCAATGAAAACCAAATAGGAAGAAATCTCTGAATATAGGAAACATTATCGGCATTTATAAATGACATTACATGTGGACAATTAATCGCCACTAATTATATTAATATGTGGACAACAAAAACATTTCCTTTATGCAGGGAGGGGTCACAACAGCGATCTCTCTGCCATATTGATGTTATTGCTCTGACAGGCTCTGACAAAGAAAGTAGACTGCATAAACCAAAACTGCTCTATAATAATATTTCTTCAAGTACTTTTGAATATGCATACCAACAATCCTCGTCATCATCGCTGCTTGAACCCAGCTCCAGAACATCTACCTCATCAATGTGGTTTCATCAAAAGATTTTCAGGACCTTCACTTGAATTTAACTCGGACATCTTTTCCATGGAAAGATCTAACTCGAACAATCTCTCCCACATCTTCACTGTAAAAATACCCATCTTCATGGTCACAGTTTAATTCTGATTTTAATCCAGGCTTTAAGTCACTACACACTTTCTCAAAAGTTTCCTTTGTCAAAGATGGTATGTTCTCCTTCCTGTACTTATTTGCTCAAGCTGAGACTGTAGGTTTGGCAATACATCCAGTCTCCTTTCTCAACTGGATATTGATGCTATTCATAACTCCCGACAATTTAAAGTAGAAAGATAGTATCCATGCCAGGGTTATTTTGTGTACTTGACTTGGCAATTTTTTTTAATCCTTAGTTGCTGGTTTTGAATTTCTAGTCTTCTTACCATTTCATGGAGTTTCTGCACTTCCTTTAGGTCTGAGTTGTTATCTGGTTTAGCGTCTTTGTCCATTAACCTGTCGTTAACATCTATCCTATGTTCTTGTGGAATACCAGGGAATCCCAGGAACCACCATTGTCCAATGCACACTGTAAAAAACAAAAACAAAAAAAATCTATATCCCATTAAAAAACAAAAATCCTTAGGAATCTTTAATTAATACATGTACTTGTTTACCCTATTCATTTTGAAGCTTCAGGCAGGCATTTTAAAATAAATTTTTCACCCCATTAAGTAGCTTGAAATCAGGTGCGATGTGTTTCATCTTTTACTTGCCCCAACCCAGCTTGCTTAACATCACACTGTGCTGTTCATTACAGAGTAAGTGCACCCCTTCCTATATATATATATATATATATATTATATATATATATATATATATATATATATATATATTATATATATATATATATATATATATATATATATAAAACCATACTCAATATTGATTAATTTGCAACAACTCTCTAAGAGCACGGCCAACCTAAACCGCACACAGAATCGCATGCGATTTTGATGCCTTTGTGGTTTTTTCTTTAGAGATAGAAAAACGCATGCGATTGCGCAAAAAAAAACACGCAGCAAATCACGCTAGTGTGGCCTAGCCCTAAATAACTTTACAAAAGTCTGCAAATCCCAACTTAAAGTCTTGTATATGTTTGGTAAATTGGTTAGAATAACTTTTTGGTGGGATTTACGCATAGCACTCTAGTTAACAAGTGCTTAAATTCAAGCATATATTTGTATGCACACTTTTGCCCTTATACAACCACACAGCTTAGAGAAAAGCAGTTGTGATATATCCTTTAGACTAGATACATTTAGAGTATTTTATCAACCAAGGTCTTTGAAGAGCAACAGTTGTATCCACAAAAAAAAAACATTTGAAGGAATTCCTGTGCAGAGTTATGTCTGCACAGCAAATATAGTTTTTGATTATCCACCCATTAACACTGAGCTTCTCTTGTTTGCACTACAATAAGCTGCTCGCATAACAACCTCTGACAAATACACATTATACCACACAAAAACCTAGGGCACAAAAAATAGGTAAACAAGGAAAATTAAATATTTAGAAGCACCTGCTATCAAAACAGATTTACAACTAGTAGATCTGATCCAATATGTTTTATTACATGTAAACACAAAGTTTCAACATTTTCCAGGGCTGCTTGTATGCATAGAACATCAGATTCCAACCTGCAAAGTATATAATAGTAATTATAATACACATATAACCAATGTGACATTATAGGTTTACAGGTTGAGGGCTTTATACATTACATTTCGGTAATGTAAATTGTATTTAAGTTTTGCTGAATATGGTAATAGTCTATTCTATACAACCTACAGGCTTGATAAAGGGTCAGGACTCAAAACGTCGCTGATTGTGGGTTGTTTTGTTATAATAAGAAAGCTAAAAGTGTGTGCACCTGATTTTATATATCAAATTATATACATCATAATGCGATGTTTCAAAGACATCCTTTTCCTTTCTCAAGCAAAATGGCTACACATATAGTATAGGCCATTTTTGCTTGAGAAAGGAGACTCACAACTCTGAAACGCCGTGGCGTGTGACATGGAATAAAAAATATATAAAATCCAGGTACAGGGCACTCCACTCCAACCTTTGTCATCCAGGGGCTACGATATACCAGGTAAGTATATGACAATATAAAGTAGCAACTCTAGGTTTCTTAATATATTCCACAAGTGAATGAGCAACGTTTCGGTCCTTGTCCTTGGAACTTTTCAAGCCAGTATAAATCACAACAAATGTGTTTCCTCATTTATGTTATAATTGAATATTGTTCTACAACGAGGAAACCATGTTGTGATTTATGCTGGTTTGATAAAGTTCCAAGACAGGACCGAAATTAATTATATTTCTCTCACGCATAATAGTAACGTTGATCCGCGGGTGCATGGAATAAGATATAGAAGAATCATTGCACAAAGCAGACGCACTCCAGCAGAACTTCTTAAAGAAAGTTTATTTAATTGTAACCATCAATTTACGTGTTTCAGCCTCACTGAGCCGTCATCAAGATTCTATATGTTGATTGATACAAAGTAACTACTTTACTCCCTGCACCAGGTACTTTTATTTGGAGGGTGTGCTGCTGATTAAAGAAATTATTAATTATATACACACATACATATATATATACACACACACACCTTGCTACACTACAGGAATATTATATTCCTTTTACACATACATTTGTGTTAATTATGGTACATTTGGAGGTGATGTACCAGGAGCTGCAATCCTTAATTTTCTTAACCACGATAACCATGAGGGAAGTGCAACTTTAAAGGACAATTATACTCACTTTTCCCAATCCTCTCCTCTTTTCGTTACCTGATGTACCCAGGGTGACCTGGACTACTAAGTTCTGGCCATTGTGTACATTTTCTATGTCCAGTATACTGACCAAAAGATTCCTCTTTGATCAGGTCTATTTCTGTGTTTGCGGCTCCCAAGACCTGGCCAATGAAAAAAAAATCACGCTTCTTGCACTTGCATAGCTCTTCTTCTCATTGGTCCCATCATTGACAGTCTGGGAGACTGAGTTAGACTGTAGCTGCAAAGGAATTTTCAAGTATTACTGTTTTAGAAATTGTACCTAGGTGAGAACTAGCTATTCATTCCTCATCCTATGTAATTGTTGGGGAAGGATTAAAGGACTATAATTGCCCTTAAAGGCTATTATTACAGTAGTTGTGGCAGTTCGCAAAAAGAGGCTACACAATCACTGCAAACGATGAACAAAGCCATTTGCAGAAAATCAGTCTAAAGAGCTGCAACTGACTGGATAATTTAGGTAAAATGACTGCAACAGTGGTTCTCCATACATTGTCTTTTGTGTGTTATTAGTATAGCATCTAACAACGAAATTGCATAACATACCCCTGTTATATGCTTGTGAAGGTTCTCATTCATCCAGGTCATGGTATATCTGTTGTTTCAATTAGATCAACTGGACTTGAAATGTAGTTCTTGAAGACGTTTCGCTAGTCATCCGACTGGCTTTCTCAATTCATTCTGAATTGAGAAAGCCAGTCGGATGACTAGCGAAACGTCTTCAAGAACTACATTTCAAGTCCAGTTGATCTAATTGAATACAACAGATATACCCCTGTTAAGTTACTTTAATTTCTAATACCCAGTAATAACATAGTTTTCATTCAAAAAACAAACAAAAAAAAACAAACAACCTAGGATGGACAAGAGGGATAGTGATCACCCAAAATGCATTGAACTATACAGCAAATAGAAAGGGTACTGTACTCCAAGATAAGCAAGGAATCTATTATTGAGTTGATGGACCACAGAAAATCTTGCTCTTTTCCATCCTTATCATGTAATTAAATATCATAAGCATTAAAGTTTACTATGGCAATCTTTTAAATTAGCCAATTATAGAATATTTGCAAAGCTTAATGTTTACTGTTTTCTCTGCATCCCTCCAAGTAAATAAAAACTATGACATTCAGTGCACTCTCAGTATAGTACAGGGATGTCAAGCTTGTTTGGAACTAAAACTCCCAGTTATAAATGACCTACAGAATAATGATGTGGTATTGTAGCCATAGAGTCATTCAAATGGATTGGACACATTCAAGACTGAATACTCTGGGATAAATGGCTGCTGGGCCTGTAATGTGAGAAACCTAAGGCTGTCTATGTACCAGGTTACTATGGACTGTTTTCCATGTATGTGGGGTATAACATGGTAGGAGTACATGGGGTATACAGTGGAAGGAAGGAGCATATGGGGTGTAACATGGTAGGAATACAAGGGGTATACTGTGGAAGGTAGGAGCATATGGGGTGTAACATGGAGGGAACACATGGGGTATACAGTGGAAGGTAGGATCATATGGGGTGTAACATGGAGGGGGTACATGGTGTATACAGTGGAATGTAGGAGCATATGGGGTGTAACATGGAGGGGGTACATGGGGTATACAGTGGAATGTAGGAGCATATGGAGTGTAACATGGAGGGGGTACATGGGGTATACAGTGGGATGTAGGAGCATATGGGGTGTAACAGAGGGGGTACATGGGATATACAGTGGAATGTAGGAGCATATGGGGTGTAACAGAGGGGGTACATGGGATATAGGAGCATATGGGGTGTAACATAGAGGGGGTACATGGGGTATACAGTGGAATGTAGGAGCATATGGGCTGTAACATGGAGGGGGTATATGGGGTATACAGTGATGGGGATCCTCAGACAGATGGAACAGATGGCAGGTGGAAGTTCCACAGAAGGAGCCAGGACAGGACTGACTGTGCAGGCTGTGCTCAGTACAAGGCTGCCCGGAAAGGGGTGGGAGACAATAGGATGCACCGGAGAGGCCTGGGCCGTACAGGGAGCGCGGACAATTGTCAGGAAACAAAAGCTAACGGCAATGGCCCAGCTTCCCTAAAACAAAGATACCCAGATCCCCCACCCTCTCTTCTCATTGCCAGCCATGTTTTTACCTTCATTCGTATCCCCTCCACTTCATCCCTCGCACCTGTCACCGACCTCCCTCCGTTCGCACCGAGCACAGCTGCAGCATCACACGAGCGCGCGGTTGCCTTTCTCCCGATGGAATTAAAGCGCTATGAGAACGCGGCGCGCTACAGCCTCTAGTTGGTGGGAGGAGCCTCCTCGCTGGTGCCTGTGAGGGGGAGGGGTTTGTTTAGCTGGTAATCTTGTGTTTGAGCTAGAAACAAGGTGTGTTGTCGGATCATCTGATCTGATAGGGAGACAGTGTAATTAGCAGGGCTGCACGAAGGGATAACAATTAACCAAACATTAATTGTAACTCAGCCATGCTCATGTGTTTTAATAGGGGCCCATATGGCCTACATGTTTCACTAATCCGGTAACCCTGCAAGGAAGTTACGTTGTGTTTTTTCACAAAAGGATGTGAACCTGAACCGGATGAGAGAAGAGGCAGCTAGAGTGGTGATATATATCCTGATAAAGGGATGGTGTAACCTGATAAAGGGGTGGTATAACCTGATAAAATGAATGGTATAACCTGATTAAGGGATGACCTGATAAAGGGATGGTATAACCCTGATAAATGAATGATATAACCTGATAAATGAATGATATAACCTGATAAAGGGATGGTAAAACCCTGATGAATGGTATAACCTGATAAATGAATGATATAACCTGATAAAGGGGTGGTATAACCCTGATAACCTGATAAATGAATGGTAAAACCTGATTAAGGGATGGTATAACCTGATAAAGGGATGGTATAACCTTGATGAATGGTATAACCTGATAAATGAATGATATAACCTGATAAAGGGGTGGTATAACCTGATAAAGGGGTGGTATAACCCTGATAAATGAATGGTATAACCTGATTAAGGGATGGTATAACCTGATTAAAGGGCATGTCCACCCCAAAACTACAATTTAACCCACTACTGGCCCCACTTTGTAGTGTAATAAAATCCTTACCTTACATCCCAGCTCCACACAAAACACCCCCGATCTGTACTTACATTACCTCTTCTCCCCCTGTTTGATCTGCACAGCCGAAGCTGCGTCCATGATTGGCTGCCTCTCAGCCAATCACGACGTGGCTGCTGGTCTGGCCCCCTGCTTGCAGTTTCATGCACAGAGGGCTGTGACACATTGCGGGGAATGAGGTGTGTAAGTAGTGATCAGGGGTGTTTTGTGTGAACGAATATGGCATTTAGCGTTGGGGGAGGGAGCCCTACACTACAAAACAGTTGTATAACCTGATAGGGGTGGTATAACCCTGATAAATGAATGTTATACCTGAAGGGGTGGTATAACCCTGATAAATGATGGTAAACCTGATAAAGGGGTGGTATACTGATAATGAAGGTATAAACCTGATTAGGGTGGCATAACCTGATAAAGGGGTTTTATAACCCTGATAAATGAATGGTTAACCTGATGAAGGGATGGTATAAACCTGATAAAGGAAGGTATAACCTAATTAAGGAATGGTACCTGATTAAGGGGTGATATAACCCTAATTAAGGAATGTGTATAACCTGATTAAGGGGTGATATACCCTTATAAAGGAATGGTATAACCTGATAAAGGGTGGTATACCCTGATAAAATGGTATAAACTGATGAAAGGGTGTGTAACCTATTAATGATGGTATAACCTGATTAATGAATGGTATAACCTGATTAAGGGATGGTATAACCTGATAAAGGGAAGGTATAACCTGATAAAGGGAAGGTATAACCTAATTAAGGGATGGTATAACCTGATAAAGGGAAGGTATAACCTAATTAAGGGATGGTGTAACCTGATAAATGAATGGTATAACCTGATAAAGGGATGGTATAACCCTGATAAGGGGATGGTAAAACCTGATAAAGGGGTGGTATAACCTGATTAATGGATGGTATAACCTGATGAAGGGGTGGTATAACCTGATTAATGGATGGTAAAACCTGATGAAGGGGTGGTATAACCTGATAATGAATGTATAACCTGATAAATGAATGTATAACCTATTAAGGGATGGTATAAACCTGATAAAGGAAGGTATATCCTAATTAAGGATGGTATAACCTGATAAAGGGAAGTTATAACCTAATTAAGGTGGTAACCTGATAAATGAATGGTTAAACCTGATAAAAGGATGGTCAAGCTGATAAAAGGGTGGTACAACCTAATAAAGGATGGTATAACCTGATAAATGAATGGTATAACCTGATAAAGGGATGGTATAACCTGATAAATGAATGGTATAACCTGATAAATGAATGGTATAACCTGATTAAGGGATGGTATAACCTGATAAAGGAAGGTATAACCTAATTAAGGGGGGGTATACACTGTTAAGGGATGGTATAACCTGATGAAGGATGGTTAACCTGATAAAGGGAAGGTATAACCTAATTAAGGGGTGTTATAACCTGATGAAGGGATGGTATCACCTGATAAATGATGGTATAAACCTGATTAGGATGAATAACCTGATAGGGAAGTATAACCTGATAAAGGGAAGGTATAACCTAATTAAGGGATGGTAAACCTGATAAAGGGATGTAACCTGATAAATAATGGTATAACCTGATAAGGGATGGTATAACCTATAAGGGGAGGTATAACCTATTAAAGGGATGGTATAACCTTTTGTTCTTTCGTTTTTGGAGTTCTCTGGGTCATCCCGCCAACCATTTAAAAGAGGAGACTGCTCGTCAAAGCAAATCAGGATCTTCAGTTGTTGTCTTTAGGTCTGTACTTACAGCGGTACACACAGCACCAATCTGTCTGTCAAAAGTTATATCCTGAACACTTTCCCTATTTTAATATAGGGAAGTTCATTAGAGATTCCCATACACCAGCACTTTTTGGTACTGACTCATGAGCAGTTTTGAGATCCTCCAATCTAAAAGACACAAGGTGAAATGCACTCTGTCCCAACCAGTGGTGCAGAAACCTCGAAAGGTCCTCCCTTAGGAATCGAAAAGTCCAATGAGGTATGAAACTCAGGGTCACTATTTTAAACACTATTTTGGAGTGTGACCCCTCAGTTTCATATCTCATGGATCCTCCAAACTGCATTATCCATTCGGCAAACAAGCCAAAAACAGAAAGTTCTCTCCATGTGGCCTGCAAGAAATTTACATTGAAAAGTCCCTCAGGGTGAGTGCGAGACAAAGGAGAGCAGACGAGGATTGGGGGGTGTCTCTTATTCATAAGAAAACATAGAGAATGTTCAGCAGGCACAGAAAGGACAGAGGGGGGAAATAAAGTACATTTTCTACTGCATTGAGGTTGTAATATTCTGAATAAACATTAACACAAACATCATGTTCACTGATCAAAATAAAAGCAATGTGGACACTTTGGACATCTCTTCCCAGTGTCCAACCCTGGGTACATTGGGGTCATAAGTGGCCTCATCTCTTAGCATGTCATTGTCATAGAGTGGTGTCTGATTGTCCCCTATAGTCCTTACTCTACCTCTCTTTACCCTTTGGGTAAATGGACTAATGGTCCATTGGTCATCCACAGTGGGGGGTTTTGTCATAGGAAAAATAATGGCTCCGGGGCCCCCGCGGTTGCTCCTTCGATCCTCTGGAAGTATTTACGCCCGGTTGTTACCCAAACTGCTACGAGGTTGACATAAACGGGCATAACTACCAGGAACCAACCCTGCAACAGGGCACATGGGAGCCAGGGGGCCCATCCACTTACTTTCTCTATGACAGAGATACAGCCTCTCCCCAAACCAAACACTTTAGATTATGCAGGGAGGGGCACCATCATAATTTTGCAGATGGGGCAATTATTCCTAGTGACACCATTGGACAGAATTGTGCATTTGGATTGACTGAAGCTGTTCAGAGTTGGTGGCAAAAACCCTAGAGACACCCCTGAAGTTGGGGTCATTAACACTGGAGTATCAATGCTTCTGTGGGGATATGATCACTTTATTCAATAACATGAATGGGCCATAATAAACGCTCTGGTGCATTGTTCAGTTAATAGATCATATCAGGACACACGGACATATCCTGGGCTTGTTTCACACAACATTTTTATACAACAGTTCCAGGTGTTGTCTACATGTAATGTTTCCCTAGATTCTAGATCGGGCATTATGGATGCAGAAAAAGGTTACACAGGTGGATGCATGCCTTTTTCAACCTCCACTACTATACCATAGGTACAAATTCTATAGGAACTGTACTGTATGGTTTGGGGGAAGAGTCGTCATACCATGGAGTCACTGTGAATATGGTAAACCATACTCAGCTGTCACCCAAACCACAAGAAATATTAAAAACCAAGGAAAATATTTTACAGGAAAATATATAAAAGAATCTGATAAATTCCACACTCAATGTTTTATTTAAATGTTTTTTTATTTAAAGATCCAGAGGAAGGCAAAACCCCGGGAAGGGGAAAAAATTCTTTCCCTGTAACTCCCTGTGGCAACGGATAAATCCCTGGATCAACTTGAACATTATTATATATAAAGGGGAACAAATGACAGCAGGTAGTTTGATACTTACGTATTAGCTGCTGTTGCTTCTCTCTGGTCCTGTCCCTTCCCCATGACCGGCCCAGTTTCCAGTGGATGGGGTGGGGAGAGCAGTCTGGCAGCTAGGAGGTAATATCTAAACTACCTGTAGTACTCCCAGTGGTGAGGATCTATTAATTTATGTCCTCACCCTGGTTAAAGCCAAAGGAGGTTTAAGGCCCATGCACAGATGATCAACGAAGCCTGACCGAACGCCCATACACTTATAGTCAGCAGAAACGCAGTTCATACACTGGACATCGCTGGTCAGGCCCCCTGCGATCACATGTGTGTATGCTTAAGGCTTTAAACAATCCAAATTTAAAGGGCACTAAAGCCACAGAACATCACTGAACCAGAAGGCAGAACACTGATATAAACCCAGTAATCTGTGTCTTACCTCTCATTTTGATACAGGCGCTGGGAAATTTACTAAATAACATATGGTTTGTGCTTTACTTCTCAGCGTTCTAGTATCAGACAGTTTGGTCAACGACCATTATGTTTCTGCACATGCTCAGTCTTAGCTATTGCAGAAACTTGTTACAGTTGGTCACACCCATTAATAATCTCTAGCCAATCCTTTTACAGGTCAGATAAAGCAAGGAAGCATGTGACTGAGGTCAGGAGGTGTGGCCTGACACTGCACATACACACAAATACTTCACCCAGTTCTTACAGGGATATATTTACTTTAATAATTTACTAGGTTTACTAGGTTCTGTGCACCTTATGAAAAAAATAGACATCTTATAGTTTTTACTGGTAAAGTGGTCTTATTAATAAAGAAAAGTTTAATGCCATCTAGTGGCCAAATAACATTACATACATATATAGCAAATATACACGTAAAACAAGAACAATATTACCTTACAAATAGGACTATACTACTAAACATTTACTATCGTAGCGGAGAGTAATTACAACTTACTAACTACCAACCCTACTTATCTATCTACTTCAGTGCCGGATTTAGGTGTCAGGAGGCACAAATTGTTTGCTGCCTTAGCCCCACCTACCATTATCTGGTCACACCCATTACAATGTAAACCCAAAGCCTTCGCTGTCATCTTTTCCTACCACTGATATTTCCTGCAGGTTATATATACAGTTCAATGTCTTCTTCCTTTTCTTCTGCCCTCCAATGATGGTCATAGCAGGTCATATATTCATCTTTAAAAGCTTAAAGGAGTATATATATATATATATTATAATAGTATTATTCATATATATTAAAAAAATATTAAACCTTGTCCTATATTCTCTTTTATTAATTCCATAATGTAATCCTATCTATGTAACTACATTAGGTCACGTTACCGTCTCCATACAGGCCATACCAGCTGTAACCCAAAAGTGTTAATAAATAGTCTACAGCTCGTTACCAAACTCCCCTTTGTCTAATCTACATCCAGAACTGAATTTACATGTACCTGACGTTACATGTGTTGGGGTATTCGTACAGTGATGGATTTCCTTACCTTGCTCTACTAATGATCTTTGCTGCTTGAAGGCGAAGTCGTTTCTGATCTTTTATGCGTTTCTCAGAAAAACCCTGTACAAATCTGTGTCCCAGCAGCTCCTTAGCGCTAGGCCTTTCATTTGGGTTGGTCCTTAAGCACTGGAATAGAAAGGAGCAGAAGTCTTTCGACCTAACCAATAAAAAGGAGAATGGCTGTGAAAATCACCTTTAAATCCATGGTTACCCTTAAAGGGAATTTGTGTTTTCATACAGACCAATAGTGCCATACATGGCTACCAATAATGTAAGGAATGGAATGGCACACAAGGGTACAATAGGAGAGACACAAATTGCTGGACATCCTAATGAACAAAACGCAGATCTTCTTTAATACTGAAAGGAAAAGAAATAAAAATCTGAGCAGCTTTTTACCTTCAATTTCTTCACTTTAAGGGCATCTATAGTGGGGGAAAATTAACTTTTTTTTTCTTTCTTCCATGTGTTCTATAATTCCCCAAACCCCCAGAGTGTCTTCACGTTTTTCAGATTCCCTCTCTGTCCTGAGATACACCATTAGAAGAATACGTGATTCATTCCTCTACTCCTACTTGGACTGTCAATAAATCCCTGTGACATGATCACCCCCTCCCTGCTCGTAATAAACATAGAGATAACAGCATTAGCAGGGGGAGAGAGATAGCTTTGATGGTATATATAAGCTGCACTTGACCCCCTTCTTAATAGCTTTCCTGATTGATGATGGGTCACAAAGTGAGAGATCGTAAACTATACTGATCTCCTTCTTCCGTGTCTCCAGGACAGCTTGCTTTCTATTGGCCACTGTGCGTGGTGTGGTTTTTCAGGATGTTGAACTTTTAACTCCTACTGCACATGATAATTTCGTCGGTTAGCCGAAGTTGAGACATGGAGGAGGTAACAGGGGAGGGGAAGGGGGGAGTGCTGCACACAGATCTGACACCATGGTTAAACAGAGTCACTGACAGAAATAGGATTAAGGCAGCACAGAGTACATGAATTTAACTTTGCAAAGGGGCAATGTGTTTTTTTCACTGTAGATGGCCTTAACCACCATTTGTACCTTGTTAAACACCTAATAGGAATGAAAATACATGACTTACCCGACTTTCCTTCTGCTAGTGCGAGGGCTGTCATTCCAAGTGACCATATGTTGCACTGTCAATAAAAAACATTACTTTAGCACTGATCCCCAGTACAATCTAGAATTCGGTTTGATGGATTCATGTTAATCACTACAATAGTAATAATAGACAAGCCTTACCATGCAGCCATATCCTGCAGGACGATTTTCAGCCACCTCCGGAGCCAATAACAGAGGGGTTCCTGCAAACCCAAGACACCTGCCTGATTTGGGGATTCATTTTGTCATATTCCAAGATCGACTGAAATGACAATTACCCAACTCTCCATTAGTATTTTCTCATCCACTGATACCTAAAGTCTAAGATACAGATGGTCTGTTCTGAGCACTAGTTTCCCTAGAACACAGAGGCACTTACTTTTACGTCTCACGTCTCCGTCCCATGATGTTGGAAGATTTAATGTCCTGGTGAACGACGTCCTTCTTATGTAGACATTTCAGTGCCACAGACATCAGACAATAGGGTCAATATGGAGAGGTTTAACACTAACGAATGAAACAAATGAAACTAATTGTTATACATGTTCCAAACAAGAGGAGCTGCTAGTTTTACCTTTAATATTTCCCTGACCATGTAATGGATATAGAAGTCTGGAGAACATCTTAGGGTGGCATTCTGAAACATATCCTCCAATGTTTCTCTCCACGGCAGTGTTCCATGAGAATCTGGAACAGAAAGGTTTAAATCGGACAAGGGGAGTGCAGGAGAAATTCCTTGAATGAATTATTAGTAAATAGCAGATAGTTGCACCATACAGTATTTAGGAGGCGATGTATTATGGGTTGGTTCTGGTTTAACACATTCTGCAGTGGCTATGCCATTTCTACATTTTTTGGAAATAGCGCAGTGTAGCCTATGTAAAAATGGCTACGTTTAGATTTTGCACGTCTTACCTGACCGGATTCCGCGTGCAGTAATTCTTGCAATGGATTTTATAACGTCATGGGATCACAGTCCAGTAAGTAGAGCACTTTCCCTAACTACATCGCCCTGTTAGCTGTTGGCAAACTAATAATCCGTTGATCGCAGCCAAGAATTTTTTTTTAATTTAAGGCAGGAAAGTAATCGGCTGGGGGTGTTCATTCTCACTAGATGGAGCCTTGTAATATGACTCCTTGCAGGCAACAATGTTGGAAAGCTTAGAACCCTTTAGCATGTGTACTCTGCCCGGGCGTATTCTTCATTCTGATAGAGGGAACAGACATTTAAAAACCATGGAGAACAACACAAAGAGACAAATAGGAGTTATAGTGGAGTTACTGATATTCAAAACAATAATCTCACAAAGCCATCTGTGTGTTTGCTCTGCCTTTAGCTTTATATCGTTCACTATTAGGGCACGGCCACACTGCGGCGCAAACGCACACGAATCGCATGCGATTTCATGTGCAATTTGTGTGTTGTGCGCATGCATTTTTTCATGCATTTTTTCATTGAAAAATGTATGTGATTGTGATTAAAAATGCAGAACGCAAATCGCAAGTGCAATCGCATCGCACCCGAAAACGGCGCGATTTCAATGATTGGGGAAAAATGCATGCGCAAACACAAGAAAAATGCGATAGTGTGGCCTACCCTTAGATTGTAAAGAATATTTTACCCCTTTGAGCTCCACCCTTTCTTCTTAAAATGACCCTGGAAATAGAACATCAAGAGATTTTAACTGGAAATTTAACTACATCAACTTCTCTGTTAAGTAAAAGTCACTGTCTTTGAAAAAGGATGAGTTTAAAGGGTATAACTCCAGACAAAGAAAAATAAGCTTTTGTATCTTAACATTCCCCACACACACTCTCTCCTGAGCACACTCTTAACCACTCACAAAAGGAGAAGAGGAGGTGGGACTTCTGGCGAGGATTGGCTATTGGTAAGTTCCTCCAACTAAGCTGGGTACACACACTACAGATTTTGAAGATGATAGACAGGATCTGCAAGATTGAATTTTCAATGATTCTTCCATATTGACACATTTATGGTCTACTTTAGCATCCACTAACAAACAGTTAACAAAAAAAGTGTGATACCTTGGCTTACTATAGATTGCACATTTTATAAATCAAATTCTTTAATTTACTATAGAGAAGGACAGGCTATATATGCAGCAGCAGAATGCAATCTGAATTCAGGTGGATGTACTGTTAAAGGATGAGTACGCTGTAAAACAATGTTATTTAGTTGGAATTGCAGCTTTCAAAAAACGAATGGCTTTTTTCCCTCTAGGACCCTCCAGAGCTTACCTTTGGTGCTTTTAAGTTTCTGACATCTTACATCTGTTTATGTAGCTACACCTCCGAGATTCCCAGGTTCCCACATCTTCATTCGTTGCAGAAGATAATTCTCCTGCTTCACGCGCGCGCATGACTTTGCTGCACACGCAACATAAGATCGCACGGACATGTGCGCACGGGATGTCATTTTGCCGTACTGTGTCACGTTGCGTGCGCAACGTAATGCACATGCACTGGCTGGCGCGCACTGGGAAGCAGGAGAATTACTTTCTGCGACTAATGAAGATGTGGGAACCAGGGAATCTCGGAGGGGCGGAACTACACTAGGTCAGATAAACAGATGCAAGCTCCAACTAAACTAACATGTTTTACAGCGTATGTAACTATGCTTTAAGTAACTAGCTGAATCGTCACTTGCCATATTATTTTCTAGGAGTTACCCCACTGTAGTGTTTGTACTACAACAATTTTTGCCACAACTGTTATCTCCTACTAATGATTTCTCAGCATTTTCCCTGCATTTCCAAGGAGTCCAGGCATAGACACAAAAAATATGGGCCATGGAGCAGTTAGGATGGATATTTATGGTTACATGGATAATGTTTACCTGGGTCTTCAGAAATAAAATGTAAAAGTTTGCTTATTTGAATGAATCCATAAAAAATATCACACACACAGAATGCCAATAAAATAACACTTTATTGTTTATACTGTGATACTTACTTACAGAGGTAAAGTTAATTAGACAACAACCATAGTAAAGAAGAGCATGTAAAATTGTCAAGAGACCTATTACCCACTGATTGATATACAATAGAATTTAACCGTAAGGCCCTGTTTAGCAAAAACTGGGAATGATAAATAATACCATTAGAGTGAATTATACAATTTCTATAGCTACTGTAAATGTGCTTGATATTAATCTAATGTAGAAATTTATATGGTAAAATAATGTTGTCTTGCTTGCTTTTAGTGTTTCTGTTGGATTTAGCTTTGATGCAAAACAAATGTATTTATTTATGTACATGCTGTATGAAAAGTCAAGTGATAAGAGTGACCACATTAATAGATGCTGTTATCCAAGTACATCAGAATGGGTTTTAGTCAAATAAATTAAAAATACAATTTAAGTTAAGCAATAATTTTTTTCTTACTATTCATGCTCTTTAAAAGCTTGCAGTGCTCACAGGAAGCATTAGTTTATCATTAGCCATGCCATCAACATTCATGATCAGGGAAGAAGACTGAAAGAGCCGTCAAACATCCTTATGTTAGGAACTTGCTACAGCTGGGTATTATGGACTTGGGGTTGGGGGGGAGGGGGGTTGTGATGTTTTTGTAACTTTGATATGCAAATATTGCAAGACATTTAGCAATAAGTCTACCTTTAATACGTTTTAAGATTTTATATGCTAGCCAGTAGATACCAAGCTAAATATTTTTAATTAGCATTATAGCAAAATAAAGTGCTAGGTACCCTTTATGAAATCTTAAAATCTAAAATCACATTTTTTTTTAGAATCAATAGCCACAAATATCAATAGAACAAATGCTAAGTGATTCCTACACGATCAGTGCAAAGTTCTTCTGGCTACCGGAAGCTCTTCTAGCTCAGACAGTGTTACAACTTGATCTTCTTTTTGCTCATGTCAGAAGCAAGGTCAGGCTGGCAGTTGGAAACCCTTGAGCCGAACTTCAACGCCTATGCATACTATGAAATATAGGGGGTAGGTATACTCACTTCTGCATCCTAAAGAATAATACAATACAGGTGCAACCTTTTTTTTTTTTTTTTAAATTAACTCATCAGTTGAGTTGTCCTTTAATTATAGAATTCAAATACTGAAACTGGTTATAACCTAAATCTCTGTGTATCAAAGCATTTACAGGGCGATGTATAGAGAGCCGCTCTCGCTCTCTATTGCTCCTGTAAGGTAATGCACCAGCAGATGCGTCCTCTATGCATACAAATGGGGTTAACCATTCCGATTCTGTCCTATAAAGATGCTGGCAGCTTAGTGGTTGGTTTGTGGCAGTTGTGCAACCCGTTTATGCACGCACACCCCGCAACCACTGTTTTTCTGTTAAATCTGTGTTGACCCTTGGTACGTTCTAATGCAGGTTTTAGATAAAAAAGCAGTATCAGCTCTCCATGTATCGCCAATCGCTAAAGATATTCCATTTATACTGTACATCATGCTACATTACAAATGCGCTGCTTTCATCATTTAACTTCTTCTAAAACAGGAAAATATTATTATTACAGCTTATATATCTGACATCTCTTTTGGTTATTTTCAGTTTAATTATGAAGTGTTTAAAGTAAAATCGGGCATATAAATAATAATTATGAATTATATTATATCAGCATATAAATAATATTATGAATTTATATTATAAATTTAGAATTATAAATAAGCATTAGAGAACAATGGCCGAGCTTATAGTTTGCACACATCAGTTTCCTTTTATTTAGACTGTGCATGGGAATTCTCACTATCTCAGTCTGCAAAAAATAAAGCAGCGTGTAGTGTAGATTGTAACTCCTCATACAAATGTTTGTGGCGCACAAGTTGTATCCTCATGCCAGGCGCTGTTACGTCACAACAAATCTGGCAAAATATTGCCTGTAGTATGTAGAGTACAGAATTTTATTTTGTATCTGTAAAGATTATAATATCAATACTCATACCTAATAACAGAAAGAGGAACTTTGTTCTGAATACTCTCAATATTTGAGCAGCTTACAGTAAAACTAGAACCATCAGTCTAGAAAAACCATACTGAGTTTTCAAGTTCCAATAGTACTTTAGCTTTCTGTTTAAAAGCAAATGATTTAGACTCGAAACACCTGGGATTAATTAAACTTTTACATGATCATATTTAATACTTGGCTTTGGTATAATTCCATGTGAAAAGCCATAAACTGATGATTGCTTTGTGACCTTTATTAGTATTATTATTGCATATAATTTGCTTGCAGAACCTCTGATTCAGATCTATGGAAGTATTTCTTTTTATATTGGGTATTTTCTTTTTGCTCAGTCCAGTGATCTGAAAAAAATTAAAAATTTTTATTTTAGTGTGAAAATCCTTAAAAAAAAAAAAAACTAAACAAATACAGCCTCATTTACAAGTTGTGCTAATTTATGGTAGCATCACTTAAGGCATCAAGAGAACGCATTACCAGCATGCTCATGTCTAAGATGTGCAAACAGAGTGCCAGTGATTGGGAAATAAAAGCGGAAGGCATGCTCTCCGATAACGGATCACAATGTGCAATGCACACCAGCGCACTGGGTGGCCACATCAATTTGGTCACACCAGTGTCCTCTTTTAAAAGCAAGATCGGATCAAAATCACAATCGGATCACGCTTAAAAGCAGACTAGTGTAGCCTAGCCGCCTAAGAAGGAATTTGTGCTGGATGTGGCAGTTTTCTGTGAGTGAACACCGCCAAGCCATTTAAAGGGTTGTCAACCCTTAAAACTAAAACGGGCCACATGTCAGTTACTCCGCCCCCAACTATATAGGTTCAGCACATTATACCTGCATTACTACAGAGTAGCAGAGTAAGCTTGCCATACTTAGCACTCACAAGCATGCAGGAAACGGGAACGCATGCTTGTAACCATTTCATAAATTTTTTTGGTCATTAGACAGGCTACAATCAGGTTAACTTGTATGAAGATGTAGAGAGAAGCACTCCAATTCAATAGACAGTAATACATATGCAGTGCATTGATGCGTGTTTACAATAAATATTATATTTAATTGAGTGCTCTCTCTGTATCTTTGTTCACTTAGACTTAGGAGTAAAGTCTTCAGGAGCACCCATAGAAGAATGTGCATTGTCATGCGCTTTTAAGTGTGATCCGATTGTGGTTTTAAAAGTGCACACTAGTGTGGCCCAATTGATGTGGCCACATAGTGTGCTACTGTGTGCTGCACTGCGATCCGTTAAATGGAGCACATGCGATTAAAATTTTTTATGCAATCCCATGCGCTCCGACTGAAACTTCAGGAGATCTTGTGCGCACTGCAAATCGCTCTTGCACTTCCTTGGTGCTTAGCATGTATTTTGCAGCTCTATATCTAGATTGTTTCAAGTAGATTGAGTGGAGCTTGCAGCAAGTGAAGCAACAAAGAGAGTCTAACACAGTCCAGGAAATGTAATAGGTTTTAAGTCCAGAATTAACCCTTTTTGCCAGCAATATGTCTAGCTCTTAAATAGGAAACTGGAATGTAATTAGGGTTGTTCTTGATTTACTGCATTGCTGGTCAATTTCATACCTCTATATGTTGCCCTAATTATGTTTTCAGCATACTGTTTCTAAAATATTCTACATCTATGGCACAACTTAATAGCCCAACAGTATTTTCTGTACCTTACTAGTGATACTCCTTTGCCAAATAACACTCTACTTTTCTATCTACTGTGCAAAGCTGGACAAATATCTAACAAATCTAACTGATTTGTATTTCACAACAATATTTTTGATCAAAAGGGAGAAATGCTTCGTAACATGCAAAATAAGAGAGCAGGTGTTCTAAACAACTGATGATTGATAAGACTACCGATTTACCACTGGCAGTATGAAGATTCTGCAAAATAATTTTACTGTATTTTAATATAGAAGAAATATCTGGTAGAAATAGAATGTAGCATATGGAAAATCCATCCTGTTATGTGTAAGGAGGTAATTAAAGTAATCTGGAATACTGTCCAAATTATTTGTATCTTTCAGTCCTGAGAATTCTAATTCACACTATCATCTGTTAATATAGTATAATTTTTTTATAGAATTTTGAAACCTGAATATCAGAATTTTGAAACCTGAATATACATAAGTAATATTTATAGCTACATTCAAATAAATATAATTGTGAAATTGTTAAAAGAATGAAAGAAAACACAGAAACAAATGTGATGGAATGCATAGTTCTCTGGGCTTAGCAGTGTCTAAGAACAGGCAAGGGTAGTGGTGCGTTGATAACACCAGTTATATAATTCATCTCAGAAATGCAAAGTAAAGTGCACTGACCTTGTTATTTCATAATGGTGTGTTACTCCTACACTATATCTGCCATTTAGAACCTACTTTTAGGAGACTTGTTTAGCAATACTGTACTTTTAGGCAATTATGGGCGTTTTGGGGGGAAATAAAAAGGTTATTCTAGGAGAGTGAGAATAGTGTCATTTGAAAATTCTTTTCTTAAAATAGAACTAAAAGCTAACAGACATTTACAACGAAGAAATAGCCAAGGCACCGCTAATTGAAAATGACATCTCTGTTGCCTTTCCAGGAGAATCCTTCACAAAAATGCAGCAGTGTCACAATGTGAAATCTTTCACTACAGCAAGACCTCCAGCCTTTTTCACACAAGAGAGAACCTGAGAGTTCTTTTTAACATACTGGATCTTTGTGTAAAAACCATGTATGAAGTTAGGCGTCATTTTAATAAGCAGTTTTTGGGCTACAGGTCAGAAAATGTCTTTTAACTTTACTGTTTTTCTAGGGAAGGCATCTGAATTGGGCACATAACTTAATCCCAGGCATGAAATATTAACAAAATAGATATTCGTAAAGAGAGAAAAAAGGAAGATATAATTATTATTCAAAGGTATATCATGGGGACCTTTTCTGCAGTGTACAGGAAGCTTAATGCTTACACATGAACTTGGTGTAATGACTCTTGGAATAATCTCGTTGCTGGAATTTAAACATGCTACTGATGCATTTTTAAAAACAGTAGATGACCCTTTTAAGTAATTGTAACTATATTTGCATTGTAAGCATCTCTCATCCATTAATTTAAAAGGTATAAGGCTGTGTACACACTTAAGATTTTTGGGCCAAAAATAGATTGGACAAACAGGTGATCAGACATGCAGGTAATCCCCCGCACGATGGGTCTGGCAAATTCTCAGCCACAACTATTTTTGTCACAGCTGACTGTGATTCATCCTGGCCGTCCGACTGCTCACTAGTGGCAAATGGTCAGACAATATCTTACCATGTGTACCCATGTCAACCCAGCTCAAGATTGCTCTTGGTAATTTTATCCACACCACAAACAGTCGGGAGTGCACACCAGTACTCCAGGTAAGTAAAATCAAACTTACTTATTTAATCTAACATATTAATATAACAGGAACACCACCAAGTCCCATTACCTGACGCGTTTCGTACCAATAGGTACTTAATCATAGGTAATCCTCATACTCTTTACCTATTTTAGTATCATATGGTACGAAACGTGCCAGGTATGGGACTTGGGTGTGTTCCTGTTATATTAATATGTTAGATTAAATAAAGTAAGTTTGATTTTACTTACTGGTGTACCGGTTCCTTTCATCGGTGTGCACGTCCGACTGTTTGTGGGGTAGATATCTGATACCAGGCCGAAGCGACGGCTTGGGGCTTGTTTGGTGAGTGTTTACATGCTACTTTGTTATTGCTTTTAAGTGGATCTTGATTAAAACAGCCGAAGCCTGAATAAGATTGACTTCCTTTAGGACGTGTCTGGGGCATTAGCACCCGGACCAGCTTCATTCACGTGTGAGTTATACTTTTAAAACTGCACATTTGTTCAAGACATTTTCCATGTTTTTTTCTATTTTACCATAGCCTATTGATAGTTTTTTTTTCCAAGTAGCATGGTTTTAGCCCGCGAGTGGTAACACAGACACACTCGTGTATCTTTTGTATTGATTATAGTAATTGTATGCTATAATTATTTTTTCCTTATTTTTTATGAATTTTTTCAATACACTGTTTATAAAAGCTATATAAATTACAACGGAATGCTAATGGTCAAAGATAATTTATTGACGAGAAAGGGTAAGGCAAATGTTATGGAGTATAAGGTAAAATATGGAACTGGCAGTTTGCAGTTATACAGGGCCACTTCAGGGTTTTGTGCCACCTAAATCAAACTTTGTAAAAGGTGCTTCCCAACTGTTTTAGGTGGCGTGTGTAGCATGCCACCGTGGTGAGGTGGTCAGCGGATAACTGGGAAACTGGTGGTTAACAGCCAAAGGAACAGTTGAATAACTGGGAAAGACACGACACTGGTGGTTAATGGAAAGTAAAGAGAAGACAATTGTAATGGAAATGGGCCCACACACAGAAAATGTTAATACAATTGTCTCACACACAGCGTGGGCACAGTTTTTGACAACTTGGAAAAGGGCAGTTTTTATAATTTTATGAAACTCTGACTTCACGGGACTCCCTTACCCTTGTGGCTCTGCGGGAACAGGTTCTTAGCACTACAGGGGTAATTACCAGTGATCCCCACTCGGTTTCAGGCAAAGACGGCCAAGGGGGACCCTTGAATAATGCCTCCCGAGCGCCTCCCAGGACCCGTGAATTTTTTTTCCTGCCGTCTTTCTTTTACCCCAGAGGCACCACCTGATGCAAATATCTCACTCTGCTCATTAGAGACGAGGCCCTGATGTATATAAAGCAGTCATAACCACTGAAGGGCTATTGGTAGGTGTCGTGCATAGACATATATTGACAATTGGATTGTATTTGACTGTATTCCTTAATGGCTATAGCCCAATGAGTTTTTATGATTCTGGAATAAAAGCAAAGTGTGGTCAGGTCATTCCAGGTTGATTTAAACACTAGTGGCAGATTTACCCCACAATTCCAGGATTCTGTAAGCAATTTGCACATGTGGGTAATTCTGAAAGGGATGAATAGTTTGTTTTAGCACAACTATAACTCTATAAACAGACTGCAGCTTTGTGTAAATTTGCCTTATAGACATAGATCATCAAAATTTATACTTTTTAATTTATACACTTGCTGTTGTTTTTATTTGCCAAACTATAATCGGACAGATATTTAAGGAAGCGGGTGTCATCAATATCAGATCCAATCTCACAAAAGTGATGGGAAAATGAGATATTTCAAGGAGCTGTTAAATATCATAGTAAGAAAATAATTTGGTCATGAAGTAGAACTGGAAAAGTGGGCAGATCATAATGATAGTTTTTTTGGTGTTATTTAATATCCTATACATTTTCAAAAAAAATATTATTACTCACTAGAAAGCTTCTCATAACAACTTTCACAGTGAAACCACATCTCGTGAATAAATATGCTGTCCATCAAATCTCCCATTTGCTTTTTACAATTCCACACTACAAAGAAACACAATCAGTGAATATAAGAGCTCTGAATTAAGGTTTGTACATATGGGCGATGCACACCCGTAATCCTGATGAACAAGTGACACTGGGAGATAATTACCTTTGTTTATGCGGACATTGGGTGATGAAACATATACATATGGGCATTTATCACCAGAAGCAGGCATTCATTGGTGGCTTGTTTATTGGGATTGTAGCAATAAAAACAATTTTGATATAATTTTGATGCCTTGCCATTATTTAAAGGACTTTAATGTATGTAAGTTAGAATATTTGCTTAAAGGACATGTACCCCCCTAAATTACAAACTTTTAATATACTGTACCTCTCCCTTGCCCACCCCCAACCGCCAAGTTATATTTCTTATTAAACCCCCCGAATCATACTTACAGCCCGGGTATCTCTCTGGCTCTCTGCTAACCGCAAGCAGCAGAGAGGGCCAGTCCGGCAGCCGCGTCTGTGATTGGCTACCGGTCAGTTGCGGGAGACAAGGGCTGTAAGTATGATTCAGGAGGTTTAATGTAACACATTGTTTGAGGTTGGGAAAGTGAGAGGTACTGTATATAGAAAGGATTTTACACTCGTGAAGGGCAGCAATAAAGGAATCCGAGGGTGGGAGGCAGGCGGAAAAGGGCTCCTCTGCACATGCCACTGTCCTCTCAGAGGATAAGGGGGAGGCAAAACCATTTAAACAGGAAGACAGCTCCCACTGTTCACTTTCTGGTTCTTTGGGTCCAGTAGTGTTACATTTTAGTTTGGGGGTGGACATGCCCTTTAATGCAATAGTAATTGTTTTCTGCAGTTGCTCAGCCACTACTAAGTGCCCATCTGTTCTAAAATTAAAAACCATTGCATTTAGGTATGTACTCTATGGTTAATACATGACTAATAATTTTCACATTCGTTGTGTAAAAATGTTAGTTCCTAGTATGCAAAACAGATAGACCTTACTTTCACGACGGTTGTTTGTAAATATTTAATAGGAATCCATTTGTGAATACGTATTTGTTTACCTTAAACAGTATTCATGGCAATAGATACTGGGGTTATCCAGTTTAATTATTGCACAATCTTTAATTTGACGCCCACAGTAGGTACAGACCTTCATCCACCCTGAAAATGAAAAATATAGTGTTTTCCTCATGTTTACTAAGATATTTTATAATTCAGCAGGAGTATGCATTAGAACACCTATTTAATGCATAAAAGTAGCAATTCATCATATTGTAATCAGCATATTGTCTCTCCTAATTAAATATGTTTTTTCTGCTTTTATTGGCGTTAGAATGCTGCCTATTGTTAGCTATTTCTAGAATATGTGAGTGTTTGCAAATTGCTGTTTGGTTTGCTTATTGTCAGTTACCTGTAAACAATGTGCCACCACAAATTACATTTCACTAAAATGTGTGCATGTTGTGCAAATGCAGTGACCAGACAAATCACATTAATTTCCCCCCTTTTAGATTTAGACTTCTGGTCTATCTAGTCTATGGAACAAGATGCAGAGTGACATAAAATTCCTTAGGGCGACATTTCAATATCAAAGTTTAGGTCACACCCTCAACAAAGACGTAATAGAAATACATAAAGGGACATGGTAGATCCTTCATCGTGGGGCAGATTTAGCATCTTTTCAAGTATGCTGTGTCCTTTTTATTTTTATCCACATGCCCACACCTCTTGCTATAATTCCGTTGGATTGTTCTAAATTGTTGTGTTAAAGGAATGTTGTGAGGCAGAATTGTACATGAAATAGTAGTGTATTTCATTGTTTATTCAGGTGTTTATCTCTACCTTCGGCTATCTCTACTTCTTCAACCAATATTAAGCCACATATTTTACTTTTTAAAAGTCTGTTGTAAATAATTTGTTACATTTCTTCTGATTAAACCGTTCTGGGGGTTTTACCTTCGTGGTGCACTGCTGTATAGGTAACTGGAGCTGCTGTAGGATATTTCTCTGACCCTCCAAAATAGTCTGGTTGGCTTCTGTTAAACAATTTATTATGAAAGAATACCAATTTGTGTTGTTCTTCTTCATTGATTATATCGTATATAAAATCTATAGATAACTAAAACATTTATAGTGATGTACATATGTGGGTAAAAAATATTAAAAATATATTAAATTACAAATATATCATTGAAGCAACATCTACTTGCAACCCAAATGAATCCAGCAATAGCAACTTTACTATTGTCAAAATTCTTATTTGTACACATCTGATTTTTATATTCCAAATTGAAATCCTCTGTAGCTTTGAAGTCCACTAAGGCCCATGTTTAAACCATGCTATGTATCGTTGCATCACATTGCAATGACAATTATCTTATCCCTTCCCTAATACTTCCATCAATAAACACTAGAGATAAAACAAGTTTTATGGGTTTATAGAAATAAATTTGATCCTGCTCATTGTCAAGAGTTTCACTTAAGAATGCATAAGTACTTCTATTTAAGGTAGTACTTCTGGCAACAGCAGGTTTAGCTTATATTAATAGGGGTTAGACTTTATATATGAGGAGAAATGATTGTGAAATGCTGACATACCTCCTCAACATCAACCTGTTTTATGGACATTCTGTGTCATGATGCTTCAGGGCTGCCACCATAGACTGTCCACAGACAGAACTTAATTGTCACCTAAGATGGGGAATCAGGTACACAAATTTTGTGAATTTGAGGAGAATAGGACTGACAACCAAATGGATTGTATTGTAGGACTTTATTGTTTGGCTTTCGCTTGCTAAGGTTGCAATCCATTTGCGCTGTTGAATAGATTCCTATGACCTAATTATTAATCGGCTGTAAGGTTATGAATAGTAGGACAACTGGTACTTATGGATATTTCGAAATGTTAAATACAAGGTAACCATAAACATGGGCAATAGTCCATTACTGGGACTTGACGAGCATTAGCAAGGTGTGGGTTCCATCAACGATCAGATGAACTACTACTGCCTTCGCCATCATGGTGATGTGGAGACGGAAAATATCTTTTGGAGAATTTTTAGCTCTATTTACTCAGCATTGGTTTTCGAATGACGGTTGTTCCTGTGTATGTGCGTTAAGGGCAATTCACTATCAGATTCTGATGGAATTGGACGTGAATTTCTGAACTTGGTTGCTTTGTATGAGCACCTTAACGATTAACTTTACCTAGTCATATCACATATAATGGGGATATCTTAACTCTTACACCAGAATGTGTTGGTGATCTAAAATTCTCACTTGTGTCACATATTCCTTTACAAAAACTCCTTTGTTGCTAATAAAAAAAAAAATTACA
Organism: Hymenochirus boettgeri; assembly: GCA_019447015.1. Taxonomy (NCBI): domain Eukaryota; kingdom Metazoa; phylum Chordata; class Amphibia; order Anura; family Pipidae; genus Hymenochirus; species Hymenochirus boettgeri. Next base: position 193,492,234 of record CM033476.1, on the reverse strand, counting down.
AATCAATAAAAAAACAATTATGAATAAGAAGTTCAATACCAAAGCAATATACAACAAATTGACTTCACTATCATATAATTATGTTTAACGTTACTAGCACACATATACAACCATGTGTAATCAAATAAAAAATGCTGGTATCAATGTAATTGCATGTGCTATACTGATGAAAAAATGCTGCTGGCTGAAAAAACAGTAGTTAGGGTTCTGTAGACCATAATATGAAGGCTTGTACTCAAATGTTTCCATTTTGTAATTTGTAAAGAATTTAAATCCAGAAATATGTTATGTGACTAAAAATGACCCACCACCTCTGATCTTTATATGGGACAGCTCTCAGTGGTGCATTCTATAGTTCCTATGAATCACAATAGTTAAACTATCATTTGATATGTATTCAAAGCTCATTTTTCTTTTCAGAATGCTGTTCATTGTTTCTACTTTAATATATATATATATATATATATTATGCCACTCTTTATCTTGGTCATAAAAGTGAAAGAAATTTGATAAAAGATCCTTGATTGAAACATTTGTAATATGAGCCTTTGAATTGTGGTGAATTATCAGGAAATAGTTTTCTCACTGGGAGTGGAAAGTCTTATTACAACCATTTAAACAAATCCTAGATATGCAACTTACAGGAAGATAAAACTCACGATCCTGAATGACAAACTGCTTTTTTCTTCTAAAGGGTCACTATACTCACAGAAACAACTTTACATTTTCTGAAACTACCATTTAAGACTAGTAAAATGGTGGTACTCACATATTTATCTGTGCTTGCCCCCAAAACTTACTCACTGCCTACTTGTGTGTCTGCAAAACTTTTAGTTCTGCACAGCAGCACACCGTGCACAGTTCTGCACAGCAGCACTGCTCTGCTTACACATCTCCCCTTCCCCCTCCTCCCTGTTTTCTTTTCTCTGCTGATTTCTAAATTTTGCAGAAAGTGTGCTGCGCAGGCAAAGTGTCAGGCATGTCACGCAGTATAATTTCTACTTCTGGAGTGACAGGTCTTTCCCTTTAAATGCTATTTTTTCAAATGATGATTTCTCAAAATCTACACTCAGATTTAAAATCTGAAAAAATTACCTGTCACTTTTTGAAATTTCATTTTTTATAGTAAAGATCCCCTTTAATGTTAATATTTAAAGATAATCCCCTAAATCCACGCTCTCCCCTTGCTGGTGGTAATGTGGTATGAAAACCAATTCTAGTGGTAAAACGTCGAGGACAGAGGGTCATCCTGATTTAGATCACTAGCAGAATATTCTTGTATCGTGTCTCTGTGGTTGTATAAGTTGTGACTTTTCACTGGAAGTGGTGATAGATCTGAAAAAGAATACATTGTGTTACAGTCTTTATAAAATGTTATTAAATATTATAGTGTGTTGAATCAAAGAGAGAAGCTGGAAGGTTACATGGTGTGTACAACACATTATACTTATATAAGAAAATACTTATATACAACAGGGTTTTTGTGGCATTTCCTCCCACTGTTGCCTTTCCTAGAAGGGACAAAATCCCTGATTGGCACGAGTAGCCATTATATAAAAATCTAAAATACCATTTGATGTAGTATGGTAAATTTCTGAATAATAAAACTATTAGACATGGAAATAGACTTAGAACTGATATTCACATCAAAGAAACAGAAAAATAACATATTGTCACTACAATAGTTTCCATCCTGACTTTTAAAAAAATCTTTACCATATTCACATCACTAGGTCAAACAATTGGTTTCAGACCCTGATTTATGTGAAGTGAAACTTAAGGTTCATACACATCTGGCGATTTTAATAACCAGAGCCTGAACCTCGACCGACCCACTAGCCTGACGAACACTCGCGTCAAATGGCCTAAACAGCGATAGTCGTGTGTGTGTATGCATTGGGTCGGGGTCGTATGGCAATCGCCTTAGTCGGGGGTCATTCGCCGATCCGCCTGGCCAAAGTTAAGCTGGTACCACACAGTAAGATAAGTGAAAGATGACAGACAGGATCTGCAAAATCCTGTCTGTCATCTTTCAAAGATCTACATACACTCAGTCCCGAGCACTCCCCCTTAAACATCATAGGGAGAACCCTTGGGACTGTGTTCTCCATCGCCGCGCTAGACTCCTCTATAGGGAGTCTAGCACGGCCGATGGAAATTTTTAGTCTTCCCCGAACGAGCGTTCGCCCGACCACGTTCGGCGGCCGCACGCTCATTCGGGAAACAAGGTACACACAGTACCGATAAGGGCTTTATTGTTACTGTGTGTCCCGTGTGCAGGACTTTTGTAAAGTACCCAGATTGGACTTTGGCTTTTTAGGTACTCACCCTGGGTACTTTGCAGGAATGATCAGGAAATGTGGAGTTAATTGTCCTTTAACCTTTTATACATACCTTTAAAAGGTTGTAAATCAGGAAAAGTATAATTAAAAAAAATACTGAATCAAAAGGTGGAAGACTCAAACAGGTTATTAATAAAAGTTCTTATCGTTTAAAATGTGGAAATTTTGTCCCAACCAATCAGATCTTATTTAAACATTTGAAAGCTACATCTGATTGGTTGTGGCAAATTAGCACAATTTTAAACGATAAGAACTTTTATTGAATACCCTGTAAGTACTTATCAAGCCTATGTTTTTATTGGTATTACGTTTTTTAGATGTGAATATTGAAATTTACGATACGATCGTAAATTGATGATCGTTAACCAATCGGAAATTAACTTATTATAGGAATGTTGCACTGAATTAAAGTCACTTAGCAACTTTGCATGGGATGTGCAATGTTGGAATATAATAAATTGTAAGAGATTGTCACTGTCAATGTTATATATAAATTTGTATCAGTTTCAGTAAAATGCTTAGATTGATTTGTAACCCATTTGTTACCACATTGTTTTATTGATTGAATCCCTCCCAAAGGGAGGACACGGTGTATTATTGTTTGGTTTGATCACTACCTCTTAGGCTTGATAAAGGGTAGCGCTCCATCACAAATGGTGAATAAGTTTTTTTTTTACAAATTTACAAAAGTTTGGTGAGTCGTTTGCACATTTATTTTGGATGCAATGTAGCCATTAGCCACCCATGTTTATCCCCATCCATAAGCTACATACATGTGATTCACATGATTTCTAAGATTTCCCACACATGGTTTCTGCAATAATAATGGAACTTTGGAAAAGTAAACATGGAGCCATACGTATGGGACTGCACGATCGAGCATTTGCAAATGTCGGCCGCGCAGAATTTGCCGCGACCCACGACATTTTTCCTGGCCGAACACTCGCTCGTAGCGAGCGCTTCGGTCAGGACGAATAGTCCGGCCGTGTGTACCCGCCTAAGAATTCTGCATCAATGAATACATGTATTCAGCCCCTTCTAGCACTCACCGTGTGGACCGGGAATCATTCCCTTCTAGGTATTCTATGTATGTAGGGTCTGTAGAACGGGTGGTAGACACTGTTGTGTGTGAGCTGTAAATATATAAATATAATAAAATAATGTTAAATTAATCAATGGCTAAAAACAAATAAATCAAGGCCAGGCCCCCATTACTTGGTTTTAATTCCCCCTTTCTTATAGGGGAACTGTGTCCAAAAAATAACTTTAGGTAATTGATAGGAATGCTCTCCGTGAGAATTTTTACAATTTATTTCATTGTTTATTTTACTATTTTTGAAGATATTTACATTTTTTTGTATGTGATATGGCAGCAGCATCACCAGTGTCCCCTGTGCTTCCTCTGCTCTGAATCCTGTCAGTCAATCTGCCCTGTGTCTCCTCCCCCCCTTTGCACCCCCCCCTGGTCCCTCCCACTCATGGACCCATGGTCCCTCCAGTTGCAGGCCCCCCTTGGCCCATTCCTTAACGCCCCATGTTGTCATGGCCCCCCCACTCACGGGTGCCATGGCCCAGCCCACTCGCGGGTGCTGCAGTCCCACCCACTACGGGGGTGCCTAAGCTCCACCTGCTCACAGTGCTGTGGGCTACCTGAAACCCCCCTTACCCCCCCCCCCAAACAACCCAAAAAAAACTCTTTGAAAACAGCCTTTCAGGCAGAGAGAACTCTGCCTGAAAAGGCTGTTTTCACATAGTGAGAGAAGGGCTGTAGATTCCCTACCTTCTCTGCAGCTGCAGTCCTTCACACAGCAGAGAGGAGGAGGGACTTCCTGGCTCCCTGACACACTGAAGGAGTCTAAGGCTGTGTGCTCCGCCGGCGGCACTGTGCAGAGAAGCCTTAGGAATGTCACATTCAGCCTCCCCACCCATTAACTTTCTGGTCAGTCATTTCTTTATATTTGGGCTGTGGAGCACGTAGAGAGGTGGTTGATGGCTCATTTTAAGGTAGGAAACTGGCCTTTCATTTAAACTCAACATATTTGGAGACAACAGTTCCCCTTTAAATTTAAGTTTTTTTTCATTAAACAATGCAAGTTAGCAACTAAAACATGGAAACCATTTGAAAGACCTCAACATCTGTGGACTGGGAAACCATCAGATGCTTTATCTGACAAGATACACAAAGAATGTAAATCTGGCATAATACACATAAAATTTACATAAACCGACCAACCAAATACCTCATTCATCTAATTCTTTTCTTTTTTGCTCCAATGTTTAACTATAACTTATTATCCATATTTGCTCACTTATCCCTTAAACTGTACATATGTAAAGCGCGGCCCTACAAACAAACTTATCTCCTAACATGGGATGTTCCAACAACTTGCCCTGCTATTATGCTAAGATAATATGACTTTAATATTGATCACAAACATGATCCAGCCCGGAAAACTTCTCGGGAATGTTGGTAGGTAAAAGTACTGTTCCACCAGCCATTACAATCAATTCACACATTCATCTCGGATGGAAGTCGACAATTATAAAACTATCAAGAAAACATAAAACAGGAAGCAAAATCCAGTAGCTTAAATCTAAGCTCTAAAAATATATGTTGGGGCTTTATGAGGTACAACCCACAAAATTATGAAATGGTGGTGGGTGAATTATTAAGAATTCAGCCTGTTTAGATTAGTTTGTAATGTAATTGTATATTGCAGTTACTGTGTGCATTAAAATTAGTTTTATTAAAGGATATGTACACTGGGAAATTAGCTTTTTTTAAATTGTACATTACGGGAAACTATAACCTTTCCATCTATCACTGTACCATTTTCTTGTGATCTGTCCCCTATTTCTTTAGATATCCAGTTTGAAACATCTTACATTTCAGCTGTCATGCTTTAGTATCATGAAGTCTTTGTTTATGTATAGTTTTTGCTAGCTGGAATGGTGACAGTTGGTACTTAACTGCATGGTGGGAAATCCAACCAACCCTCTCCAATGCTTGCCCTCACAAAAGGCAGATTTTTTGGCAGGAGACTGGGTTTCTTACGAACTGAACTTGAGCAAAACAAGTACTGGATTACGGTCATACAGCAACACAAACACAGTTAGTGTTAGTGCTGCATACATGTATTCATTTATAGATTGAAATGAGTTAAAGTCATTTTTTCAGTATACAATTCCTTTAATGACTGTGCCACCAGATCAAATGGGATTTGGTGATTATTAGTTATGTTTACCATGGTGCTGTCAGGGTCCGACTTAAAGGTATAGAAAGTTACTCACTAATAGTTAACAGAGTGATAATTATATAGATATATTGCAGTTTTGCATTTTACACATTAAACGTTTTACCCAATGTTGTAATTCCTTGAATGTAACAACTTAAAATAGTGCATATCAGAAAAGTATTGCCATCCTGTTCAATCTATTTTATTTAATTTAATAATTAATTAATAATCTCTACGCAAATTGAAATCGATCAGATATCTATTTCTGATACCAAGCCTCTTATGTAATTGTCTTTCTTTGTTTTAAACCCGGTTTACTGTGTTCACAATTATTCTTGGATAGAGTGCACTGGAAAACCAGTCCTGATCAGGTAACCAAATAGCCACCCGTACAAAGTATGCAAGGAATGTTGAAACCCACCTGTGATTAAAAACAAATTCTAGCTTACGCTGGGAACACACACACTACAGATTTTTGAAAGATGACAGACAGGATCTGCAAGATCCTGTCGTCATTTTTCAAAGATCTGCATACACAGAGTCCCGAGAGTTGCTCCCTATGCACATCTAGAGACAACACTCGGGACTGTGTGCTTCCCTCAGGCGCGGCAGACTCTCTCTATAGGGGATCTACTGTGCCGAGGGAAATTTTCGGTTTTTCCTGAAAGACTGCTCGGCCGACGTGAACGACGGTATTTATCGCTAGTGTGTCTACCTAGCTTTACAAAGAATTGGCCACTTTCTAACTAAATGAATGGAGGACCTTGGGCACTTAAACTCAGTCTACAGACTGAATCTACAGAATATTTCTGTAGAATGAAATGTCAGTACTAAAAGACTAGTGGAAGCCCCCGCGCGTGTTAGTGGGCGGGGCTACTGACCTTGGGTGGGGGTGGTCCCTCCAGGCATGCTGGGAGTTGTAGGCGACCGGGAGGTCCGGTCCCCCCTCCCCCCCTTCCTCCCCCTTCTCGCGGTCCGGTCCGGTCATTACGTCATACATGGAAGCTGATTGGCCGGCGCCGTATCTTGTGAGGGGCGGGATTCGGACTCACAGATGACGTCACCCGGGCCTATAAGAGGCAGTCTGCGGCTGGAGCCGGCTCCATTTATAGAATTTGCTAGTAGACAGAGAGGTCCCCTCCTAAAGTTATGTGTTATTGGATAAAGAAATCTGTTGGAATCACGCGGTGTCATCCTTGCAATGGTTAAGGTGTTGGGCAGTTACTTCCATCTGGGACCCAGAGGCGTTGCATTTAGCTTTGGCTACGGCTGGGGTGGTCATTGGATAATGATGCAAGGATGTACACTTTAAGATTGGCAATGTGTGAACACTTGTTGTAAATTGTTAATAAGCTGTGGCCAATTTTTTTCACCCAACTCTTGTGTCTGCCTGGTTAATTTCTATTAGCTTAGTTTCAGCATACTAAGCAGGCATGGTAATCCCAAGTGAGGTCTTCTTTACTTGCAAATTTGTTCCAGGTTTGTTTGCCATTTTCAGAAAAGCCTCTCTGCACAAAGCTATTTGGTTACCACTCCAAACACCCCTCTCAATATTCCTACAATAGTTAGATATGGCCTTTCTATGTTCACTGTCAGTGTAAGGTGTGCCGCTGCATGCTAGACAATTATAAGGAGGTCTCTTCAGAAAATAGTTTTTTCTTCTGTTAGAAAGTAAAGCTGGTACACACGTAAACTGTAAGTCCCAGAAATGTGTGTTGGCCCAAGCACTGGAGCAAAGAAGACAAAATTCCTTTTGGCTGACAATCATGTGTGTAGGTTTGGTCACTCTGCATCATTCACCATCTCGCCAGGATGATTCCCGAACGACGCCGACTCTAAACAGTCACAAGCATAAGATTTTTGTCTGAACACCATTAAATGGGCAAGTAAGTTTCCTAAGCTTTACGCTCACGATATATCGATCATTTATAAGTATCTCCCCATAATGCAATGTAAGATTTGTGTTTTAAAGTTTTTGGCTGTTAAGGTGGCTTTGCTTATTCACAATATGGGGAGCAAGGAAATTGTACCATAAATACTCGAGTATAAGACCTCGTTTTATACTCGGGTCAGTCAATCACTAAAATTTGGTCGCTGCCGTTCGCCTGCCTTTACTGATCTTCCAGCTGAACATCACTGGCCCGGCACCGGTAGTGATGTCAGCCGCAGATAAGTACAGGCAGCAAGTGAGCAAACGGTGGACGGATTTGCAGAGTGAGTGACTGAATTGCTGGATTACAAGTACAGGTAAGATGGATGGAATACCCCACTTACTGGTAATCCTCTTGTCCACTGAACTGGCGAGTGAGGGTGCTGCAGATGTTTGGAAATTCAATTTCCAGCTTCTAAAGCATGCTGGGAGTTGTAGTTTCCAACATCTGGAGTCCAAGGAATGAGCTTTAGTTCCCTTTAATGGACAGCAGAATTCTCATACAATAAGCCAATCCATATGGGATGGATGGAATTCTGCTGTCATTTAAAGGGCACAAAGCCTCAAACATACGAATCCAGAAGGCAGTAGTGTGTTTATATTTCCTACCATCAGTTTATACCGAGTCAATTACCTTTACTGTTTTTTTCAGGTAAAAATAGATACCTGTTTATACCCCGGGTCGGTTTATACTTGAGTATAATACGGTACATAAGGAAAAGTATTGTAAAAATCTTTGCGTATCCCTAGCTTTCACTTTTCCTTATTCAGAAGGAAATGTATCCTTTTTCCTAGCAAATAATAAAGCTTAAAATCAATCAAAATAGGTATTTTCTTACCTGGTACCATTTGTATTGTTATCAATGATCCTGGGTCTCTATACCTTGATTCAGTTACTCTAGTTGTACCGTATCCCTAACGTGAGATAGGCCTAAACATAAAATAAGACCCATACTTAGCTTTTTGTTCACGCTGTGAAATATGTCTAACACAGTTTTTCAAAGGTTCTCTTCAACTGTAACATTCTAGGAAAACTTTTGGCTCATAATAGAAACATTTATGTGCAACAGACACAGATGTTTTCTCATGTAGAAGTCAATTGTAAACAATTAGATTTTGTATTTTAAGTAATTGCACAAAGCCGGAAAAAATCTAACAGTAAATTAGCTGTTGACTTAACAAGCAAACATGTGTCGCTTTCTGTGCATAGCCCCAAAATGCCCATCATTTACTGTTACTAATGGTCTGTTCCTGTCTCTACTGTAAGCCTTGTTTGATTTGTAAGTTATTCAGAGCATTTTCTGTTTGGTGCTAACTTTGGAGGGTATTGTACAGAGATCAATGTGAAAATAAACTATAGAAATTGTTAAAAGTGTATGTTGGAAAACTGCTTACAATCTGGTGAATGAGCAGGTCTGACCACCTCTTGACCTCAGTCACATGCTCCCTGCCTATATGTCCTGTTAGATGGGTGTATAGATATATATAGAATGGTTTTCAGAGTAAAAGAGAACTTGCAAAGCTTCTTAATAATAAGTTTATCCCGAAAATAATATTTTTTAAACCCCTGTACTCCTTACATTTGAGTACCCACCATTTTTATTCTCAGACTGATCTTGGTATATTCAGCATGGATTTATGAGAAAATTTAATTGGTTTTTATGAAGAAGTTAGTAAGATTTAGATGCAGGCACAGCAGTGGATGTGTGGTATACTTGGATTTTCGAAAGCTTTTGATACTGTTCACATAGGCGACTAATGTATAAACTGAGGTCGTGTTGGCCTAGAAAAAACATTTGTACATGGGTAGCAGATTGGTTATTGTCGCAACAGAGAGTGGGTGGTAAGGGAGCTACATCTATGTGGGCTAAAGTTCTAAGCGGAGTGCCTCAGGTTCTGTACTGGGGGCGCTTCTGTTTAATCTGTTTATAATGACTTAGAAGGGGCATTGAGAGCAAGGTCTCAGTGTTTGCTGATGACAATAAACTATGCAAGAGCTTTGTGAAACTTCAATGATGTGGCGATTGCTGCAAGCAGACCTAATAGATTATCAAAATGGCAGCGAATGGGCAAGATGAGATTCAATTTGATAATGTAAGGTGATGCATTTGGGTGTTAACAATCCTTGTGCCATTTACACCAAAATAAATAACCCCCCAGTGAAGGTAAAGGAATCTACAGACCTACTCTCGCCACTGTAGGGTGGGTGTCAGAGTGGCCCACGGGCGGGGCAACGTCACCCACTAGTGGGAGGGGCAACAGCACCCACAGTGGGCAGGGAAACAGCACCCATGAGTGGGCGGGGCAAGGCCCCACGAGTGAGTGGGTGGGTCAGGGCCACATGGGGCTGTAAGGGAAGGTACCAATTGGCCTGCAAATGGAGGGGCCATGAGTAGGAGGGACCAGGGGCAAGAAGAGGGGGCCTGCAAGGAGGAGGAGACTGTCACATGTTTAGAGCAGAATGCAGGGGACCTGGTGTTGCCTCTGCCTTATCACACACAAAATTGTATATCTTCAAAACTATGCAAATAAACAATGAAAATAAATTGCAAAAATTCTCAGAGAGCAATTCCATCATTTACCTAAAGTCATTTTCGACCCCAGTTCCCCTTTACAAATGAAAAACTGAAATAATAGGGGAATGGAGGGGCTTGACTATGTAGGCAGATTAGGTAAGTTGGGTTGATTTCATTGGAGAGCGAAGTTTGTGCAGAATATGATCCTTTAGGAAAGATTTCTGTGGAGCTGTCTGCCAGCTGATGTGGTAATGGCACAAGTTTCATTGAATAGGTTAAAAAATAGGCTAGTTTAGATTCTCTAAAACTAAAAAATATTACTGCTATTAATACATATACTATAGTTCTGGTTATCCAGGGATCCTTTTAATTGCCATTTGGAGTCTGGAACGGATTTTTTTCCCCTGTTTTAAAGCTGGGGTTCATTTTGGCCTCTTCTGGATCAACTTTTAGGGTTAAATGGTTGGACACGATGGACGTATGTCTTTATTCAACCTCAATTAAAATGTTTACAGCATGAAAAAATAGGAGCGCGGCTTTTTACCCACTGTAACATTGTACAACAATCACTGCTCCTTTTAGGTTTGGTGTGCATTTGTGTCAGATAGCTATGGTGAACTCCACCAAGTCTTCTCAGCAGACTCACTATTTAGCAGAATGAGTAGTAAGAAATTAAACAGATGTGTTTGAAACTAACCTGGGGGAGCATTATGTAACGGAAACACTTTGTGAATATGTTTTCTGTTTGCCTTTGTTACTATTCAAGACAATTGGCAGGTTTGTTAGTTTACAGGTAGTACCTGTTACCCCTCGTCTCAATAGTAAATATAAAAAGTTTTACCTTTTAGAAGAGACATCATAGAGGAATCCATTTTAGTTTTTCACTGAATGGGGAGAAAAAGACTTCTATCAATATGGCATTAAATGCAATTTTAAATAGCAATGGTAGCAATACATTATAAATCATGTACAAGAGCCCTTGCCAAACAGCTTTACAGATGCCAAACAAATTCCCACTGGTGTCCCAGAAAAAAAAGCTAAATTCTACCAAAGTATAGGATATATAGTTAAATATTTTACTACAAATAGTATGAAAGGCTTAGCATAAAAATAATTGGAGGATTTACTGTAACTTTGGAATAGATGAAACATCAAAACCATTTACACAAGCCAGAGTAATTCATTAAAAAAAACATTCTATTTAATTGTTACTTTAATACTACAAATGGTGTACATGAATCACCTTTATACAATGGCGTATAACCTGATAAAGGGGTGGTATAACCCTGATAAATGAATGGTATAACCTGATTAAGGGATGGTATAACCTGATTAAAGGGCATGTCCACCCCAAAACTACAATTTAACCCACTACTGGCCCCACTTTGTAGTGTAATAAAATCCTTACCTTACATCCCAGCTCCACACAAAACACCCCCGATCTGTACTTACATTACCTCTTTCCCCTGTTGATCTGCACAGCCGGAAGCTGCGTCCATGATTGGCTGCCTCTCAGCCAATCACGGACGTGGCTGCTGGTCTGGCCCCCTGCTTGCAGTTTCATGCAAGCAGAGGGCTGTGACACATTGCCGGGGAATGAGGTGATGTAAGTAGTGATCAGGGGTGTTTTGTGTGAAACGAATATGGCATTTAGCGTTGGGGGAGGGAGCCCTACACTACAAAAACAAGTTGTATAACCTGATAAAGGGGTGGTATAACCCTGATAAATGAATGGTATAACCTGATATTAAGAGGTGGAATGCATAACCTGATTAAAGGGTTTATAAACCCTGATAAATGAATGGTTAACCTGATGAAGGGATGGTAATAAACCTGATTAAGGGAAGGTATAAACCTAATTAAGGAATGGTATAACCTGATTAAGGGGTGTTATAACCTAATTAAGGGATGGTATAACCTGATAAAGGGGTGGTATAACCCTGATAAATGAATGGTATAACCTGATAAAGGGGTGGTATAACCCTGATAAATGAATGGTATAACCTGATAAAGGGGTGGTATAACCTGATAAATGAATGGTATAACCTGATTAATGAATGGTATATACCTGATTTAGGGATGGGATAACCTGATAAAGGGAAGGTTAACTTATAAGGGAAGGTATAACCTAATTAAGGGATGGTATAACTGATAAAGGGAAGGTTAACCTAATTAAGGGATGGTGGTAACCTGATAGATAATGAATGAATGGTATAACCTGATAAAGGGATGGTATAACCCTGATAAGGGGATGGTAAAACCTGATAAGGGGTGGTATAACCTGATTAGGATGTATAACTGATGAAGGGGTGGTTGAAACCTGATAAATGAATGGTATAACCTGATTAAGGGTGGCATAACCTGATAAAGGGGTTTTATAACCCTGATAAATGAATGGTTAACCTGATGAAGGGATGGTATAACCTGATAAAGGGAAGGTATAACCTAATTAAGGAATGGTATAACCTGATTAAGGGGTGATATAACCCTAATTAAGGAATGGTATAACCTGATTAAGGGGTGATATAACCCTTATAAAGGAATGGTATAACCTGATAAAGGGGTGGTATACCCTGATAAATGAATGGTATAACCTGATGAAAGGGTGGTGTAACCTGATTAATGAATGGTATAACCTGATTAATGAATGGTATAACCTGATTAAGGGATGGTATAACCTGATAAAGGGAAGGTATAACCTGATAAAGGGAAGGTATAACCTAATTAAGGGATGGTGTGTAACTGATAAATGAATGGTATAAACTGATAAAGGGATGGATAACCCTGATAAGGGATGGTAAAACTGATAAAGGGGTGGTATAACCTGATTAATGGATGGTATAACCTGATGAAGGGGTGGTATAACCTGATTAATGGATGGTAAAACCTGATGAAGGGGTGGTATAACCTGATAAATGAATGGTATAACCTGATAAATGAATGGTATAACCTGATTAAGGGATGGTATAACCTGATAAAGGGAAGGTATAGCCTAATTAAGGGATGGTATAACCTGATAAAGGGAAGTTATAACCTAATTAAGGGATGGTATAACCTGATAAATGAATGGTTAAACCTGATAAAGGATGGTCAAGCTGATAAAAGGGTGGTACAACCTAATAAAGGGATGGTATAACCTGATAAATGAATGGTATAACCTGATAAAGGGATGGTATAACCTGATAAATGAATGGTATAACCTGATAAATGAATGGTATAACCTGATTAAGGGATGGTATAACCTGATAAAGGGAAGGTATAACCTAATTAAGGGGTGGTATAACCTGATTAAGGGATGGTATAACCTGATGAAGGGATGGTATAACCTGATAAAGGGAAGGTATAACCTAATTAAGGGGTGGTATAACCTGATGAAGGGATGGTATAACCTGATAAATGAATGGTATAACCTGATTAAGGGATGGAATAACCTGATAAAGGGAAGGTATAACCTGATAAAGGGAAGGTATAACCTAATTAAGGGATGGTATAACCTGATAAAGGGATGGTATAACCTGATAAATGAATGGTATAACCTGATAAAGGGATGGTATAACCTGATAAAGGGGAGGTATAACCTAATTAAGGGATGGTATAACCTTTTGTTCTTCTGAGTTTTGGGAGTTCTCTGGGTCATCCGCCCAACCATTTAAAAAGAGGAGACTGCTCGTCAAAGCAAATCAGGAATCTTCAGGTGATTGTCTTTAGGTCTGTACTTACAGCGGTACACACAGCACCAATCTGTCTGTCAAAAGTTATATCCTGAACACTTTCCCTATTTTAAATATAGGGAAGTTCATTAGAGATTCCCATACACCCTAGCACTTTTTGGTACTGACTCATGAGCAGTTTTAGAGATCCTCCAATCTAAAAGAGCACAAGGGTGAAAGTGCACTCTGTCCCAACCAGTGGGTGCAGAAACCTCGAAAGGTCCTCCCTTAGGAATCGAAAAGTCCAATGAGGTATGAAACTCAGGGTCACTATTTTAAACACTATTTTGGAGTGTGACCCTCAGTTTCATATCTCATTGGATCCTCCAAACTGCATTATCCATTCGGCAAACAAGCCAAAAAACAGAAAGTTCTCTCCATGTGGCCTGCAAGAAATTTACAATTGAAAAGTCCCTCAGGGTGAGTGCGAGACAAAGGGAGAGCGAGACGAGGATTGGGGGGGGTGTCTCTTATTCATAAGAAAACATAGAGAATGTTCAGCAGGCACAGAAAGGACAGAGGGGGGAAATAAAGTACATTTTCTACTGCATTGAGGTTGTAAATAGTCTGAATAAACATTAACACAAACATCATGTTCACTGATCAAAATAAAAGCAATGTGGGACCTTGGACATCTCTTCCCAGTGTCCAACCCTGGGTACATTGGGGTCATAAGTGGCCTCATCTCTTAGCATGTCATTGTCATAGAGTGGTGTCTGATTGTCCCCTATAGTCCTTACTCCTTTACCCTTTGGGTAAATGGACTAATGGTCCATTGGTCATCCACAGTGGGGGGTTTTGTCATAGGAAAAATAATGGCTCCGGGGCCCCCTGCGGTTGCTCCTTCTGATCCTCTGGAAGTAGTTACGCCCTGTTGTTACCCAAACTGCTACGAGGTGACATAAACGGGCATAACTACCAGGAGACCAGACCCTGCAACAGGGCACATGGGAGCCAGGGGGGCCCATCCTACTTACTTTCTCTATGACAGAGATACAGCCTCTCCCCAAACCAAAACACTTTAGATTATGCAGGGAGGGGCACCATCATAATTTTGCAGATGGGGCAATTATTCCTAGTGACACCATTGGACAGAAATTGTGCATTTGGATTGACTGAAGCTGTTCAGAGTTTGGTGGCAAAAACCCTAGAGACACCCCTGAAGTTAGGGGTCATTAACACTGGAGTATCAATGCTTCTGTGGGGATATGATCACTTTATTCAATAACATGAATGGGCCATAATAAACGCTCTGGTGCATTGTTCAGTAATAGATCATATCAGAGGACACACGGACATATCCTGGGCTTGTTTCACACAAACGATTTTTACGAACAGTTCCAGGTGTTTGTCTACATGTAATGTTTCCCTAGATTCTAGATCGGGCATTATGGATGCAGAAAAAGGTTAAACAAGGTGGATGCATGCCTTTATTCAACCTCCACTACTATACCATAGGTACAAATTCTATAGGAACTGTACTGTATGGTTTGGGGGAAGAGTCGTCATACCATGGAGTCACTGTGAATATGGTAAACCAGTTACTCAGCTGTCACCCAAACCACAAGAAATATTAAAAACCAAGGAAAATATTTTACAGGAAAATATATAAAGAGAATCTGAAATAAATATCCACACATCAATGTTTTATTTAAATGTTTTTTTATTTAAAGATCCAGAGGAAGGCAAAAAACCCCAGGGGAAGGGGAAAAAATTCTTTCCCTGTAACTCCCTGTGGCAATCGGATAAATCCCTGGATCAACTTGGAACATTATTTATATATAAAGGGGAACAAATGACAGCAGGTAGTTTGGATACTTACGTATTAGCTGCTGTTGCTTCTCTCTGGTCCTGTCCCCTCCCCATGACCGGCCCAGTTTCCAAGTGGATGGGGTGGGGCCAGAGCAGTCTGGCAGCTAGGAGGTAAGTATCTAAACTACCTGTAGTACTCCCAGTGGTGAGGATCTATTAATTTATGTCCTCACCCTGGTTAAAGCCAAAGGGAGGTTTAAGGCCCATGCACAGATGATCAACGAAGCCTGACCGAACGCCCATACACTTATAGTCAGCAGAAACAGCAGTTCATACACTGGACATCGCTGGTCAGGCCCCCTGCGATCACATGTGTGTATGCTTAAGGCTTTAAACAATCCAAATTTAAAGGGCAACTAAAGCCACAGAACATCACTGAACCAGAAGGCAGAACACCTTGATATAAACCCAGTAATCTGTGTCTTACCTCTCATTTTGATACAGGCGCTGGGAAATTTACCTAAATAACATATGGTTTGTGCTTTACTTCTCAGCGTTCTAGTATCAGACAGTTTGGTCAACGACCATTATGTTCTGCACATGCTCAGTCCTTAGCTATGGCAGAAACTTGTTACAGTTGGTCACACCCATTAATAATCTCTAGCCAATCCTTTTACAGGTCAGATAAAGCAAGGAAGCATGTGACTGAGGTCAGGAGGTGTGGCCTGACACTGCACATACACACAAATACTTCACCCAGTTCTTAACAGGGATATATTTACTTTAATACAATTTACTAGGTTTACTAGGTTCTGTGCACCTTATGAAAAAAATAGACATCTTATATGTCTTTTACTGGTAAAGTGGTCTTATTAATAAAGAAAAGTTTAATGCCATCTAGTGGCCAAATAACATGTACATACATATATAGCAAATATACACGTAAAACAAGAACAATATTACCTTACAAATAGGACTATACTACTAAGGAACATTTACTATCGTAGCGGAGAGTAATTACAACTTAAACTAACTACCAACCCATACTTATCTACATTCAGTGCCGGATTTAGGTGTCAGGAGGCACAAATTGTTTGCTGCCTTAAGCCCCACCTACCATTATCTGGTCACACCCATTACAATGTAAACCCAAAGCCTTCGCTGTCATCTTTTGCCTACCACTGATATTTCCTGCAGGTTATATATAGCAGTTCAATGTCTTCTTCCTTTTCTTCTGCCCTCCAATGATGGTCATAGCAGGTCATATATTCATCTTTAAAAGCTATAAAGGAGTATATATATATATATATATATATATAGTATATATTCATATATATTAAAAAAATATTAAACCTTGTCCTATATTCTCTTTTATTTAATTCCATAATGTAAATCCTATCTATGTAACTACATTAGGTCACGTTACCGTCTCCATACAGGCCATACCAGCTGTAACCACCAAAGTGTTAATAAATAGTCTACAGCTCGTTACCAAACTCCCCTTTGTCTAATCCTAATCCAGAACTGAATTTACATGTACCTGACGTTACATGTGTTGGGGTATTCGTACAGTGATGGATTTCCTTACCTTGCTCTACTAATGATCTTTGCTGCTTGAAGGCGAAGTCGTTTCTGATCTTTTATGCGTTTCTCAGAAAAACCCTGTACAAATCTGTGTCCCAGCAGCTCCTTAGCGCTAGGCCTTTCATTTGGGTTGGTCCTTAAGCACTGGAATAGAAAGGAGCAGAAGTCTTTCGACCTAACCAATAAAAAGGAGAATGGCTGCTGAAAATCACCTTTAAATCCATGGTTACCCTTAAAGGGAATTTGTGTAGTTCATACAGACCAATAGTGCCATACATGGCTACCAATAATGTAAGGAATGGAATGGCACAAAGGGTACAATAGGAGAGACACAATTTGCTGGACATCCTAATGAACAAACGCAGATCTTCTTTAATACTGAAAGGAAAAATGAAATAAAAATCTGAGCAGCTATTTTACCTTCATATTTCTTCACTTTAAAGGGCATCTATAGTGGGAAAATTAACTTTTTTTTTCTTTCTTTCCATGTGTTCTATAATTCCCCAAAACCCCCAGAGTGTCTTCACGTTTTTCAGATTCCCTCTCTGTCCTGAGATACACCAGTTAGAAGAATACGTGATTGCATTCCTCTACTCCTACTTGGACTGTCAATAAAATCCCTGTGACATGATCCCCCCTCCCTGCTCTGTAATAAACATAGAGATAACAGCATTAGCAGGGGGAGAGAGATAGCTTTGATGGTATATATAAGGCTGCACTTGACCCCCTTCTTAATAGCTTTCACTGATTGATGATGGGTCACAAAGTGAGAGATCGTAAACTATACTGATCTCCTTCTTCCGTGTCTCCAGGACAGCTTGCTTTCTATTGGCCACTGTGCGTGGGTGTGTTTTTCAGGATGTTGAACTTTTAACTCCTACTGCACATGATAATTTCGTCGGTTAGCCGAAGTTGAGACATGGAGGAGGTAACAGGGGAGGGGGAAGGGGGGAGTGCTGCACACAGATCTGACACCATGGTTAAACAGAGTCACTGACAGAAATAGGATTAAGGCAGCACAGAGTACATGAATTTAACTTTGCAAAGGGGCAATGTGTTTTTTTCACTGTAGATGGCCTTTAACACCATTTGTACCTTGTTAAACACCTATATAGGAAATGAAAATACATGGACTTACCCGACTTTCCTTCTGCTAGTGCGAGGGCTGTCATTCCAAGTGACCATATGTTGCACTGTCAATAAAAAACATTACTTTAGCACTGATTTCCCCAGTACAATCTAGAATTCGGTTTGATGGATTCATGTTAATCACTACATAGTAATAATAGACAAGCCTTACCATGCAGCCATATCCTGCAGGACGATTTTCAGCCACCTCCGGAGCCATAAACAGAGGGGTTCCTGCAAACCCAAGACACCTGCCTGATTTGGGGATTCATTTTGTACATATTCCAAGATCGACTGAAATGACAAATTACCCAGACTCTCCATTAGTATATTTCTCTATCCACTGATACCTAAAGTCTAAGATACAGATGGTCTGTTCTGAGCACTAGTTTCCCTTAGAACACAGAGGGCTACTTACTTTTACGTCTCACGTCTCCGTCGCCATGATGTTGGACAGTTTAATGTCCTGGTGAACGACGTCCTTCTTATGTAGACATTTCAGTGCCTACAGACATCAGACAATAGGGTCAATATGGAGAGGTTTAACTACTAACGAATGAAACAAATGAAACTAATTGTTATACATGTTCCAAACAAGAGGAGCTTGCTAGTTTTACCTTTAATATTTCCCTGACCATGTAATGGATATAGAAGTCTGGAGAACATCTTAGGGTGGCATTCTGAAACATATCCTCCAATGTTTCTCCACGGCAGTGTTCCATGAGAATCTGGAACAGAAAGGGTTAAATCGGACAAGGGGAGTGCAGGAGAAATTCCATTAGAATGAATTATTAGTAAATAGCCAGAGTAGTTGCACCATACAGTATTTAGGAGGCGATGTATTATTGGGTTGGTTCTGGTTTAACACATTCTGCAGTGGCTATGCCATTTCTAACATTTTTTGGAAATAGCGCAGTGTAGCCTATGTAAAAATGGCTACGTTTAGATTTTGCACGTCTTACCTGACCGGGATTCCGCGGTGCAGTAATTCTTGCAATGGATTTTATAACGTCATGGGATCACAGTCCAGTAAGTAGAGCACTTTCCCTAACTACATCGCCCTGTTAGTCTGTTGGCAAACTAATAATCCCGTTGATCGCAGCCAAGAATTTTTTTTTAATTTAAGGCAGGAAAGTAATCTGGGCTGGGGGTGTTCATTCTCACTAGATGGAGCCTTGTAATATGACTCCTTGCAGGCAACAATGTTGGAAAGCTTAGAACCCTTTAGCATGTGTACTTCTGCCCGGGCGTATTCTTCATTCTGATAGAGGGAAACAGACATTTAAAACCATGGAGAACAACACAAAGAGACAAATAGGAGTTATAGTGGAGTTACTGATATTCAAACAATAATCTACACAAAGCCATCTTGTGTTTGCTCTGCCTTTAGCTTTATATCGTTCACTATTAGGGCACGGCCACACTGCGGCGCAAACGCACACGAATCGCATGCGATTTCATGTGCAATTTTGTTGTGTTTGCGCATGCATTTTTTCATGCATTTTTTCATTGAAAAATGTATGTGATTGTGATTAAAAATGCAGAACGCAAATCGCAAGTGCAATCGCATCGCACCCGAAAACGGCGCGATTTCAATGATTGGGGAAAAATGCATGCGCAAACACAAGAAAAATGCGATAGTGTGGCCTAGCCCTTAGATTGTAAAGAATATTTTACCCCTTTGAGCTCCACCCTTTCTTCTTAAAATGACCCTGGAAATAGAACATCAAGAGATTTTAACTGGAAATTTAACTACATCAACTTCTCTGTTAAGTAAAAGTCACTGTCTTTGAAAAAGGATGAGTTTAAAGGGTAACTCCAGACAAAGAAAAATAAGCTTTTGTATCTTAACATTCCCCACAGCACACTCTGCTCCTGAGCACACTCTTAACCAGCTCACAAAAGGAGAAGAGGAGGTGGGACTTCTGGCGAGGGATTGGCTATTGGTAAGTTCCTCCAACTTAAGCTGGGTACACACACTACAGATTTTTGAAGGATGATAGACAGGATCTGCAAGATTGAATTTTCAATGGATTCTTCCATATTGACACATTTATGGTCTACTTTAGCATCCAGCTAACAAAAGCAGTTAACAAAAAAAGTGTGATACCTTGGCTTACTATAGATTGCACATTTTATAAATCAAATTCTTTAATTTATCTATAGAGAAGGACAGGCTATAATGCAGCAGCAGAATGCAATCTGAATTCAGGTGGATGTACTGTTAAAGGATGAGTACGCTGTAAAACAATGTTAAGTTTAGTTGGAATATGCAGCTTTCAAAAAACGAATGGCTTTTTTTCCCTCTAGGACCCTCCAGAGCTTACCTTTGGTGCTTTTAAGTTTCTGACATCTTACATCTGTTTATGTAGCTACACCTCCGAGATTCCCAGGTTCCCACATCTTCATTCGTTGCAGAAGATAATTCTCCTGCTTCCCAGCGCGCGCATGACTTTGCTGCACACGCAACATAAGATCGTGCACGGACATGTGCGCACGGGATGTCATTTTGCCGTACTTGTGTCACGTTGCGTGCGCAGCAACGTAATGCACATGCACGTGGCTGGCGCGCACTGGGAAGCAGGAGAATTACTTTCTGCGACTAATGAAGATGTGGGAACCAGGGAATCTCGGAGGGGCGGAACTACACGGTCAGATAAACAGATGCAAGCTTCCAACTAAACTTAACATTGTTTTACAGCGTACTTATGCTTTAAGTAACTAGCTGAATACGGTCACTTGCCATATTATTTTCTAGGAGTTTACCCCACTGTAGTGTTTGTACTACAACAATTTTTGCCACAACTGTTATCTCCTACTAATGATTTCTCAGCATTTTCCCTGCATTTCCAAGGAGTCCAGGCATAGACACAAAAAATATGGGCCATGGAGCAGTTAGGATGGATATTGTATGGTTACATGGATAATGTTTACCTGGGTCTTCAGAAATAAAATGTAAAAGTTTGCTTATTTGAATGAATCCATAAAAAATATCACACACACAGAATGCCAAATAAAATAACACTTTATTGTTTATACTGTGATACTTACTTACAGAGGTAAAGTTAATTAGACAACAACCATAGTAAAGAAGAGCATGTAAAATTGTCAAGAGACCTATTACCCACTGATTGAATAATACAATAGAATTTAACCGTAAGGCCCTGTTTAGCAAAAACTGGGAATGATAAATAATACCATTAGAGTGAATTAGTACAATTTCTATAGCTACTGTAAATGTGCTTGATATTAATCTAATGTAGAAATTTATATGGTAAAATAATGTTGTCTTGCTTGCTTTTAGTGTTTCTGTTGGATTTAGCTTTGATGCAAAACAAATGTATTTATTTATGTATCATGCTGTATGAAAAGTCAAGTGATAAGAGTGACCACATTAATAGATGCTGTTATCCAAAGTACATCAGAATGGGTTTTAGTCAAATAAATTAAAAATACAATTTAAGTTAAGCAATAATTTTTTTCTTACTATTCATGCTCTTTAAAAGCTTGCATGTGCTCACAGGAAGCATTAGTTTATCATTAGCCATGCCATCAACATTCATGAATCAGGGAAGAAGACTGAAAGAGCCGTCAAACATCCTTATGTTAGGAACTTGCTACAGCTGGGTATTATGGACTTGGGGTTGGGGGGGAGGGGGGTTGTGAATGTTATTTGTAACTTTGATATGCAAATATTGCAAGACATTTAGCAATAAGTCTACCTTTAATACGTTTTTAAGATTTTATATGCTAGCCAGTAGATAACCAAGCTAAATATTTTTAATTAGCATATTATAGCAAAATAAAGTTGCTAGGTACCCTTTATGAAATCTTAAAATCTAAAATCACATTTTTTTTTAGAATCAATAGCCACAAATATACAATTAGAACAAATGCTAAGTGATTCCTACACAGGATCAGTGCAAAGTCTTCTGGCTACCGGAAGCTCTTCTAGCTCAGACAGTGTTACAACTTGATCTTCTTTTTGCTCATGTCAGAAGCAAGGTCAGAGAGCTGGCAGTTGGAAACCCTTGAGCCGAACTTCAACGCCTATGCATACTATGAAATATAGGGGGTAGGTATACTCACTTCTGCATCCTAAAGAATAATACAATACAGGTGCAACCTTTTTTTTTTTTTTTTTAAATTAACTCATCAGTTGAGTTGTCCTTTAATTATAGAATTCAAATACTGAAACTGGTTATACCTAAATCTCTGTGTATCAAAGCATTTACAGGGCGATGTATAGAGAGCCGCTCTCGCTCTCTATTGCTCCTGTAAGGTAATGCACCAAGCAGATAGCGTCTCTCTATGCATAGCAAATGGGGTTAACCCATTCCGATTCTGTCCTATAAAGATGCTGGCAGCTTAGTGCGTTGGTTTGTGGCAGTTGTGCAACCCTGTTTATGCACGCACACCCCGCAACCACTGTTTCTTTCTGTTAAATCTGTGTTGACCCTTGGTACGTTGCTTAATGCAGGTTTTAGATATAAAAAGCCAGTATCAGCTCTCCATGTATCGCCAATCGCTAAAGATATTCCATTTATACTGTACATCATGCTACATTACAAATGCGCTGCTTTCATCATTTTACTTCTTCTAAAAACAGGAAAATATTATTATATACAGCTTATATATCTGACATATCTTTTGGGTTATTTCAGTTTAATTATATGAAGTAGTTTAAAGTAAAATCGGGCATATAAATAATAATTATGAATTTATATTATAAATCAGGCATATAAATAATAATTATGAATTTATATTATAAATTTAGAATTTATAAAATAAGCAGTAGAGAACAATGGCCGAGCTTATAGTTTGCACACATCAGTTTCCTTTTATTTAGACATGTGCATGGGAATTCTCACTATCTCAGTCTGCAAAAAATAAAGCAGCGTGTAGTGTAGATTGTAACTCCTCGATACAAATGTTTGTGCGCACAAGTTGTATCCTCATGCCAGGCGCTGTTCACACAAAAATCTGGCAAAATATTGCCCTGTAGTATGTAGAGTACAGAATTTTATTTTGTATCTGTAAAGATTATATATATCAATACTCATACCTAATAACAGAAAGAGGAACTTTGTTCTGAATACTCTCAATATTTGAGCAGCTTACAGTAAAACTAGAACCATCAGTCTAGAAAACCCATACTGAGTTTTCAAGTTCCAATAGTATCTTTAGTCTGTTTAAAGCAAATGATTTAGACTCGAAACACCTGGGATTAATTAAACTTTTACATTGATCATATTTAATACTTGGCTTTGGTATTATTCCATGTGAAAAGCCATAAACTGATGAGTTGCTTTGTGACCTGTATTAAGTATTATTATTGCATAATAATTTGCTTGCAGAACCTCTGATTCAGATCTATGGAAGTATTTCTTTTTATATATGGGTATTTTCTTTTTGCTCAGTCCAGTGATCTGAAAAAAAATTAAAAATTTTTTATTTAGTGTGAAAATCCTTAAAAAAAAAAAAAACTAAACAAATACAGCCTCATTTACAAGTTGTGCTAATTTATGGTAGCATCACTTTAAGGCATGCAAGAGAACGCATTACCAGCATGCTCATGTGCTAAGATGTGCAAACAGAGTGCCAGTGATTGGGAAATAAAAGCGGAAGGCATGCTCTCCGATTAACGGATCACATGTGCAATGCACACCAGCGCACTGGTGTGGCCACATCAATTGGTCACACCAGTGTCCTCTTTTAAAAGCAAGATCGGATCAAAATCACAATCGGATCACGCTTAAAAGCAGACTAGTGTAGCCTAGCCCTAAGAAGGAATTTGTGCTGGATGTGGCAGTTTCTGTGAGTGAACAGCTCAGCCAAGCCTATTTAAAGGGTATGTCAACCCTTAAAACTAAAAACGGGCCACATGTCAGTTACCTGCCCCCAACTGATATAGGTTCAGCACATTATTACCTGCATTACTAACAGAGTAGCAGAGTAAGCTTGCCATACTTAAGCACTCACAAGCATGCAGGAAACGGGAACGCATGCTTGTAACCAATTTCATAAATTTTTTTGGTCATTAGACAGGCTACCAATCAGGTTAACTTGTATGAAGATGTAGAGAGAGCACTCCAATTCAATAGACAGTAATACATATGCAGTGCATTGATGCGTGGTTTACAATAAATATTATATTTAATTGAGTGCTCTCTCTGTATCTTTGTTCACTTTTAGACTTAGGAGTAAAGTCTTCAGGAGCACCCATAGAGAGAATGTGCATGTGCATGCGCTTTTAAGTGTGATCCGATTGTGGTTTTAAAAGTGCACACTAGTGTGGCCCAATTGATGTGGCCACACTAGTGTGCTACTGTGTGCTGCACATGCGATCCGTTAAATGGAGCACATGCGATTAAAATTTTTTATGCAATCCCATGCGCTCCGACTGAAACTTCAGGAGATCTTGTGCGCACTGCAAATCGCTCTTGCACTTCCTTGGTGCTTAGCATGTATTTTGCAGCTATATACTAGATTGTTTCAAGTAGATTGAGTGGAGCTTGCAGCAAGTGAAGCAACAAAGAGAGTCTACACAGTCCAGGAAATGTAATAGGGTTTAAGTCCAGAATTAACCCTTTTTGCCAGCAATATGTCTAGTCTTAAATAGGAAAACTGGAATGTAATTAGGGTTGTTCTTGATTTACTGCATTGCTGGTCAATTTCATACCTCTATATGTTGCCCTAATTATGTTATTCAGCTACTGTTTCTAAAATATTCTACATCTAATGGCACAACTTAAATAGCCCAACAGTATTTTCTGTACCTTACTAGTGATACCTCCTTTGCACTAATAACACTCTACTTTTCTATCTACTGTGCAAAGCTGGACAAATATATCTAACAAATCTAACTGATTTGTATTTCAACAAACTATTTTTTGATCAAAAGGGAGAAATGCTTCGTAACATGACAAATAAGAGAGCAGGTGTTCTAAACAACTGATGATTGATAAGACTACCGATTTACCACTGGCAGTATTAGAAGATTCTGCAAAAATAATTTTACTGTATTTTAATATAGAAGAAATATCTGGTAGAAATAGAATGTAGCATATGGAAAATCCATCCTGTTATGTGTAAGGAGGTAATTAAAGTAATCTGGAATACTGTCCAAATTATTTGTATCTTTCAGTCCTGAGAATTCTAATTCACACTATCATCTGTTAAATAATAGTATAATTTTTTTATAGAATTTTGAAACCTGAATATCAGAATTTTGAAACCTGAATATAACATAAGTAATATTTTATAGCTACATTCAAATAAATATAATTGTGAAATTGTTAAAAGAATGAAAGAAAACACAGAAACAAATGTGATGGAATGCATAGTTCTCTGGGCTTAGCAGTGTCTAAGAACAGGCAAGGGTAGTGGTGCGTTGATAACACCAGTTATATAATTCATCTCAGGAAATGCAAAGTAAAGTGCACTGACCTTGTTATTTCATAATGGTGTGTTACTCCTACACTATATCTGCCATTTAGAACCTACTTTTAGAGACTTGTTTAGCAATACTGTACTTTTAGGCAATTATGGCAGTTTTGGGGGGAAATAAAAAGGTTATTCTAGGAGAGTGAGAATAGTGTCATTTGAAAATTCTTTTCTTAAAATAGAACTAAAAGCTAACAGACATTTACCGAAGAAATAGCCAAGGCACCGCTAATTGAAAATGACATCTCTGTTGCCTTTCCAGGAGAATCCTTCACAAAAATGCAGCAGTGTCACAATGTGAAAATCTTTCACTACAGCAAGACCTCCAGCCTTTTTCACCAAGAGAGAAACCTGAGAGTTCCTGTTTAACAATACTGGATCTTTGTGTAAGAACCATGTATGAAGTTAGGCGTCATTTTAATAAGCAGTTTTTGGGCTACAGGTCAGAAAAATGTCTTTTAACTTTACTGGTTTTTCTAGGGGAAGGCATCTGAATTGGGCACATAACTTAATCCCAGGCATGAAATATTAACAAAATAGATATTCGTAAAGAGAGAAAAAAAGGAAGATATAATTATTATTCAAAGGTATATCATGGGGACCTTTTCTGCAGTGTAAGGAAGCTTAATGCTTACAGCATGAACTTGGTGTAATGACTCTTGGAATAATCTCGTTGCTGGAATTTAAACATGCTACATGATGCATTTTTAAACAGTAATGATGACCCTTTTAAGTAATTAGTAACTATATTTTGCATTGTAAGCATCTCTCATCCATTAATTTAAAAGGTATAAGGCTGTGTACACACGGTAAGATTTTTTGGGCCAAAAATAGATTGGACAAACAGGTGATCAGACATGCAGGTAAATCCCGGCCGCACGATTGGTCATGGCAAATTCTCAGCCACAACTATTTTTGTCACAGCTGACTGTGATTCATCCTGGCCGTCCGACTGCTCACTAGTGGCAAATGGTCAGACAAATATCTTACCATGTGTACCCATGTCTACCCAGCTCAAGATTGCTCTTGGTAATTTTATCCACACCACAAACAGTCGGGAGTGCACACCAGTACTCCAGGTAAGTAAAATCAAACTTACTTTATTTAATCTAACATATTAATATAACAGGAACACACCAAGTCCCATTACCTGACGCGTTTCGTACCAATATGGTACTTAATCATAGGTAATCCTCATACTCTTTACCTATGATTAAGTATCATATGGGTACGAAACGTGCCAGGTAATGGGACTTGGTGTGTTCCTGTTATATTAATATGTTAGATTAAATAAAGTAAGTTTGATTTTACTTACCTGGTGTACCGGTTCCTTTCATCGGTGTGCACGTCCGACTGTTTGTGGTGTAGATATCTGATACGCAGCCGAAGCGACGGGCTTGGGGCTTGTTTGGTGAGTGTTTACATGCTACTTTGTTATTGCTTTTAAGTGGATCTTGATTAAAACAGCCGAAGCCTGAATAAGATTGACTTCCTTTAGGACGTGTCTGGGGCATTAGCACCCGGACCAGCTTCATTCACGTGTGAGTTATACTTTTAAAACTGCACATTTGTTCAAGACATTTATCCATGTTTTTTTCTATTTTACCATAGCCTATTGATAGGTTTTTTCCAAGTAGCATTGTTTTAGCCCGCGGAGGTGGTAACACAGACACACTCGTGTATCTTTTGTATTGATTATAGTAATTGTATGCTATAATTATTTTTTCCTTATTATTTTATGAATTATTTTCAATACACTGTTTATAAAAGCTATATTAAAAGTACAACGGAATGCTAATGGTCAAAGATAATTTTATTGACAGAAGAAGGGTAAGGCAAATGTTATGGAGTATAAGGTAAAATATGGGAACTGGCAGTTTGCAGTGTATACAGGGGCACTTCTAGGGTTTTTGCCACCTAAATCAAACTTTGTAAAAAGGTGCTTCCCAACTGTTTTAGGTGGCGTGTGTAGCATGCCACCGTGGTGAGGTGGTCAGCGGATAACTGGGAAACTGGTGGTTAACAGCCAAAGGAACAGTTGAATAACTGGGAAAGACACAGACACTGGTGGTTAATGGGGAAAGTAAAGAAGAAGACAATTGTAATGGAAATGGCCCACACACAGAAAATGTTAATACAAGTGTCTCACACAGCGTGGGCAGTTTTTGAGCAACTTGGAAAAGGGCAGTTTTTATAATTTTATGAAACTCTGACTTCACGGGGACTCCCTTACCCTTGTGGCTCTGCAGGGGAACAGGTTCTTAGCACTACAGGGGTAAATTACCAGTGATCCCCACTCGGTTTCAGGCAAAGACGGCCAAGGGGGACACTTGAATAATGCCTCCCGAGCGCTCCCAGGACACGTGAATTTTTTTTCCTGCCGTCTTTCTTTTTACCCCAGAGGCACCACCTGATGCAAATATCTCACTCTGCTTCATTAGAGACGAGGCCCTGAGTGTATATAAAGCAGTCATAACCACTGAAGGGCTATTGGTAGGTGCTGTGCATAGACATATATTAGACAATTGGATTGTATTTGACTGTATTCCTTAATGGCTATAGCCCAATGAGTTTTTATGATTCTGGAATAAAAAGCAAAGTGTGGTCAGGGTCAATTCCAGGTTGATTTAAAAACACATAGTGGCAGATTTACCCACAATTCCAGGATTCTGTAAGCAATTTGCACATGTGGGTAAATTCTGAAAGGGATGAATAGTTTGTTAGCACAACTATAACTCTATAAACAGAGCTGCAGCTTTTGTGTAAATTTGCCTTATAGAGCATAGATCATCAAAATTTATACTTTTTAATTTAATACACTTGCTGTTGTGTTTTATTTGCCAAACTAATAATCGGACAGGATATTTAAGGAAGCGGGTGTCATCAATATCAGATCCAAATCTCACAAAAGTGATGGGAAAATGAGATATTTCAAGGAGCTGTTAAATATCATAGTAAGAAAATAATTTGGTCATGAAGTAGAACTGGAAAAGTGGGCAGATCATAATGATAGTTTTTTTGGTGTTATTTAATTATCCTATACATTTTCAAAAAAATATTAATTACTCACTTAGAAAAGCTTCTCATAACAACTTTCACAGTGAACCACATCTCGGTGAATAAATATGCTGTCCATCAAATCTCCCATTTGCTTTTTACAAATTCCACACTACAAAGAAACACAATCAGTGAATTATAGAGCTCTGAATTAAGGTTTGTACATATGGGCGATGCACACCCGTAATCCCTGATGAACAAGTGACACTGGGAGATAATTACCTTTGTTTATGCGGACATTTGGGTGATGAACATATACATATGGGCATTTATCACCAGAAGCAGGCATTCATTGGTGGCTTGTTTATTGGGATTGTAGCAATAAAAACAATTATGATATAATTTTGATGCCTTGCCATTATTTAAAGGACTTTAATGTATGTAAGTTAGAATATTTGCTTAAAGGACATGTACACCCTAAATTACAACTTTTAATATACTGTACCTCTCCCTTGCCCACCCCCAACCGCCAAGTTATATTTCTTATTAAACCCCCCGAATCATACTTACAGCCCGGGTATCTTCTCTGGCTCTCTGCTAACCGCAAGCAGCAGAGAGGGGCCAGTCCGGCAGCCGCGTCTGTGATTGGCTACCGGTCAGTTGCGGGAGACAAGGGCTGTAAGTATGATTCAGGAGGTTTAATGTAACACATTGTTTGAGGTTGGGAAAGTGAGAGGTACTGTATATAGAAAGGATTTTACACTCGTGAAGGGCAGCAATAAAGGAATCCGGAGGGTGGGAGGCAGGCGGGAAAAGGGCTCCTCTGCACATGCCACTGTCCTCTCAGAGGATAAGGGGGAGGCAGAAACCATTTAAACAGGAAGACAGCTCCCACTGTTCACTTTCTGGTTCTTTGGGTCCAGTAGTGGTTACATTTTAGTTTGGGGGTGGACATGCCCTTTAATGCAATAGTAATTTGTTTTCTGCAGTTGCTCAGCCACTACTAAGTGCCCATCTGTTCTAAAATTAAAAACCATTGCATTTAGGTATGTACTCTATGGTTAATACATGACTAATAATTTTCACATTCGTTGTGTAAAAATGTTAGTTCCTAGTATGCAAAACAGATAGACCTTACTTTTCACGACGGTTGTTTGTAAATATTTAATAGGAATCCATTTGTGAATACAGTATTTGTTTACCTTAAAGCAGTATTCATGGCAATAGATACTGGGGTTATCCAGTTTAATTATTGCACAATCTTTAATTTGACGCCCACAGTAGGTACAAGGACCTTCATCCACCCTGAAAATGAAAATATAGTGTTTTTCTCATGTTTACTAAGAATATTTTATAATTCAGCAGGAGTGATGCATTAGAAAACACTATTTAATGCATAAAAAGTAGCAATTCATCATATTGTAATCAGCATATTGTCTCTCCTAATTAAATATGTTTTTTCTGCTTTTATTGGCGTTAGAATGCTGCCTATTGTTAGCTATTTCTAAGAATATGTGAGTGTTTGCAAATTGCTGTTTGGTTTGCTTATTGTCAGTTACTGTAAACAAATGTGCCAACCACAAATTACATTTCACTAAAATGTGTGCATGTTTGTGCAAATGCAGTGACCAGACAAATCACATTAATTTCCCCCCTTTTAGATTTAGACTTCTGGTCTATCTAGTCTATGGAACAAGATGCAGAGTGACATAAAAGTCCTTAGGGCAGACATTTCAATATCAAAGTTTAGGTCAACACCCTCAACAAAGACGTAATAGATAATACATAAAGGGACATGGTAGATCCTTCATCGTGGGGCAGATTTAGCATCTTTTTCAAGTATGCTGTGTCCTTTTTATTTTTTATCCAACAGTGCCCACACCTCTTGCTATAATTCCGTTGGATTGTTCTAAAGATTGTTGTGTTAAAGGAATGTTGTGAGGGCAATGAATTGTACATGTAAATAGTAAGTGTATTTCATTGTTTATTCAGGTGTTATCTCTACCTTCGGCTATCTCTACCTTCTTCAACCAATATTAAGCCACATATTTTTACTTTTTAAAAGTCTGTTGTAAATAATTTGTTACATTTCTTCTGATTAAAACCGTTCTGTGGGTTTTACCTTCGTGGTGCACTGCTGTATAGGTAACTGGAGCTGCTGTAGGATGATTTCTCTGACCCTCCAAAATAGTCTGGTTGGCTTCTGTTAAACAATATATATTATGAAAGAATATACAATTTGTGTTGTTCTTCTTCCATTGATTATATCGTATATAAAATCTATAGATAACTAAAACATTTATATGATGTACATATGTGGTGAAAAAATATTAAAAATATATTAAATTACAAATATATCATTGAAGCAAACATCTACTTGCAACCCAAATGAATCCAGCAATAGCAACTTTTACTATTGTCAAAATTCTTATTTGTACACATCTGATTTTTATATTCCAAAATTGAAATCCTCTGTAGCTTTGAAGTCCACTAAGGCCCATGTTTAAACCATGCTACTGTATCGTTGCATCACATTGCAATGACAATTATCTTATCCCTTCCCTAATACTTCCATCAATAAAACACTAGAGATAAAACAAGTTTTATGGGTTATAGAAATAAATTTGATCCTGCTCATTGTCAAAGAGTTTCACTTTAGAAATGCATAAAGTACTTCTATTTAAGGTAGTACTTCTGGCAACAGCAGGTTTAGCTTATATTTAATAGGGGTTAGACTTTATATATGAGGAGAAATGATTGTGAAATGCTGACATACATCCTCAACATCAACCTGTTTTATGGACATTCTGTGTCATGATGCTTCAAAGGGCTGCCACCATAGACTGTCCACAGACAGAACTTAATTGTCACCTAAGATGGGGATACAGGTAACAAATTTTGTGAATTTGAGGAGAATAGGACTGACAACCAAATGGATTGTATTGTAGGACTTTATTGTTTGGGCTTTCGGCTTGCTAAGAAGGTTGCAATCCATTTGCGCTGTTGAATAGATTCCTATGACCTAATTATTAATCGGCTGTAAGGTTATGAATAGTATGGACAACTGGTACTTATGGATATTTCAGAAATGTTAAATACTAAAGGTAACCATAAACATGGGCAATAGTCCATTACATGGGACTTGACGAGCATTAGCAAGGTGTGGGTTCCATCAACGATGCAGATGAACTACTGCCTTCGCCATCATGGGTGATGGGAGACGGAAAATATCTTTTGGAGAATTTTTAGCTCTATTTACTGCAGTTGGTTTTCGAATGACGGTTGTTCCTGTGTATGTGCGATTAAGGGCAAATTCACTATCAGATTCTGATGGAATTGGACGTGAATTTCTGAACTTGGTTGCATTTGTATGAGCACCTTAACGATTAACTTTACCTAGTCATATCACATATAATGGGGGATATCTTAACTCTTACCCAGAATGTGTTGGTGATCTAAAATTCTCACTTGTGTCAACATATTCCTTTACAAAAACTCCTTTGTTGCTAATAAAAAAAAAAATTACAAATCAATAAGAAAAAACAATTATGAATAAGAAGTTCAAATACCAAAGCAATATACAACAAAATTTGACTTCACTATCATTTATAATTATGTTTAACGTTACATAGCACACAATATACAAGCCATGTGTAATCAAATAAAAATGCTGGTATCAATGTAATTGCATGTGCTATACTGATGAAAAAATGCTGCTGCTGAAAAAACAGTAGTTAGGGTTCTGTAGACCATAATATGAAGGCTGTAGCTCAAATGTTTCCATTTTGTAATTTGTAAAGATATTTAAATCCAGAATATGGTTATGTGACTAAAATGACCCAACCTCTGATCTTATATATGGGACAGCTCTCAGTGGTGCATTCTATAGTTCCTATGAATCACAATAGTTAAACTATCATTTGATATGGTATTCAAAGCTCATTTTTCTTTTCAGAATGCTGTTCATTGTTCTACTTATAAATATATATATATATATATATATTATGCCACTCTTTATCTTGGTCATAAAAGTGAAGAAATTTGATAAAAGATCCTTGATTGAAACATTTGTAATATGAGCCTTTGAATTGTGGTGAATTATCAGGAAATAGTTTCTCACTGGGAGTGGAAAGTCTTATTACAACCATTTAAACTAAATCCTAGATATGCAACTTTACAGGAAGATAAAACTCACGATCCTGAATGACAAACTGCTTTTTTCTTCTTAAAGGGTCACTATACTCACAGAAACAACTTTACATTTTCTGAAACTACCATTTAAAGACTAGTAAAATGGTGGTACTCACATATTTATCTGTGCTTGCCCCCAAAACTTACTCACTGCCTACTTGTAGTGTCTGCAAAACTTTTAAGTTCTGCACAGCAGCACCGTGCACAGTTCTGCACAGCAGCACTGCTCTGCTTACACATCTCCCCTTCCCTCCTCCCTTGTTTCTTTTCTCTGCTGATTTTCTTAAATTTTGCAGAAAGTGTGCTGGCAGGCAGGCAAAGATGTCAGGCATGTCACGCAGTATAATTTCTACTTCTGGAGTGACAGGTCTTTCCCTTTAAATGCTATTTTTTCAAATGATGATTTCTCAAAATCTACAGCTCAGATTTAAAATCTGAAAAAATTACCTTGTACACTTTTTGAAATTTCATTTTTTATAGTAAAGATCCCCTTTAATGTTAATATTTTAAAATGATAATCCCCTAAATCCACGCTCTCCCTTGCTGGTGGTAATGTGGGTATGAAAACCAATTCTAGTGGTAAAACGTACGAGGACAGAGGGTCATCCTGAGTTAGATCACTAGCAGGAATATTCTTGTATCGTGTCTCTGTGGTTGTATAAGTTGTGACTTTTTCACTGGAAGTGGTGATAGATCTGAAAAAGAATACATTTGTTTACAGTCTTTATAAAATGTTATTAAATATTATAGTGTGTTGAATCAAAGAGAGAAGCTGGAAGGTTACATGGGTGTACAACACATTTATACTATATTAAGAAAATACTTATATACAACAAAGGGTTATTTGTGGCATTTCCTCCCACTGTTGCCTTTTCCTAGAAAGGGACAAAATCCCTGAATTGGCAGCGAGTAGCCATTATATAAAAATCTAAAATAACATTTGATGTGAGTATGGTAAATTTCTTGAATAATAAAACTATTAGACATGGAAATAGACTTAGAACTGATATTCACATCAAAGAAACAGAAAAAAATAACATATTGCACTACAATAGTTTCCATCCTGACTTTTAAAAAAAATCTTTACCATATTCACAATACACTAGGGTCAAACAATTGGTTTCAGACCCTGATTTATGTGAAGTGAAACTTAAGGTTCATACACATCTGGCGATTTTTAACCAGAGCCCTGAACCTCGACCGACCCACTAGCCTGACGAACACTCGCGTCAAATGGCCTAAACAGCCGATAGTCGTGTGTGTGTATGCATTGGGTCGGGGGTCGTATGGCAATCTGCCTTAGTCGGGGGTCATTCGCCGATCCGCCTGGCCAAAGTTAAGCTGGTACCACACAGTAAAGATAAGTGAAAGATGACAGACAGGATCTGCAAAATCCTGTCTGTCATCTTTCAAAGATCTACATACACTCAGTCCCGAGCACTCCCCCTATAAACATCATAGGGAGAACCCTTGGGACTGTGTGTCTCCATCGGCCGCGCTAGACTCCTCTATAGGGAGTCTAGCACGGCCGATGGAAATTTTTAGTCTTTCCCGAACGAGCGTTCGCCCGACCACGTTCGGCGGCCGCACGCTCATTCGGGAAACGAAGGTACACACAGTACCGATAAGGGCTTTATTGTTACTGTGTGTCCCGTGGTGCAGGACTTTTGTAAAGTACCCAGAGGTGAGGACTTTGCGTTTTAGGTACTCACCCTGGGTACTTTGCAGGAATGGATCAGGAAAATGGTGAGTATAATTGTCCTTTAACCTTTTATACATACCTTTAAAAGGTTTGTAAATCAGGAAAAAGTATAATTATGAAAAAATACTGAATCAAAAGGTGGAAGACTCAAACAGGGTTATTCAATAAAAGTTCTTATCGTTTAAAATGGTGCAAATTTTGTCCCAACCAATCAGATCTTATTTAACATTTGAAAGCTTACATCTGATTGGTTGTGGCAAAATTAGCACAATTTTAAACGATAAGAACTTTTATTGAATAACCCTGTAAGTACTTTATCAAGCCTATGTTTTTATTGGTATTACGTTTATTTTAGATGTGAAATATTGGAAATTTACGATAACGATCGTAAATTGATGATCGTTAAACCAATCGGAAATTAACTTTATTATAGGAATGTTGCACTGAATATAAAGTCACTTAGCACTTTTGCATGGGATGTGCAATGTTGGAATATAATAAATTGTAAAGAGATTAGTCACTGTCAATGTTATATATAAAATTTGTATCAGTTTCAGTAAAATGCAATTAAGATTGATTTGTAACACATTTGTTTACCACATTGTTTTATTGATTGAATCCCTCCCACAAAGGGAGGACACGGTGTATATATTGTTTGGTTTGATCACTACCTCTTTAGGCTTGATAAAGGGTAGCGCTCCATCACAAATGTGTGAATAAAGTTTTTTTTTTTACAAATTTACAAAAGTTTGGTGAGTCCGTTTGCACATTTATTTTGGATGCAAGTAGCCATTAGCCACCCATGTTTATCCCATCCATAAGCTACATACATGTGATTCACATGATTTCTAAGATTTCCCACACATGGTTTCTGCAATAATAATGGAACTTTGGAAAAGTAAACATGGAGCCATACGTATGGGACTGCACGATCGAGCATTTGCAAATTCGGCCGCAGCAGAATTTGCCGCGACCCACGGACATTTTTCCTGGCCGAACACTCGCTCGTAGCGAGCGCTCGGTCAGGACGAATAGTCCGGCCGTGTGTACCCAGCCTAAGAATTCTGCATCAATGAATACATGTATTCAGGCCCCTTCTAGCACTCACCGGGTGGACCTGGAATCATTCCCTTCTAGGTATTCTATGTATGTAGGGTCTGTAGAACGGGTGGTAGACACTGTGGTGTGTGAGCTGTAAATATATAAATATAATAAAAATAATGTTAATTAATCAATGGCTAAAAACAAATAAATCAAGGCCAGGCCCCCATTACTTGGTTTTAATTTCCCCTTTCTTATAGGGGAACTGTGGTCCAAAAATAACTTTAGGTAAATTGATAGGAATTGCTCTCCTGAGAATTTTTACAATTTATTTTCATTGTTTATTTTACATAGTTTTGAAGATATTTACATTTTTGTATGTGATATGGCAGCAGCATCACCAGGTCCCCTGTGCTTCCTGCTCTGAATCCTGTCAGTCAATCTGCCCTGTGTCTCCTCCCCTTTGCACCCCCCCCTGGTCCCTCCCACTCATGGACCCCATGGTCCCTCCAGTTGCAGGCCCCCCTTGGCCCATTCCCTTACAGCCCCATGTTGTCATGGCCCCGCCCACTCACGGGTGCCATGGCCCAGCCCACTCGCGGGTGCTGCAGTCCCACCCACTCGGGGGTGCCTAAGCTCCACCTGCTCACAGGTGCTGTGGGCTACTCTGAAACCCCCCCTACCCCCCCCCCCCAAAAAAAAACTCTTTGAAAACAGCCTTTTCAGGCAGAGAGAACTCTGCCTGAAAAGGCTGTTTTCACATAGTGAGAGAGAAGGGCTGTAGATTCCCTTACCTTCTCTGCAGCTGCAGGTCCTTCACACAGCAGAGAGGAGGAGGGACTTCCTGTCTCCCTGACACACTGAAGGAGTCTAAGGCTGTGCTCGCCGGCGGCACTGTGCAGGAGAAGCCTTAGGAATGTCACATGTCAGCCTCCCACCCATTAACTTTCTGGTCAGTCATTTCTTTATATCTTGGGCTGTGGAGCACGTAGAGAGGTGGTTGATGGCTCATTTTAAAGGTAGGAAACTGGCCTTTCATTTAAACTCAACATATTTGGAGACAACAGTTCCCCTTTAATTTAAGTTTTTTTTCATTAAACAATGCAAGTTAGCAACTAAAACATGGAAACCATTTGAAAGACCTCAACATCTGTGGACTGGGAAAACCATCAGATGCTTTATCTGACAAGATACACAAAGAAAATGTAAAAAATCTGGCATAATACACAATAAAATTTACATAAACCGACCAACCAAATACCTCATTCATCTAATTCTTTTCTTTTTTTGCTCCAATGTTTTAACTATAACTTATTATCCATATTTGCTCACTTATCCCTTAAACTGTACATATGTAAAGCTGGCCCTACAATACAAACTTATCTCCTAACATGGGATGTTCCAACAACTTGCCCTGCTATTATGCTAAAGATAATATGACTTTAATATTGATCACAAACATGATCCAGCCCGGAGAAACTTCTCGGGAATGTTGGTAGGTAAAAGTACTGTTCCACCAGCCATTACAATCAATTCAACATTCATCTCGGATTGGAAGTCGACAATTATAAAACTATCAAGAAAACATAAAACAGAGAAGCAAAATCCAGTAGCTTAAATCTAAGCTACTAAAATATATGTTGGGGCATTTATGAGGTACACCACAAAATTATGAAATGGTGGTGGTGAATTATTAAGAATTCAGGCCTGTTTAGATTAGTTTGTAATGTAAATGTATATTGCAGTTACTGTGTGCATTAAAATTAGTTTTATTAAAGGATATGTACACTGGGAAATTAGCTTTTTTTAAATTGTACATTACTGGAAACTATAATCCTTTCCATCTATCACTGTACCATTTTCTTGTTGATCTGTCCCCTATTTCTTTAGATATCCAGTTTGAAACATCTTACATTTCAGCTGTCATGCTTTAGTATCATGAAGTCTTTTGTTATGTATAGTTTTGCTGTAGCTGGAATGGTGACAGTTGGTACATTAACTGCATGGTGGGAAATCCAACCAACCCTCTCCCAATGCTTGCCCTCACAAAAGGCAGATATTTTGGCAGGAGACTGGGGTTCTTACGAACTGAACTTGAGCAAAACAAGTACTGGATTACGGTCATACAGCAACACAAACACAGTTAGTGTTAGTGCTGCATACATGTATTCATTTATAGATTGAAATGAGTTAAAGTCATTTTTTCAGTATACAATTCCTTTAATGACTGTGCCACCAGATCAAATGGGATTTGGTGATTATTAGTTATGTTTACCATTGGCTGCTGTCAGGGTCCGACTTAAAGGTATAGAAAGTTACTCACTAATAGTTAACAGAGTGATAATTATTATGAGATATATTGCAGTTTTGCATTTTACACATTAAACGTTTTACCCAATGTTGTAATTCCATTGAATGTAAACAACTTAAAATAGTGCATATCAGAAAAGTATTGCCATCCTGTTCAATCATTTAATTAATTTAATAATTAATTTAATATCTCTACGCAATTGAAATCGATCAGATATCTATTTCTGATACCCAAGCCTCTTATGTTAATTGTCTTTTCTCTTGTTTTACCGGTTTACTGTGTTCACAAGTTATTCTTGGATAGAGTGCACTGGAACAACCAGTCCTGATCAGGTAACCAAATAGCCACACCAGTACAAAGTATGCAAGGAATGTTGAAACCCACCTGTGATTAAAAACAAATTCTAGCTTACGCTGGGAACACAACACTACAGATTTTTGAAAGATGACAGACAGGATCTGCAAGATCCTGTCTGTCATTTTTCAAAGATCTGCATACACAGAGTCCCGAGAGTTCTCCCTATGCACATCTAGAGAGAACACTCGGGACTGTGTGCTTCCCTCAGGCGCGGCAGACTCCTCTATAGGGGATCTACTGTGGCCGAGGGAAATTTTCGGTTTTTCCTGAAAGACTGCTCGGCCGACGTGAACGACGGTATTTATCGCTAGTGTGTCTACCTAGCTTTACAAAGAATTGGCCACTTTCTAACTAAATGAATGGAGGACCTTGGGCACTTAAACTCAGTCTACAGACTGAATCTACAGAATATTTCTGTAGAATGAAATGTCAGTACTAAAAGACTAGTGGAAGCCCCCGCGCGTGTTAGTGGGCGGGGCTACTGACCTTGGGTGGGGGTGGTCCCTCCAGGCATGCTGGGAGTTGTAGGCGACCGGGAGGTCCGGTCCCCCCTCCCCCCCTTCCTCCCCCTTCTCGCGGGTCCGGTCCGGTCATTACGTCATACATGGAAGCTGATTGGCCGCGCCGGATCTTGTGAGGGGCGGGATTTCGGACGTCACAGATGACGTCACCGGGCCTATAAGAGGCAGTCATGCGGCTGGAGCCGGCTCCATTTTAAGAATTGCTAGGTAGAACAGAGAGGTCCCCTCCCTAAAGTTATGTGTTATTGGATAAAAGTAAACTTGTTGGAATCACGGGGCGGTGTCATCCTTGCAATGGTTAAGGTGTTGAGCAGTTACATTCCATCTGGGGACCCAGAGGCGTTGCATTTAGCTTTGGCTACGGCTGGGGGTGGTCATTGGATAATGAGGCAAGGATGTACACTTTAAGATTTGGCAATGTGTGAACACATGTTGTAAATGTGTTAATAAAGCTGTGGCCAATTTTTTTCACCCAACTCTTGTGTCTGCCTGGTTAATTCTATTAGGCTTAGGTTTCAGCATACTAAGCAGGCATGGTAATCCCAAGTGAGGTCTTCTTTACTTGCAAATTTGTTCCAGGTTTGTTTGCCATTTTCAGGAAAAGCCTCTCTGCACAAAGCTATTTGGTTACCACTCCAAACCTCTCAATATTCCTACAATAGTTAGATATGGCCTTTCTATGTTCAATGGTCAGTGTAAGGTGTGCCGCTGCATGCATAGACAATTTATAAGGAGGTCTCTTCAGAAAATAGTTGTTTTCTTCTGTTAGAAAAGTAAAGCTGGGTACACACAGTAAACTGTAAGTCCCAGAAATGTGTGTTGGCCACAAGCACTGGAGCAAAGAAGACAAAATTCCGTTTTGGCTGACAATCATGTGTGTAGGGTTGTTCACTCTGCATCATTCACCAATCTGCCAGGATGGATTCCGAACGACGCCTGACTAAACAGTCACAAGCATAAGATTTTTGTCTGAAACAACCATTAAATGGGCAAGTAAAGTTTCCTAAGCTTTACGCTCACGATATATCGATCATTTATAAGTATCTTCCCATAATGCAATTAAGATTTGTGTTTTAAAGTTTTGGCTGTTAAGGTGGCTTTGCTTATTTCACAATATGGGGAGCAAGGAAAATTGTACCATAAATACTCGAGTATAAGACCTCGTTTTATACTCGGGTCAGTCACTCACTAAAATTTGGTCGCTGCTCGTTCGCTGCCTGTACTGATCTTCCAGCTGACATCACTGCCCGGCACCGAGTAGTGATGTCAGCCGGCAGATAAGTACAGGCAGCAAGTGAGCAAACGGTGGACGGATTTGCAGAGTGAGTGACTGAATTGCTGGATTACAAGTACAGGTAAGATGGATGGAATACCCACTTACTGGTAAGTCCTCTTGTCCACTGAACTGGGCGGAGGGTGAGGGTGCTGCAGATGTTTGGAAATTACAATTTCCAGCTTCTAAAGCATGCTGGGAGTTGTAGTTTCCAAACATCTGGAGTGCCAAGGAATGAGGCTTTAGTTCCCTTTAAATGGACAGCAGAATTCTCATACAATAAAAGCCAAATCCAGTATGGGATGGATGGGAATTCTGCTGTCATTTAAAGGGCAACTAAAGCCTCAAAACAATACAGAATCAGAAGGCAGTAGTGTTTATATTTCCTACCATCAGTTTATACCGGAGTCAATTACCTTTACTGTTTTTTTCAGGTAAAAATAGATACCTGGTTTATACCCCGGGTCGGTTTATACTTGAGTATATACGGTACATAAGGAAAAGTATTGTAAAATCTTTGCGTATTCCACCTAGCCTTTCTGTTTTTGTAATTCAGAAAGGAAATGTATCCTTTTTCCTAGCAAATAATAAAGCTTAAATCAAAATCAAAATAAGGTATTTTCTTACCTGGTACCATTTGTATTGTTATCAAATGATCCTGGGTCTCTATACCTTGATTCAGTTACTCTAGTTGTAACAGTATCCCTAGAACGTGGAGTAGGCCTAAAACATAAAAATAAGACCACATACTTAGCTTTTTGTTACGCTGTGAAGATATGTCTAACACAGTTTTTCAAAGGTTTCTTCAACTGTAACATTCTAGGAAAACCTTTTGGCTCATAATAGAAACATTTATGTGCAAACAAGACAGATGTTTTCTCAGTGCAGAAGTCAATTGTAAACAATTAGATTTTGTATTTTAAGTAATTGCACAAAGCCGGAAAAAATCTAACAGTAAATTAGCTGTTTGACTTAAGACAATGCAAACATTGTCGCTTTCTGTGCATAGCCCCAAAATGCACCATCATTTACTGTTACTAATGGTCTGTCTGTCTCTACTGTAAAAGCCTTGTTTGATTTGTAAGTTATTCAGAGCATTTTCTGTTGGATGCTAACTTTGGAGGGTATTGTACAGAGATCAATGTGAAAATAAACTATAGAAATTGTATAAAATGTATGTTAGGGAAAAACTGCATTAAATAACTGTGTGAATGAGCAGTGTCTGACCACACCTCTTGACCTCAGTCACATGCTCCCTTGCCTAATATGTCCTGTTAGATAGGGTTATAGATATATATAGAAATGGTTTTCTAGAGTAAAAGAGAACTTGCAAGCTTCTTAATAAATAAGTTTATCCCGAAAATAATATTTTTTAAACCCCTGTAATCCTTACATTTGAGTACCCAACCATTTTTTATTCTCCAGAACTGATCTTGGTAGTATTCAGCATGGATTTATGAGAAAATTTAATTGGTTTTTATGAAGAAGTTAGTAAGAATTTAGATGCAGGCACAGCAGTGGATGTGGTATACTTGGATTTTGCGAAAGCTTTTGATACTGTTCCACATAGGCGACTAATGTATAAACTGAGGTCTGTTGGCCTAGAAGAAAACATTTGTACATGGGTAGAGAATTGGTTATTGGATCGCAAACAGAGAGTGGTGGTAAATGGAGCTACATCTATGTGGGCTAAAGTTCTAAGCGGAGTGCCTCAGGGTTCTGTACTGGGGGCGCTTCTGTTTAATCTGTTTATAAATGACTTAGAAGGGGGCATTGAGAGCAAGGTCTCAGTGTTTGCTGATGACAATAAACTATGCAGAGCTTTGGAAACTTCAAATGATGTGCGATTGCTGCAAGCAGACCTAGATAGATTATCAAAATGGGCAGCAGAATGGCAGATGAGATTCAATTTGATAAATGTAAGGTGATGCATTTGGGGTTTAACAATCCTTGTGCCATTTACACCATAAATAACCCCCACAGTGAAGGTAAAGGAATCTACAGACCTACTCTCCCACTGTAGGGTGGGTGTCAGAGTGGCCCACGGGCGGGGCAACGTCACCCACTAGTGGGAGGGGCAACATCACCCACAAGTGGGCAGGGAAACAGCACCCATGAGTGGGCGGGGCAACGGCACCCACGAGTGAGTGGGTGGGGTTAAGGGCCACATGGGGCTGTAAGGGAAGGTACCAAGATTGGCCTGCAAATGGAGGGGCCATGAGTAGGAGGGACCAGGGGCAAGAAGAGGGGGCCTGCAAGGGGAGGAGGAGACTGTCACATGGTTTAAGAGCAGGAAGTGCAGGGGACCTGGTGTTGCCTCTGCCTTATCACACACAAAATTGTAA
This sequence comes from Hymenochirus boettgeri, assembly GCA_019447015.1. NCBI lineage: Eukaryota > Metazoa > Chordata > Amphibia > Anura > Pipidae > Hymenochirus > Hymenochirus boettgeri. The sequence goes on along the minus strand of CM033476.1, from coordinate 193,449,852 downwards.
ATATCTTCAAAACTATGCAAAATAAACAATGAAAATAAATTGCAAAAATTCTCAGGAGAGCAATTCCTATCAATTTACCTAAAGTCATTTTCGGACCACAGTTCCCCTTTAACAATGAAAAACGAAATAATAAGGGGAATGGAGGGGCTTGACTATGTAGGCAGATTAGGTAAGTTAGGGTTGATTTCATTGGAGAAGCGAAGTTTGTGCAGAGATATGATCACTTTAGGAAAGATTTCTGTGGAGCTGTCTGCCAGCTGATGTGGTAATGGCACAAGTTCATTGAATAGGTTAAAAAATAGGCTAGTTTAGATTCTAAAACTAAAAAATATTACTGCTATTAATACATATACTATAGTTCTGGTTGATCCAGGGATCCTTTTCAATTGCCATTTGGAGTCAGGAAGGATTTTTTCCCCTGTTTTAAGCTGGGGTTCATTTTGCCTTCTTCTGGATCAACTGTTAGGGTTAATAATGGTTGGACATGATGGACGTATGTCTTTATTCAACCTCAATTAAAATGTTTACAGCAATGAAAAAATATGGAGCGGCTTTTACCCCACTGTAACATTGTACAACAATCACATGCTCCTTTTAGGTGTGCAATTTGTCAGATAGCTATGGTGAACTCCACCAGAGTCTTCTCAGCAGACTCACTATTTAGCAGAATGAGTAGTAAGAAAATTACAAACATGTGTTGAACATAAACCTAGGGGGAGCATTGATGTAACGGAAACACTTGTGAATATGTTTTCTGTTTGCTTTGTACTATTCAAAGACAATTGGCAGGTTTTGTTAGTTTACAGGTAGTACCTGGTACCTCGTCAATAGTAAATATAAAAAGTTTTACCTGTTAGAAGAGACAATCATAGAGGAATCCATTTTAGGTTTTTCACTGAATGGGGAGAAAAAGACTTCTATCAATATGGCATTAAATGCAATTTTAAATAGCAATGGTAGCAATACATTATAAATCATGTACAAGCCCTTTGCCAAAACAGCTTTACAGATGCCAAACAAAAGTCCACTGGGTTGTGCCCAGAAAAAAAAGCTAAATTCTACCAAAGTATAGGATATATAGTTAAATATTTTATACTACAAATAGTATGAAGGCTTAGCATAAAAATAATTGGAGGATTTACTGTAACTTTGGAATAGATGAACATCTAAAACCATATTTACAAGCCAGAGTAATTCATTAAAAAAAAGCATTCTATTTAATTGTTACTTTAATACTACAATAGTGTGTACATGAATCACCTGTATTACAATGGCCAACAAAATACCATTCATTATTCAAGATTATGCGCCACTGTGATTGTTCAAAGTGTTCCAGCAAAATTGGATTTCAGGCTAAAATTTCCAGAAAGTGAATTTCAATAAGCTTTAAAATTTTCCTCTGGAGACTTTGGCTAGTTGTACCCAGGGCGATTTTTTGATTAGTTGATATTCGTTGATTCGTTAAGTGTAGAATTCCTGATTCAAATTATTATTGCCTATCCTATATTTACAAGGATGCACACATACTGGATCATCAGTAAAGAATCATATTCCTGAAGATATGAATCAGTAAAGAATCCCATCAGTAAATATTAGAATCATTAAAGAGTTGAATACTGATCTACATGTGTGGTTCTGTGATCTTTTCCTTTTTGAACCACAAATTGATTGAAATATATTTTAAACAATCAAACATCATTTGTTGCATGTATGGCTAGCTTTAATTAAATGGTTTTCTATTATTGTGGAAAAGAGATATTTGGTAGAGTTGGGATAAGATCTGGGGATCATATATTTCTTTCTTTTTTTTCACAGTTCTGTGAGAAAGGTCTCTAACCTCCCAGATTACAATAAATTTATGATGTTAAAGTATTTTTTGGCACTATAGTGTTCTTTACAATCTTAAAGGAGAGTGAAACATAAGCATCACTCTGGATTACCCTGGATTGGCCAAAATTTGCCAACAATATTTACAGTAACCAACGATATTTCAGCCCGGCTTATCAGTTAATAGCGGTGAACAGATGTCCGGGTTGAAATATTGGCCAATGTACATAGCCTAAGGTAACAAGAGTGCTGGATTTCAACCTTCTTTAAAGTTTATTTTATTTATTTGCTTTGTTCAATATATTAAACTTAATATCTTATTTCACGTCTTGTCAGTTTAACTATTGTAACAAATTCAGGGTGTGGAGTAAAAAAGTCAATTGAGATAATAACCTAAACAGGACAGAGCTAAGAACAACAGAAAGCACAAACAATTAAGCACTTTTTATTTCTCGGCAAGGGAATAGAAACAAGGGCAAGATTGTTGTATAGAGTCTTTAAAGTTGGCAACATTTTAATAAGCCTGAGGGCTTTATGGAGGTTCATTGTGTAATTCACACAAACAAGTCAATGGATTTAGCTCATGTTTGGGAGAGTATAAGGAACATATAGATCCATGTCTGGGCCTCAGGGATGAAAATAAACGGCACAAACAATATTGCAGGATATAATTGTTTTATGTGTTGCTTTAATTACTGAAATACACTCATGCTCATAAAAGCCATTTCATGTAAATTTGAAAGCTGAATTTCGGAAGAAAATTGGTATTAATCAAAATTGTCCTTAAAGGGTGAGATTATGATCCCAAAATGATGATAGGAGCTTGGGGCATGCAATACAGGGCTTTACTTCTCAACATAAATCAGTGAAGTCACATTTTATCTACAACACTTATGACCACCTAGACTTTTGTTGGAAGAAGTGTGCCAGCTGTCCTTTGTTTAGACATGATAGAGAATAGGCAGGGTAATCTATACTCCTTCTGTAATACACTAGAACTTATTGACTTTAGATGAAAAGGATTGCATTTGAGAGCCTAGAATATTCTGCTGAATTTCAAATAAATGAAAGCTGTGACTTTGCCAAGTGAAACTATGCTGGCTTTTCTGGCAGGGCAACTGGAACTGCAGCCTACAGAGTCTTATACACTGATGTTGGAGGTGACTTTAGAAGATTATTATTTATAGCCATGTGCATAGGTGTGCAATAATGAAGTTATGCCAATAAATATATTACCTATAAATATGTATCTAATTAATGCCTTACCCTTTGTGGGCAGAGCACACTAAGGAAATCCATCCCTTGTACAAATACTCTAAGCAAGTTACAGTGATGCACTATGCAACAATGGTAAAAATGTCAGGTATGCAAATTAACTTTGAGAATGTTCTTTAACCCCTTCAATGACAGAACACTTTGCACCCTTCTGTCAAATCACTGGTAATTTTTAACATAACATTTGAACTTATGTATAGGGATTTTTAAAACTTGAATCATTCAGCACAAAGCAAAAGCCTGAAGAACAAAAGCTTTCTGTGCTCCTTAAAACTTAACCTGGTGCAAAAATGCTCAGCTGTAGAAACTTATACTGGTCTTGTATATATTGACACTACTAAATACAAGATTCAGTTCATTTAAAAAGCTCACATGTATACATTATAACAGTTCAGGTAGAGCAATTTTTATACTGAAAAGTTATTCTGTTCAGCAGACTAGAATTGTTTAGAATCAGACAGAGCATTCAACAAATACTGCTTATTATGAAATATACTAGGTGTTTGAGGTTACAAAAATCCACTTCCCAAGTGTACACCTGTAATATGAAACATTAATTTGGCAGTGTAATTTATATCAGCACAATTTCAGCCTTATTTGCTGTTTGTTGCTAGACTGTAAACCATTACAAAATGTGTCAATTAGAACTGCTAGTATACAAAGCATAAAATAATATATAATGTAACATGTTTTAATCTCTCACACAAGCATTATCATAGAGATAAATGCATTAACTTTGGCTTTTGTAATTTTTATCTCCCTACTAAGTGTACGTTTTACACTATTACATTAATTAAAGCTGGAAATGTCTTGGGTAATTATGGCTAAATCATAATAACTGTATCTCTAATCAAATCTAGTAAAATCTACCAGAAGTGTGTTCAGATTCCAACTGCATTCACTAGAACTAGTATTAAAAAAAGGTTCTAATTAAGATATTTGACACAGATTTAGCATTTGGATAACTGATTTACAAATTGCAATCTGCAAAATCAAAATCAGCTAGATAGATAACTGAGGCTGATCCCAGACAATCGAAATAATAAATAATGTTCCACTTTACAGCAGGAATCAGCTTCCATTGTAGAACAAACTGTTAGTATTTATTCTTTTAAAGTTCAACTCATCTATCAGAATGCTATTTATATTATTCTGTCATAATTTCATTATAATATCATCATAGCCCCAAATTCATTCACCAGTCCTCCCAAATAAATTAACTCACGGTGTTTAATTTGCTGGATCTGTCAGCTGTCTCTGCTCCTTCTGAATGAAACTTCTTCTGTTTCTTACTGTACTAGTCTATAATTTCTGCCTAAGGTAAATATAGTAATTTAGGGTGTGGCAAACTGACTGCTCTACTCCCTCAATGATCTGAGAGGTATTGTGTGTTTCCATTGCACAGTTTACAGTTGTATGATTGTAAATACACCAACTGACCATTTTATTGCCAATTTGCCGTATATATAGATTTCTTTTCATTAATGCAAGATATTCTTTTACTACTGGATGTCAAATATAATCAAAATCAGTGTGTAACATGGTCTGCAATTACAATAATGATAAAGTTCTAATTTTAATGACACAATGTTTTAGGGAATACACAGTCTACTCCACCTTAAACAATCTTCCCACCAATTAGAGCTGATAACAAAGTCAAGTAAGTTTTGTCATAACTGATTGCTCAGTGCTTGGTAACATATTATTATTTTTCTAAATTTAGGAGTGGCGTTACCCTACCTTCCAGAGGGGGTAGGCAAATAAATGATCAATCAAAGTTGTTGACCTGTACTTTCATTCAAAATTTGAAGGCTTGACCTTCTTTAATAATAAAGGATCTATGTTTTATAGATACTACCTGTGATACAGAACTGTGTGTTTGCTCTAAAATAACCAACCTGTAGCTACAGTCTGTTTTTGATTTCCTGTGCATGACAATGAGTAAGAATTCTGGATAGTGGTAAAGGGTGTAAGAAATTACAACTAAGTTCAATATGCACTCATCTGATCTACAGCAACTGTCAATGCAGGCAGATTGTCAAGTAAATTCAGACCTGATGGAGAGATAGGACTTTTAAGTCTTCTGCTAAAATGAACCAACTCATATCCCCTGTTTTGACCTTTTAGGAAATTTTAGATGTAAAGAGCCCACCAAGCTGGGCAGTGTCCACACTGTGTGTAGCCCTAAGGCTGGGTACACATGGTATGAGATTTATCAGAACCATTTTCCATTAACGATCAGTCGACTGGGACAAGTCAGTCAGTTGCAAAAGTAACCGTGGCCGTCACAACCAATCGTGCGGTCCCGTAGGGAACAATTGCCCATGATTTACCAACATACCTGATCGCCTGTTTGTCCAATCCAGACAAATAGGAGACCGTGATCCTTCTCAGCACCCACCACCACCATACAATATTTTATATAACCGATACATGGTTATATTGGTCGGCCAATATACCCAGCCTTACTGTGGCTATTTTGATGCATAACAGTCTTTTGAAACTAGTACTAAGTACTTAGAATTCATCATTTCTGATTGACAATTGTCATCCCCTCTTCACAAGTTGTGGTCACATTTGTCAACCAGGCTGTATAGAGTTAATTGGGAAATATTTTGCTTTAGTCTGTCAATAAATTGCATACTAACCATTAATTCTAAAGGTTGTTTTCATGTTAAAGAAACGTCTAGTATAGTTAAGTCTTGTAAAATATAATCAATTCTTGATTTTGTAGTCACTTTGAATTATTCATAGCATGTTTCTTACTCTTTATTAAGTGATCCATTGATGTAAACTCTGACAGCTCTAAGGGTGTATCCTGTTTTACAGAGTTGACATTTGGCATGGTCTGTATTATTTAAGCATCAGCCACATAAAGGCTTCCACCTTAGAAACCATAATCAAAATGGGTAACACCTTTCTTGAATAGATATTATGGTTTTTGGGAAGAACCACAAAAAACAGACTGTAGTGTAAGCTGCAATAAAGTCTCACTTGCATTTAACTCTGAGGACTCTATTCTCTTCATTTTGAATGTGTTTATATTGATATTAGTGCTGAGGACAGGAGCACATTTGGAAGACGTGAGTCAGCCTATTTTCCTGTTAAATCTGGATTTATATGCTATATAAACAGACTGAATAAGTCTGGTGTTATGATTTGCAACAGTGTAAAAAGCATTGTTTAGGAATTCTCAATAAAAAAACATCACAATATTAATAGTAGTTATTTAAGGTAAATTAACCCGCCCCAACCCCTCCCCTGGGGAGGACACAAAATGCTAGGTCCCCACACCTGGTCGTAAATTAGATTAACCATACAAAATGTAGTGCTCATTGCTCTACTCTGGCTTGGCCTATAGGAAGACATACTCTTCACGTCTTCACATAGGCCACGTCCAAGACACAAAAAGAGACAGGGCCTGACCGGCGATCACAACGTTTTGTAAGTAATGCAAGCAATCTACATCATACCTTGGGTAAATTAAAATGGTAATGGGTAGTTTTTAGGGATTAATTGCACTAATGTCTACTTTTTTATAGAACCAAAGCAGTCAGGTAAGAATCGTCGCTTGCAAGGCTTTTACACCCAGACAGAATACTAGTTACTTTTACACAACAGGTGCAAAAAAGAACTTTAAAAGTATTGAATTGGGTGTACTGCTCAATTTCTGAAAATGTCAGAATCACAGGGGCCCAGTAAAATGTTCCACTTCACCAAATATACTTGAATTGGGATAATGCCATCTGGGAAAGTTCTTTGAATGGCTCAAATGCAATAATCATTGGAATTCAAATTTGCAATAGTGCATAAAACTTGTAGATACTATCTATATGTTTGTTATATAGTAACACATTTTATTGTTTAATAAGAGCCTTACAGGGTTATTCAATAAAAGTTCTTATCGTTTAAAATGGTGCTAATTTTGCCCCAAGCAATCTGATGTTAGCTTTCAAATGTTAAATAAGATCTGATTGGTTGGGGCAAAATTAGCACCATTTTAAACTATAAGAACTTTTATTGAATAACCCTGTATATCTTCTACTGCCACACATGCAGGAAAATCAATAGTACCCAATGTACTATCAGGTTAGTGGGGGGTTTACACTAGATTTGCGTGTTAGTTGGCCACTTCACCAATATTAACATGCCAGTTACTATACCATGTCATTTATATGCCAGTTACTATACCATGTAAGTCATATGCCAGTTATTGTACATTGTCATTCATATGCCAGTTACTGGACAGCACCTTTCATATGCCATTTACTAGCCAATGCCATTCATATATCAACTACTATACTGTACCATTCATATGCCTGTTACTATAGCCTGACGGTCATATGTTACTGTACCATTCCATTCATATGTCAACATTAAATGCCAGTTACTATACCATGTCATTCATAGCCATCCATTGTACATTGTCATTAATATACCAGTTGCTGAATAGCACCATTCATACTTACTATAGTGCATGATACATGTCAGTTAATACTGTACCTTCTATCTATCTATCTATCTATCTATCTATCTATCTATCTATCTGTGTTCAAGTACTTAAAGCTAGAGAGTCAGTCCCAAAAAAGAAAGCGAAAGAGCAGCAGGGACTTTCATCTCATAAAAGGCAGGTACTGTTGTAAAGATAAAGTCTGAGAATTACGTCTCTTACGAAGGTAAAAAGTTACTAAAGGTTAAAAGTTAGTACCCAGCAGAATAAAGCAAACCGTGATGTGGTTGCTGGGCTTAAAATAATTTGGCCAAGTTATTGAACTAATTGCTTTAATTTATGGGCAGGCTTTTTAAAGTAGCAATTCAATGGTAAAGTAAAATGTAAGCAAATTAGTTGGGTGTGTACTAGGCTTCTATTGTTTCTATCTATCTAATCTATCCCATTCAGACTGATATCCCTTACACTATTTTATGACCTTGGGGTGCTAGAACTGCAGGTAAGGTGGAAGTCTAGACACCTGTAACCCCTCAAAAATCATCAACGACTTTAACAGTTTACTGACAAGTTACTTGGCATTTGAAGATAAACATGCTTACATCAACTCAAGCCTGCCATCTGCTGGCAGAATTAGTATACCACTTTGAGACTAGGTATACAGTAAATTAATAATAGGATTCTTGCTTTCAATGGTACGCTGCTCTTTTTTTATACATGAAACTTCAAACATTATCCTTTGATTACCACCAGCAGACTTTACTCAACTCTTTTCTTACAACACTGGACTGTATATTAAACAATGGAATGGTCTTCCATTGGACTTGGTGATGGCAGGTTCATTGGATAGTTTAAAGAAAAAGCTGGATGATTTTTTAAAATTCAAGAATGTTGCTTGTTACCAGTATTGATACATAGAGTTGGAGTTGATCCAGGGATATTTCCAATTGCCACTTGGAGTCTGGAAGGATTTTTTTCCTCTCCATACTGTTTTTTTATTTTTTTTTTGGGGGGGGGGGGGGGGGGGGGGTTGCCTTCCTCTGGATCAAAAGCAGGAAATGTGGATACTCAGTAGGTTGTGGATGGTGATGATGAAATGATGATGAAATTGTGTTCTGTGACAATTTACAATAAATAAACATGGTCATACACATGCGCACGCTCACAATCCGATTCTGATGGAACCAGATAATGAGCTTGCCAATGTGAGCATAGACTGGAACAATTGCGTATATACTTTATGTGGATCTAATGTTCGTTTGGCCCATACACACGCATGATAGTTATTTGTGCCCTATACATCAGTATAGGGAGCCAGTAACAATCCAAAGGATCAGACTGTTATATTACTGTTATATTTTTCCAGTGGCATAGCTACAGACCTAAGGGCCCTGGTGCAGAATTTGGTGATGGGGCCCCCCTCTTCCAACCCTGCTGCAAACCCAAATCCACACCGCATCTACTCGTGGCACAGCTCTTCCCCTCTACAATCAGTTATAATCCTAAAACAAAATAATAGTGCCAAGTTGGCATATAGTCATTGATAAAATAGTTGGCATATTGGCAGTGGTAAAACGGCACTTGATACATGCCAACCATTTACAGCTGCCACTTTGCCAACCATTTTGATTTATGTAAGCAAACTGGCAGTGATAAATGGTTGGCATTGTCTGTGTATCAGGACTTGATGCACAGATAATGCCAACCGTTTACCACTGCCAAATTTTAACCATTTAACCAATGTCTGTATGCCAATGAAAATGAAAATGGTTCTAATTAATATGGCCATATCAAATACCTCTTGTCTTGAGCTTGAACAGAACTTGGTGTTTCATCCAAATCAGACCAGCTTATAAGATCTCCTCCATTATTTGTATTATGTGCAGTGCTAAGAAACAAATAAATCTTTACATCATTACATATCATACACGTAATCAAAAAGAATGTCTTACATGGGCTGTATAAAGAGCAATTTTAATCGTAATAGTTAGTAAAAATGTTTTCATTTTCATCAAATAGGCAAAAAATAACAGACTTCCTAAGGGCTCGTTCACACTTGATCTGTTTTTGTCTGTTTCCGATCAGAAACACGTGTTGCAAAACATTTTCAATGGACCAAAACACACTGTGGTGCACATTTCTGTCCGGAAATTGATCCGACTTTAGCAAAAATATGGGGGAGAACAGACCTCTCAAAACAGACCAAACCGCCAAAAGAATCGGACTGGCCATTTCGGAACGTGTATAGTGTGAATGAGCCCCAACCAATGGAAAAAAACAATAACAAAATAGTAAATCATTACTTATTTTATCTCATAGTGAAAATAAGACATCTGCAACATAAAAAATCAATTAAAACTGTCAATCAAAAGAGTTCATATAATACTATTCTATGTATATGTGTGTGTAGCTAAATAGATCAAACCAGTCGACCCACAGATTTGTCAGAGATCCCCACCCATCTACCTCACACATTGACAACATTCAGTAAATCCAGTTGGATCAGGCGGGATTAAAGGGAAATTTCAGTGGAAAATATCATCATTTTTAAAATTCTTAGTTTATATTATACATACCTAATTATTCTACATATTCTTTTCCATTTTGAAAAATCAGTTGAATTTATACCACTTGCTATTCCCTGCTGTTGACATTAGTGAGCTGACATTTCTGGTTCTACTGGTCCTTCTTCTTCCCAGAATGCACACTTCCTTGGAATGATCCTAACAGTAATTTCTACTGATTGGCTGTTGAATGGGTCAAACATGTTCAGATCTCTACTGAGCAACTGAATCATCCCAGATGCTGGGTCAAGGGCAAGACCATAACGGTCTCTATTTGGGGTCCTGCAAACAGGAAGTCAGTATTTCGGTTGCATTTATTTATACACAGACAAAATGCTGAAAGTACAGGGTAAGGTCATTGAAATGGAAAAATATTGCTCTTTTTTCTTAACAGCATATGTATTTGCACTGAACTTTCCCTTTAACTTAATATTGTCAATGTCTATGAAAAGGTCACAAAGCCAATTAAAGGGCATATCCACCCTTTTTTACAACTTTTTCTGTAGTGTAGGGCACCCTCCCACAACCCCAACCGCTATAGTAATTTCAAGCAAAACTCCCCCGATCATTACTTACATTGCCTCTCTCCTCTCATGTTCAGTCCTGGCCCTCTGCCTGCATGAAACTGCAAGCAGGGGGCCAGACCGGCAGCCACAACCGTGATTGGCTAAGAGGCAGCCAATCATGGAAGCGGCATCCAGCTGTCAGAACATCAGAGGAAAGAGGCAATGTAAGTAATGATCGGGGGAGTTTGGCCGGAGTTAACTATAGCGGTTGGGGATTGGGGAGGGAGCCCTACACTACAGAAAAGGGGATTTACACTAGGGGAGGGAAAGAGAAACGGGAGGGGGGGTGCTGTAGTGTGCATGTGATTTTTCTCCCGGAGGAGGCAGAGTCCTATATGGACTCTGCCAGGCTGGAGCTGAGGGAGACACCTTCAGGCTAATGTTCCCTCTAATTTTGATTAGCTTAAGTGCATTTTGTTTCAACCTGTGTGTGCATGCACAGATGCTTTGGTCCCCACACCATGCCAATATTCGGCAAATCCTGTCATATCTGTCAGGCTGCCTTAAGAACAATGTCAACATAGGTTTTTAGCAACATATGTCCTTTGATTATTATTAAGTATATATTTTTTAACTTATTTTATGTGGAACCCCACTTTGATTGACAGTTTATTTTAATTAAACTTGATGAAAGAATTCATGTAATATAATATATACCTTATTGATGAAATGCATCTACAAATGACACAGTAAAATCCTTATTCCATCACTGTCATATTAACTATGAAAGTTAAGCAGAGTCATGCTTGTGATTTTTAAAATATTTTTAAATACCTTTCATCTGGGATGACTGTGATTTTTCCTGGTGTGGCTCGGCTATCTGGTTTAGTATATTCAGTGACATGAGAAGTGGTCCAGGAAGTTAGTTTTGGAATGTCTCCAGAAACCTTGGTACTAATAACAAATACACACTGCTAAATCTTTATGTTCTCATAATGCTAACTATCTAGCAACAATAGAATATTTATTATATAACTCTATAGAATCTTGGGTACTTGAGTAGAACATACCTAGATAAATCTGATTTTGGATAATGCATTAGGTAATCTTAATTAAAAAAAAAAAAAAAAAACATTCAGTTATACAATAAAAGTTCTTATTGTTAAAAATGGTGCTAATTTTGCCCCAACCAATCAGATGTTAGCTTTCAAATGTTAAATAATATCTGATTGGTTGGGGCAAAATTATTAAATTCTTATTGCTAAATAATTTTTAACAATTACAACTTTTATTGAATCTCCCTGATTATTAAATATTATTACTTCAAGTCCCCATTAAAAAAATAATTAGCTGTTACTTTTGTATTAATGTTTAACTATCACTAATTTCAGATGCATTGGGGGTCACCACAAGAGTCCTAACCGCCTCAACTATTGCAAAACTGTGACAAATTTCTGGGTCCTCACTCCTGGGTAAAGTTTAGACATACATTAACTTTCCATTACTGATCCGTTCTAGCTCCTCTCTGTCACTAACAAGACCTATGGGAATCAAACAAACTCTGCAAGAAATGCATCTTCCCAATGGCCAGATCATGGATTAATGATGGAGGTGAAACTATAACAGCTGATCCTGACTGTACCTAGGGATGAGAAACTAGTGGTATAGGTCTTCACCATGGAAAATGTTAAAAGAGAGGAGCATTGGAGACAAATATAATTGTCCTTTAATATATATTTAAATACATGTAAGCAGTATTGTGAGGCGCTGAATGCCTTTAATGCAATACTCATTTTACTCTCGTTACCTTGCTCCAACTGCCCTCTCTGTCCCCATGCCAGATTGTTACAGCAGAATTGAACACAGCAGAAGAATTTTAGGAAAATAGAATAGTTGAATCAACAAGAAAAGGACTGTGGTGGCGAGAAAGCAATAGTCAAATTTCCCAGTGTACATGTCCTTTAAAATAACACTTTAGGGATTCTCTTTAGAAAACTGAAGTAAAATAATGTTTAAAGCTACCTTTTCTCTTTTTTTACTCCTGTGCTGTAATCAGTAATATTACTCTTTCCTGGCTCCGAGCCGATGGTTGAAACATTTGTCTCCACGGTGCTCCTGGTGTTCCTAGTGGTCAGTTTGGGGCTACTAGGTGATATTGTTTCACTGAAAGTACAAAATACATTCTGTAATTACATTTGTGTCTTCAGTTTTAGTGCTGACAGTAAACAGAAATAGGTGGAAATTTTCCCAATACTCTATAAATATAAATTGGTGTCAACACTAGCTGTCCTGGTGTTGACAAAGGAACAATCAGGGAGATTTAATAAAAGTTCTTATCCTTAAAAATTTTGCTAATTTTGCCCCAACCAATCAGATGTTAGCTTTCAAATGTTAAATAAGATCTCATTGGTTGGGGCAAAATTAGCACCATTTTTAACAATAAGAACTTTTATTAAATCTCCCTGAAGATGTTTGAATAATGTTTTGTGCAAATTAAAGCTATAGAGTTCCAGTTCTTGTTATGCCTTAATAATGTTCTTCAAAAAGCATACTCACACACACCTTCTGTGTACACAAATACAACTATGAATTAAACACGTTACCTTTGCTCTTGGACTACTGTAATCTTCCCGGGTTCTGGTTTGATGGATGAGATGGCTTTTTCAGAAGAACTGTTGATATTCCTGGTCATAAGTTTGGGGCTTCCACTGCAGCATTATGTTAAGAATTTTGAATTGATTAGTACAAATGTTTCTTTTACACTTTCTGTCATTAACAACAGATAAGTCTTAACACAGAGAGTTGTAGCTGTTTTAGTATTATCTAGAAGTGCAACAGCTTTATTTGCAACTGTGTGCTGAGACCTGGACAAAATTATGGGGGGAGGGGGGGCATCTAGCTTTTTTTTTTGGGGGGGGGGGGGGGGGGGGGGGGAGTGTAATTAAGGTCCTGAGTAATTAGGGCCTTATCTGCCATATCTTTTCATTTTTTTTGGAATGCTAACAAATAACGCTTGTGAAGGTTCTCATTCATCCAGGTCATGGTATATCTGTTGTATTCAATTAGATCAACTGGACTTGAAATGTAGTTCTTGAAGACGTTTCGCTAGTCATCCGACTGGCTTTCTCAATTCAGAATGACTAGTACAAGAATCTGTGGCAATTATGTACCCTGGAGAATCCCAATTAGCATATCACAGCCAGGTATATGTTAACATTACAATCTTCAAAGGTATGTCCTTTATCCTTAGATGCAGGTACACCTATCCCTGTCTGCTTTAAACCGAACAAAACACTGAGGCAGCAATTGATACATCCGAAAGACCCAATACCGAAACACAAGAAAAGCCATCATATACGCAGAGCAGTGCAGTGAAGAATGCTCTGATTTGTATGTGGGGAGACCAAACAGCAACTGCATCAACGTATGGCCCAGCACAGAAGAGCAAATTCCTCGGGTCAGGACTCAGCCGTGTACCGCAAGAACATACCTTTGAAGATGGCAAGGAACGTGACTGGTTCAAGAGAGGTGTTAAGGAGGCCATTTATGTGTAAAAAGAAACCAAGCCTTAATAAAGGTGGGGGGGTTCGACACCAACTGTCTGCCATGTAACATGCTGTTTTAACACCTTACTCTGGTCGTTCCTATAACACCTCTTAGCCACTATCCACTCACACCCTTAACACCTGGCTGTGATATGCTAATTGGGATTTTCCAGGGTACATAATTGCCAAAGATTCTTGTATAAGTCATTCTGAATTGAGAAAGCCAGTCGGATGACTAGTGAAACGTCTTCAAGAACTAAACTTCAAGTCCAGTTGATCTAATTGAATACAACAGATATTTAGCACTGCAACATGTATATTTAATATGTGTTTGGGTCTTAAAGGCAAAGGTGGCCTTCACTGCTTCCAAAACTACTTCCAGGCTCCAACATTCCCCTTTATAATGCATTGCACAGAGCTGTGCTAAGACCATGTTCACGTCAATATGCTGCACCTGGAGCTCTGAGCTGGTTTGTTTTTATAAGTGTACCTTGTAAAGTGGTCAGTTCAATTTTACTGGGGTTGCCACCTTTCCTTTTAAGACTGAAACACTTAGGGCTAGGCCACACTAGCGCGTTTTTCATGCGTTCGCGTTTTTTGCTAACTGGAAATCGCGGGAACGCAAACGTTCCTGCGTTTTCTGATGCGCATGCGATTGCGCGTCTGTTCGCAGTTTGTGGCGAGCAATTTTCACTCAATTGCTTGCGTTTTCGCTTTAAAGAAAAAAATGTGCGCTAACGTGAAAGCGTGCGCACTTGATGCGTTGTAGTGTGGCCTCAGCCTTGGGCTTCCACTAGCGTGTTTTGGATTGCGGTTTGCAATCCAATTGTGCTAGTGGAGTGCAGGCATGTAATAGCCTATCGGACCGGCTCCACTACATGCGATGCATTTCCCTGTGTTATTGGAGTGCATGCGATCACCATTTTTTTGTCTGTATTGCATGCGCTCTGCTAGGGTACAATTGTGGAAGCGCAAAGCCCATGCACGAAAGTGAGCACAATCGCGCATTATTGCGACCGTGCGTCCTCCCTTGCACTTAAGTACGGCCACTGCCTCAGAAAATTTCTAAGTTCCATTGCATTAAATACATGCTGTTGGGTAAACTGAAATCAATGCAGCTTGCATTACACTTCTAAGGGCTAGGCCCCACAAGTGTGTTTTTCAAGAGATTGCAATTTTCGAATTTTATTGAAATCACAGAAACGCACAAAAATCTTGCGATTTTGGGTGTGTTGCGATTCACGCACATGTCAGCAATTTGGTAACGCATGCGTTTTTTGTGCAATCGCATGCGTTTTCAGAATGACAATGGACAAATTGTGAGCACAAACACGAGCGATTCAAGTGCGTTGCAGTGTGGCTGTGCCCTAAATGTACATTTCAGCAATACACACACTAATATAAATGGTAGAGTGCAGAAATAAGCACATACAAACACACAGTCTTGCAGAAATGCTCACAAATAGAAAGATAACAAGTTGCTTTTTAAATACAATAAAAAGGGTTAACACCTTCCCCCACTCTGAGAAGGAAAATCTGCTAATATATTCACTGCACTCTATCTCTGATGATTGGCTGGAAGACACTGGCAGGTGGGAACTGAGTTCAACTGCAGCTTAGCATAAGGGAGTGGGAAACAAACACAAGGTAGCTAGTTAGCATGTGCAGAAGGAATTTTGGTACCTGAACCACCAGGAAGAGGCAACACTAGAAGCCAGCTGTGACATCATAGATTGCCAGTACTCAGAAATATTCTATAAATGATTTCTACAGTAAGAAGCTGAATTCAGAGGTGAGAGACAAATAGTTTTACAAAGTGACAGTTATAGTCTGTGGAGCTGCCTTTGTATTATGGGTTTAGTTCTCCTTTAAGTATGCCATATATGGACTTTGTGCCTATTTTTTGACATATTCACTTCTGGTTTCTTTTAAATAAAAACAACATATTTGAAAGAAACCAGCAGTAAATATGATAAATAATAAAGGAACATACACATCCATATTTTACAACGCCATGTAAAATAATGAATGTAAAATAATGAGTGTTAAATAACAATATCATTATAGTATCAAAAATAGTGTTTGAGCACAGGTGTGAAAATGGTCACATAGACAATGCCAGAGACAACAGTAGCACTAATGAAATATCTCTATCTTACTTTTTGTCCTTCTTTTTTCTTTCTTTAGTCGCTGCTGGCTTTCACTACTATGTCTGGAACCTTTATGATTGCATTTGCTTCTATTTGAGTTGGCATATCCTGCAATGTGTCTTATCGCATTACCAGCACAATGTCAGGGGCCTCCTGAAGGCAAGGTGTTGATTGCATGTACAGTAGCTTAGAGATGTTTTTAAACTGCCCAGGGTAAAGCAGTTTTAGCCCAATTGGGCATTGGACTGATATTTTCGCAATCAGGCTGAAATATCGACTGCAATTTCTGACACAACCAATCACTTGGGTGACTGGACATTCTTAATCGCAATCATGTTGTGGCCTTCAGTGGCCACAAAAATATTGGTTCACCCCACTAATTCCTGACTAACAGACTACCAAAGAGTATATTCGATTGGTGTTTCTGTTTTGGAAACTTGGTCTGAGTAAAATAGCCCTTATTATCAAGTGTTATAATGACTATCAGTGTGACTAAATAACTTGATCATGTTTCACTAGAGTAATACTGTCTAAATATTTGCATTTTCAAATTTGAAACCAATTACAAAGTACAAGACAAGCAGCAACCTCCTCGTCAGCAGCATCAAGGTTTTGTAAAAATAAAGAAAATAAAGAAGAATATAACAATAACAAAATAACAAATTAAATTGAGGTGATTTTCTATGACATGTTGATTCAAACTGCTTGATTTTTAACTGCGAAAAGGTTATTAGTTGCCTAAAAATGTATGTTATTGTTGGTGCTTTTCCTCCTCTTTTTCCCAAGTTCCTCTGCTTCTGGTTGCACCTCCCTGTGAGACAAATCTAATTTAGTCTCCCCATAGACTAAAATGGGGATTACATTACCACTAGCAAATGACCATGGAAACAGGATGAAAGGAAGCAATAATATTTTAAATGTTATTTGTTAGCATATCTGTTGTATTCAATTAGATCAACTGGACTTGAAATGTAGTTCTGAGACGTTTCGCTAGTCATCCGACTGGCTTTCTCAATTCAGAATGACTAGTACAAGAATCTGTGGCAATTATGTACCCTGGAGAATCCCAATTAGCATATCACAGCCAGGTGTTAAGGGTGTGATTAGATAGTGGCTCACACCCTTAAAACCTGGCTGTGATATGCTAATTGGGATTCTCCAGGGTACATAATTGCCACAGATTCTTGTACTAGTCATTCTGAATTGAGAAAGCCAGTCGGATGACTAGCGAAACGTCTTCAAGAACTACATTTCAAGTCCAGTTGATCTAATTGAATACAACAGATATCCATGACCTGGATGAATGAGAACCTTCACAAGCGTTATTTGTTAGCATTCCAAAAAAAATGAAAAGATATGGCAGATAAGGCCCTAATTACTCAGGACCTTAATTACACTCCCCCCCCCCCCCCCCCAAAAAAAAAGCTTAGATGGCCTAATTTTGTCCAGGTCTCAGCACCCAGTTGCAAATAAGCTGTTGCACTTCTAGATAATACTAAAACAGCTACAACTCTCTGTGTTGACTTATCTGTTGTTAATGACAGAAAGTGTAAAAGAACATTTGTACTAATCAATTCAAAATTCTTAACATAATGCTGCAGTGGAAGCCCCAAACTTATGACCAGGAATATCAACAGTTCTTCTGAAAAAGCCATCTCATCCATCAAACCAGAACCGGGAAGATTACAGTAGTCCAAGAGCAAAGGTAACGTGTTTAATTTCATAGTTGTATTTGTGTACACGAAGGTGTGTGTGAGTTATGCTTTTTGAAGAACATTATTAAGGCATAACAAGAACTGGAACTCTATATTTAATTTGCACAAAACATTATTCAAACATCTTCAGGGAGATTTAATAAAAGTTCTTATTGTTAAAAATGGTGTAATTTTGCCCCAACCAATGAGATCTTATTTAACATTTGAAAGCTACATCTGATTGGTTGGGGCAAAATTAGCAAAATTTTTAAGGATAAGAATTTTTATTAAATCTCCCTGATTGTTCCTTTGTCAACACCAGGACAGCTAGTGTTGACACCAATTTATATTTAAGAGTATTGGGAAAATTCCACCTATTCTGTTTACTGTCAGCACAAACTGAAGACACAAATGTAATTCAGAATGTATTTTGTACTTTCAGTGAAACAATATCACCTAGTAGCCCCAACTGACCACTAGGAACACCAGGAGCACGTGGAGACAAATGTTTCAACCATCGGCTCGGAGCCAGGAAAGAGTATATTACTGATTACAGCACAGGAGTAAAAAAAGAGAAAAGGTAGCTTTAAACATTATTTTTACTTCAGTTTTCTAAAGAAATCCCTAAAGTGTTATTTTAAAGGACATGTACACTGGGAAATTTGACTATTGCTTTCTCGCCACCCACAGTCCTTTTCTTGTTGATTCAACTATTCTATTTTCCTAAAATTCTTCTGCTGTGTTCAATTCTGCTGTAACAATCTGGCATGGGGACAGAGAGGGCAGTTGGAGCAAGGTAACGAGGTAAAATGAGTATTGCATTAAAGGCATTCAGCGCCTCCCAATACTGCTACATGTATTTAAATATATATTAAAGGACAATTATATTTTCTCCAATGCTCCTCTCTTTTAACATTTTCCATGGTGAAGACCTATACCACTAGTTTCTCATCCTAGGTACAGTCAGGATCAGCTGTTTTAGTTTCACCTCCATCATTAATCCATGATCTGGCCATTGGGAAGATGCATTTCTTGCAGAGTTTGTTTGATTCCCATAGGTCTTGTTAGTGACAGAGAGGAAGAACGGATCAGTAATGGAAAGTTAATGTATTCTAAACTTTACCCAGGAGTGAGGACCCAGAAATTTGTCACAGTTTTGCAATAGTTGAGCGGTTAGGACTCTTGTGGTGACCCCCAATGCATCTGAAATGTGATAGTTAAACATTAATACAAAAGTAACAGCTAATTATTTTTTAATGGGGACGTAATAGTAATATTTTAATAATCAGGGAATTCAATAAAAGTTGTAATGTTAAAAATTATTTAGCAATAAGAATTTAATAATTTTGCCCCAACCAATCAGATTATTATTTATTGAAAGCTAACATCTGATTGGTTGGGGCAAAATTAGCACCATTTTTAACAATAAGAACTTTTATTGTATAACTGAATGTTTTTTTTTTTTTTTTTTTTAATTAAGATTACCTAATGCATTATCCAAAATCAGATTTATCTAGGTATGTTCTACTCAAGTACCCAAGTTCTATAGAGTTATATAATAATATTCTATTGTGGCTAGATAGTTAGCATTATGAGAACATAAGATTTAGCAGTGTGTATTGTTATTAGTACCAAGGTTTCTGGAGACATTCCAAAACTAACTTCCTGGACCACTTCTCATGTCACTGAAATATCTAAACCAGATAGCCGAGCCACACCAGGAAAAATCACGTCATCCCAGATGAAAGGTATTAAAAAATATTTTAAAAATCACAAGCATGACTCTGCTTAACTTTCATAGTTAATATGACAGTGATGGAATAAGGATTTACTGTTCATTTGTAGATGCATTTCATCATAATAAGGTATATATTATATTACATGAATTCTTTCATCAAGTTTAATTAAATAAACTGTCAATCAAAGTGGGGTTCCACATAAAATAAGTTAAAAAATATATCTTAAATAATCAAAGGACATATGTTGCTAAAAACCTATGTTGACATTGTTCTTAAGGCAGCCTGACAGATATGACAGGATTTGCCGATATTGGCATGGTTTGGGGACCAAAGCATCGTGCATGCACAAACAGGTTGAAACAAAATGCACTTAAGCTAATCAAAATTAGAGGGAACATTAGCCTGAAGGTGTCTCCCTCAGCTCCAGCCTGGCAGAGTCCTATGGACTCTGCCTCCTCCGGGAGAAAAATCACATGCACACTACAGCACCCCCCCCCCGTTTCTCTTTCCCCCCTAGTGTAAATCCCCTTTTCTGTAGTGTAGGGCTCCCTCCCCAATCCCCAACCGCTATAGTTAACTCCGGCCAAACTCCCCCGATCATTACTTACATTGCCTCTTTCCTCTGATGTTCTGACAGCTGGATGCCGCTTCCATGATTGGCTGCCTCTTAGCCAATCACGGTTGGTGGCTGCCGGTCTGGCCCCCTGCTTGCAGTTTCATGCAGGCAGAGGGCCAGGACTGAACATGAGAGGAGAGAGCAATGTAAGTAATGATCGGGGGGTTTTGCTTGAAATTACTATACGGTTGGGGTTGTGGGAGGGTGCCCTACACTACAGAAAAAGTTGTAAAAAAGGGTGGATATGCCCTTTAATTGGCTTTGTACCTTTTCATAGACATTGACAATATTAAGTTAAAGGGAAAGTTCAGTGCAAATACATATGCTGTTAAGAAAAAGAGCAATATTTTTCCATTTCAATGACTTACCCTGTACTTTCAGCATTTTGTCTGTGTATAAATAAATGCAACCGAAATACTGACTTCTGTTTGCAGGACCCCAAATAGAGACCGTTATGGTCTTGCCCTTGACCCAGCATCTGGGATGATTCAGTTGCTCAGTAGAGATCTGAACATGTTTGACCCATTCAACAGCCAATCAGTAGAAATTACTGTTAGGATCATTCCAAGGAAGTGTGCATTCTGGGAAGAAGAAGGACCAGTAGAACCAGAAATGTCAGCTCACTAATGTCAACAGCAGGGAATAGCAAGTGGTATAAATTCAACTGATTTTTCAAAATGGAAAAGAATATATAGAATATTAGGTATGTATATAAAACTAAGAATTTTAAAAATGATGATATTTTCCACTGAAATTTCCCTTTAATCCGCCTGATCCAACTGGATTTACTAATGTTGTCAATGTGTGAGGTAGATGGTGGGGATCTCTGACAAATCTGTGGGTCGACTGGTTTGATCTATTAGCTACACACACTATACATAGAATAGTATTATATGAACTCTTTTGATTGACAGTTTAATTGATTTTTTATGTTGGCAATGTCTTATTTTCACTTGAGATAAAATAAGTAATGATTTACTATTTTGTTATTGTTTTTTTCCATTGGTTGGGGCTCATTCACACTATACACGTTCCGAAATGGCCAGTCCGATTCTTTTGGCGGTTTGGTCTGTTTTGAGAGGTCTGTTCTCCCCCTATTTTTGCTAAAGTCGGATCAATTTCGGACAGAAATGTGCACCACAGTGTGTTTTGGTCCATGAAAATGTTTTGCAACACGTGTTTCTGATCGGAAACAGACAAAAACAGATCAAGTGTGAACGAGCCCTTAGGAAGTCTGTTTTATTTTTTGCCTATTTGATGAAAATGAAAACATTTTTACTAACTATTACGATTAAAATTGCTCTTTATACAGCCCATGTAAGACATCTTTTTGATTACGTGTATGATATGTAATGATGTAAAGATTTATTTGTTTCTTAGCACTGCACATAATACAAATAATGGAGGAGATCTTATAAGCTGGTCTGATTTGGATAAACACCAAGTTCTGTTCAAGCTCAAGACAAGAGGTATTTGATATGGCCATATTAATTAGAACCATTTTCATTTCATTGGCATACAGACATTGGTAAATGGTTAAAATTTGGCAGTGGTAAACGGTTGGCATTATCTGTGCATCAAGTCCTGATACACGACAATGCCAACCATTTATCACTGCCAGTTTGCTTACATAAATCAAAATGGTTGGCAAAGTGGCAGCTGTAATGGTTGGCATGTATCAAGTGCCGTTTTACCACTGCCAATATGCCAACTATTTTATCAATGACTATATGCCAACTTGGCACTATTATTTTGTTTTAGGATTATAACTGATTGTAGAGGGGAAGAGCTGTGCACGAGTAGATGCGGTGTGGATTTGGTTTGCAGCAGGGTTGGAAGAGGGGGGCCCCATCACCAAATTCTGCACCAGGGCCCTTAGGTCTGTAGCTATGCCACTGGAAAAATATAAAACAGTAATATAACAGTCTGATCCTTTGGATTGTTACTGGCTCCCTATACGATGTATAGGCACAAATAACTATCATGCGTGTGTGGGCCAAACGAACATTAGATCCACATAAAGTATATACGCTTGTTCCAGTCATGCTCACATTGGCAGCTCATATCTGGTTCCATCAGAATCGGATTGTGAGCGTGCGCATGTGTATGACCATGTTTATTTTTGTAAATTGTCACAGAACACAATTTCATCATCATTTCATCATCACCATCCACAACCTACTGAGTATCCATTTCCTGCTTTGATCCAGAGGAAGGCAACCCCCCCCCCCCCACCCCAAAAAAAAAATAAAAAACAGTTATGGAGAGGAAAAAAATCCTTCCAGACTCCAAGTGGCAATTGGAAATATCCCGGGATCAACTCCAACTCTATGTATCAATACTGGTAACAAGCAACATTCTTGAATTTTAAAAAATCATCCAGCTTTTTCTTTAAACTATCCAATGAACCTCCATCACACAAGTCCAATGGAAGACCATTCCATTGTTTAATATACAGTCCAGTGTTGTAAGAAAAGAGTTGAGTAAAGTCTGCTGGTGGTAATCAAAGGATAATGTTTGAAGTTTCATGTATAAAAAAAGAGAGCGTACCTTGAAAGCAAAATCCTATTATTAATTTACTGTATACCTAGTCTCAAAGTGGTATACTAATTCTGCCAGCAATGGCAGGCTTGAGTTGATGTAAGCATGTTTATCTTCAAATGCCAAGTAACTTGTCAGTAAACTGTTAAGTCGTTGATGATTTTTGGAGGGTTACAGGGTCTAGACTTCCACCTTACCTGCAGTTCTAGCACACCCCAAGGTCATAAAATAGTGTAAGGGATATCAGTCTGAATGGGATGATTAGATAGATAGAAACAATAGAAGCCTAGTACACACCCAACTAATTTGCTTACATTTTACTTTACCATTGAATTGCTACTTTAAAAAGCCTGCCCATAAATTAAAGCAATTAGTTCAATAACTTGGCCAAATTATTTTAAGCCCAGCAACCACATCACGGTTTGCTTTATTCTGCTGGGTACTAACTTTTAACCTTTAGTAACTTTTTACCTTCGTAAGAGACGTAATTCTCAGACTTTATCTTTACAACAGTACCGCCTTTTATGAGATGAAAGTCCCTGCTGCTCTTTCGCTTTCTTTTTTGGGACTGACTCTAGCTTTAAGTACTTGAACACAGATAGTAGATAGATAGATAGATAGATAGATAGATAGATAAAGGTACAGTATTAACTGACATGTATCATGCACTATAGTAAGTATGAAGTGTGGCTATTCAGCAACTGGTATATTAATGACAATGTACAATGGATGGCTATGAATGACATGGTATAGTAACTGGCATTTAATGTTGACATATAAGGAATGGTACAGTAACATATGACGTCAGGCTATAGTAACAGGCATATGAATGGTACAGTTAGTAGTGATATATGAATGGCATTGCTAGTAAATGGCATATGAAAGGTGCTGTCCAGTAACTGGCATATGAATGACAATGTACAATAACTGGCAATGACTTACATGGTAAGTAACTGGCATATAAATGACTGTATAGTAACTGGCATGTTAATATTGGTGAAGTGGCCAACTAACACGCAAATCTAGTGTAAACCCCCCACTAACCTGATAGTACATTGGGTACTATTGATTTTCCTGCATGTGTGGCAGTAGAAGATATCAGGGTTATTCAATAAAAGTTCTTATAGTTTAAAATGGTGCTAATTTTGCCCCAACCAATCAGATCTTATTAACATTTGAAAGCTAACATCAGATTGCTTGGGGCAAAATTAGCACCATTTTAAACGATAGAACTTTTATTGAATAACCCTGTAAGCTCTTATTAAACAATAAAATGTGTTACTATAATAACAACTATAGATAGTATCTACAAGTTTTATGCACTATTGCAAATTTGAATTCCAATGATTATTGCATTTGAGCCATTCAAAGAACTTTCCCAGATGGCATTATCCCAATTCAAGTATATTTGGTAAGTGGAACATTTTACTGGGCCCTGTGATTCTGACATTTTCAGAAATTGAGCAGTACAACCCAATTCAATACTTTAAAGTTCTTTTTGCACCTGTTGTGTAAAAGGTAACTAGTATTCTGTCTGGGTGTAAAAGCCTTGCAAGCGACATTCTACTACGCTTTGGTTCTATAAAATAGACATTAGTGCAATTAATCCCTAAAAACTACCCATTACCATTTTAATTTACCCAAGGTATGATGTAGATTGCTTGCATTACTTACAAAACGTTGTGATCGCCGGTCAGGCCCTGTCTCTTTTTGTGTCTTGGACGTGGCCTATGTGAAGACGTGAAGAGTATGTCTTCCTATAGGCCAAGCCAGAGTAGAGCAATGAGCACTACATTTTGTATGGTTAATCTAATTTACGACCAGGTGTGGGGACCTAGCATTTTGTTCTCCTCCACGGGAGGGGTTGGGGCGGGTTAATTTACCTTAAATAACTACTATTAATATTGTGATTTTTTTTTATTGAGAATTCCTAAACAATGCTTTTTACACTGTTGCAAATCATAACACCAGACTTATTCAGTCTGTTTATATAGCATATAAATCCAGATTTAACAGGAAAATAGGCTGACTCACGTCTTCCAAATGTGCTCCTGTCCTCAGCACTAATATCAATATAAACACATTCAAAATGAAGAGAATAGAGTCCTCAGAGTTAAATGCAAGTGAGACTTTATTGCAGCTTACCTACAGTCTGTTTTTTGTGGTTCTTCCCAAAACCATAATATCTATTCAAGAAAGGTGTTACCTACTTTGATTATGGTTTCTAAGGTGGAAGCCTTTATGTGGCTGATGCTTAAATAATACAGACCATGCCAAATGTCAACTCTGTAAAACAGGATACACCCTTAGAGCTGTCAGAGTTTACATCAATGGATCACTTAATAAAGAGTAAGAAACATGCTATGAATAATTCAAAGTGACTACAAAATCAAGAATTGATTATATTTTACAAGACTTAACTATACTAGACGTTTCTTTAACATGAAAACAACCTTTAGAATTAATGGTTAGTATGCAATTTATTGACAGACTAAAGCAAAATATTTCCCAATTAACTCATAACAGCCTGGTTGACAAATGTGACCACAACTTGTGAAGAGGGGATGACAATTGTCAATCAGAAAATGATATTCAAGTACTTAGTACTAGTTTCAAAAGACTGTTATGCATCAAAATAGCCACAGTAAGGCTGGGTATATTGGCCGACCAATATAACCATGTATCGGTTATATAAAATATGTATGGTGGTGGTGGGTGCTGAGAAGGATCACGGTCTCCTATTTGTCTGGATTGGACAAACAGGCGATCAGGTATGTTGGTAAATCATGGGCAATTGTTCCCTACGGGACCGCACGATTGGTTGTGACGGCCACGGTTACTTTTGCAACTGACTGACTTGTCCCAGTCGACTGATCGTTAATGGAAAATGGTTTCTGATAAATCTCATACCATGTGTACCCAGCCTTAGGGCTACACACAGTGTGGACACTGCCCAGCTTGGTGGGCTCTTTACATCTAAAATTTCCTAAAAGGTCAAAACAGGGGATATGAGTTGGTTCATTTTAGCAGAAGACTTAAAGTCCTATCTCTCCATCAGTCTGAATTACTTGACAATCTGCCTGCATTGACAGTTGCTGTAGATCAGATGAGTGCATATTGAACTTAGTTGTAATTCTTACACCCTTTACCACTATCCAGAATTCTTACTCATTGTCATGCACAGGAAATCAAAAACAGACTGTAGCTACAGGTTGGTTATTTTAGAGCAAACACACACAGTTCTGTATCACAGGTAGTATCTATAAAACATAGATCCTTTATTATTAAAGAAGGTCAAGCCTTCAAATTTTGAATGAAGTACAGGTCAACAACTTTGATTGATCATTTATTTGCCTACCCCCTCTGGAAGGTAGGGTAACGCCACTCCTAAATTTAGAAAAATAATAATATGTTACCAAGCACTGAGCAATCAGTTATGACAAAACTTACTTACTTGTTATCAGCTCATTGGTGGGAAGATTGTTTAAGGTGGAGTAGACTGTGTATTCCCTAAAACATTGTGTCATTAAAATTAGAACTTTATCATTATTGTAATTGCAGACCATTTCCACTGATTTTGATTATATTTGACATCCAGTAGTAAAAGAATATCTTGCATTAATGAAAAGAAATCTATATATACGGCAAATTGGCAATAAAATGGTCAGTTGGTGTATTTACATCATACAACTGTAAACTGTGCAATGGAAACACACAATACCTCTCAGATCATTGAGGGAGTAGAGCAGTCAGTTTCCACACCCTAAATACTATATTTACCTTAGGCAGAATTATAGACTAGTACATAAAAACAGAAGAAGTTTCATTCAGAAGGAGCAGAGACAGCTGACAGATCCAGCAAATTAAACACCGTGAGTTAATTTATTTGGGAGGACTGGTGAATGAATTTGGGGCTATGATGATATTATAATGAAATTATGACAGAATAATATAAAATAGCATTCTGATAGATGAGTTGAACTTTAAAAATAAATACTAACAGTTGTTCTACAATGGAAGCTGATTCCTGCTGTAAAGTGGAACATTATTTATTATTTCGATTGTCTGGGATCAGCCTCAGTATCTATCTTGATTTTGATTTTGCAGATTGCATTTGTAAATCAGTTATCCAAATGCTAAATCTGTGTCAAATATCTTAATTAGAACTTTTTTTAATACTAGTTCTAGTGAATGCAGTTGGAATCTGAACACACTTCTGGTAGATTTTACTAGATTTGATTAGGATACAGTTATTATGATTTAGCCAATACCCAAGACATTTCCAGCTTTAATTAATGTAATAGTGTAAACGTACACTTAGTAGGGGATAAAAATTACAAAAGCCAAAGTTAATGCATTTATCTCTATGATAATGCTTGTGTGAGAGATTAAAACATGTTCATTATATATTATTTATGCTTTGTATACTAGCAGTTCTAATTGACACATTTTGTAATGGTTTACAGTCTAGCAACAAACAGCAAATAAGGCTGAATTGTGCTGATATAAATTACACTGCCAAATTAATGTTTCATATTACAGGTGTACACTTGGGAAGTGGATTTTTGTAACCTCAAACACCTAGTATATTTCATAATAAGCAGTATTTGTTGAATGCTCTGTCTGATTCTAAACAATTCTAGTCTGCTGAACAGAATAACTTTTCAGTATAAAATTGCTCTACTACCTAACTGTTATAATGTATACATGTGGCTTTTTAAATGAACTGAATCTTGTATTTAGTAGTGTCAATATATACAAGACCAGTATAGTTTCTACAGCTGAGCATTTTTGCACCAGTTAAGTTTAAGGAGCACAGAAAGCTTTTGTTCTTCAGGCTTTTGCTTTGTGCTGAATGATTCAAGTTTTAAAAATCCCTATACATAAGTTCAAATGTTATGTTAAAAATTACCAGTGATTTGACAGAAGGGTGCAAAGTGTTCTGTCATTGAGGGGTTAAAGAACATTCTCAAAGTTAATTTGCATACCTGACATTTTACCATTGTTGCATATTGCATCACTGTAACTGCTTAGAGTATTTGTACAAGGGATGGATTTCCTTATGTGCTCTGCCCACAAGGGTAAGGCATTAATTAGATACATATTTATAGGTAATATATTATTGGCAAACTTCATTATTGCACACCTATGCACATGGCTATAAATAATAATCTTCTAAAGTCACCTCCAACATCAGTGTATAAGACTCTGTAGGCTGCAGTTCCAGTTGCCCTGCCAGAAAAGCCAGCATAGTTTCACTTGGCAGTCACAGCTTTCATTTATTTGAAATTCAGCAGAATATTCTAGGCTCTCAAATGCAATCCTTTCATCTAAAGTCAATAGTTCTAGTGTATTACAGAAGGAGTATAGATTACCCTGCCTATTCTCTATCATGTCTAAACAAAGGACAGCTGGCACACTTCTTCCAACAAAAGTCTAGGTGGTCATAAGTGTTGGAGAAAATGTGACTTCACTGATTTATGTTGAGAAGTAAAGCCCTGTATTGCATGCCCCAAGCTCCTATCATCATCATTTGGGATCATAATCTCACCCTTTAAGGACAATTTTGATTAATACCATTTTCTTCCGAAATTCAGCTTTCAAATTTACATGAAATGGCTTTTATGAGCATGAGTGTATTTCAGTAATTAAAGCAACACATAAAACAATTATATCCTGCATATTGTTTGTGCCGTTTATTTCATCCCTGAGGCCCAGACATGGATCTATATGTTCCTTATACTCTCCCAAACATGAGCTAATCCATTGATTGTTTGTGTGAATTACACAATGAACCTCCATAAAGCCCTCAGGCTTATTAAAATGTTGCCAACTTTAAAGACTCTATACAACAACTTGCCCTTGTTTCTATTCCCTTGCCGAGAAATAAAAAGTGCTTAATTGTTTGTGCTTTCTGTTGTTCTAGCTCTGTCCTGTTTAGGTTATTATCTCAATTGACTTTTTTACTCCACACCCTGAATTGTTACAATAGTTAAACTGACAAGACGTGAATAAGATATTAAGTTTAATATATTGAACAAAGCAATAATAAAATAACTTTAAAGAAGGTTGAAATCAGCCACTCTTGTTACCTTAGGCTATGTACATTGGCCATATTTCAACCCGGACATCTGTTCACCGCATTAACTGATAAGCCGGGCTGAAATATCGTTTTTACTGTAAATATTGTTGGCAAATTTTGGCCAATCCAGGGTAATCCAGAGTGATGCTTATGTTTCACTCTCCTTAAGATTGTAAAGAACACTATAGTGCCAAAAAATACTTTAACATCATAAATTTATTGTAATCTGGGAGGTTAGAGACCTTTCTCACAGAACTGTGAAAAAAAAGAAAAGAAATATATGATCCCCAGATCTTATCCCAACTCTACCAAATATCTCTTTTCCACAATAATAGAAAACCATTTAATTAAAGCTAGCCATACATGCAACAAATGATGTTTGATTGTTTAAAATATATTTCAATCAATTTGTGGTTCAAAAAGGAAAAGATCACAGAACCACACATGTAGATCATTATTCACTCTTTAATGATTCTATATTTACTGATGGATCTTTACTGATTCATATCTTCAGGAATATGATTCTTTACTGATGATCCAGTATGTGTGCATCCTTGTAAATATAGGATAGCTAATAATTTGAATCAGGAATTCTACACTTAACGAATCAACGAATATCACTAATCAAAAATCGCCCTGGGTACAACTAGCCAAAGTCTCCAGAGGAAAATTTTAAAGCTTATTGAAATTCACTTTCTGGAAATTTTAGCCTGAAATCCAATTTTGCTGGAACACTTTGAACAATCACAGTGGCGCATATCTTGAATAATGAATGGTATTTTGTTGGCCATTGTAATACAGGTGATTCATGTACACACTATTGTAGTATTAAAGTAACATTAAATAGAATGCTTTTTTTAATGAATTACTCTGGCTTGTAATATGGTTTTAGATGTTCATCTATCCAAAGTTACAGTAAATCCTCCAATTATTTTTATGCTAAGCCTTCTAACTATTTGTGTATAAAATATTTAACTATATATCCTATACTTTGGTAGAATTTAGCTTTTTTTCTGGGCACACCAAGTGGACTTTTGTTTGGCATCTGTAGCTGTTTTGGCAAAGGGCTTGTACATGATTTATAATGTATTGCTACCATTGCTATTTAAATTGCATTTAATGCCATATTGATAGAAGTCTTTTTCTCCCCCATTCAGTGAAAAACCTAAATGGATTCCTCTATGATTGTCTCTTCTAACAGTAAAACTTTTTATATTTACTATTGACGAGGTACCAGGTACTACCTGTAAACTAACAAAACCTGCCAATTGTCTTTGAATAGTACAAAGCAAACAGAAAACATATTCACAAGTGTTTCCGTTACATCAATGCTCCCCTAGGTTTATGTTCCACCCATGTTTGTATTTTCTTACTACTCATTCTGCTAAATAGTGAGTCTCTGAGAAGACTCTGGTGGATTCACCTAGCTATCTGACAAATTGCACACCTAAAGGAGCATGTGATTGTTGTACATGTTACAGTGGGTAAAAGCGCTCCATATTTTTTCATTGCTGTAACATTTTAATTAGGGTAATAAAGACATACGTCCATCATGTCCACCATTATTAACCCTAACAGTTGATCCAGAAGAAGGCAAAATGAACCCCAGCTTAAAACAGGGGAAAAAATCCTTCCTGACTCCAAATGGCAATTGAAAAGGATCCCTGGATCAACCGAAACTATAGTATATATTAATAGCAGTAATATTTTTTAGTTTAAGATCTAAACTAGCCTTTTTTAACCTATTCAATGAACTTGTGCCATTACCACATCACTGGCGACACTCCACAGAAATCTTTCCTAAAGTGATCATATCTCTGCACAAACTTCGCTTCTCTCCAATGAAATCACCCTAACTTACCTAATCTGCCTACATAGTCAAGCCCCTCCATTCCCCTTATTATTTCGTTTTCATTGTTAAAGGGGATGTGGTCCGAAAATGACTTTAGGTAAATGATAGGAATTGCTCTCTGAGAATTTTTCAATTTATTTTCATTGTTTATTTTGCATAGTTTTGAAGATATTTACAATGTGGTTGTGATAAGGCAGAGGCAACACCAGGTCCCCTGCACTCCTGCTCTTAAACCATGTGACAGTCTCCTCCTCCCCTTGCAGGCCCCCTCTTCTTGCCCCTGGTCCCTCCTAC
The DNA here is from genome assembly GCA_019447015.1 of Hymenochirus boettgeri. Lineage (NCBI taxonomy): Eukaryota > Metazoa > Chordata > Amphibia > Anura > Pipidae > Hymenochirus > Hymenochirus boettgeri. The sequence continues at coordinate 193,418,720 of CM033476.1, read as the reverse complement.
TCATGCCCCCTCCATTTGCAGGCCAATCTTGGTACCTTCCCTTACAGCCCCATGTGGCCCTTAACCCCACCCACCACTCGTGGTGCCGTTGCCCCGCCCACTCATGGGTGCTGTTTCCCTGCCCACTTGTGGGATGTTGCCCCTCCCACTAGTGGGTGACGTTGCCCCCGGCCGGTGGCCACTCTGACACCCACCCTACAGTGGGAGAGTAGGTCTTAGATTCCTTTACCTTCACTGTGGGGGTTATTTATGGTGTAAATGGCACAAGATTGTTAAACCCCAAATGCATCACCTTACATTATCAAATGAATCTCATCTGCCATTCTGCTGCCCATTTTGATAATCTATCTAGGTCTGCTTGCAGCAATCGCAATCATTTGAAGTTTCCAAAGCTCTGCATAGTTTTATGGTCATCAGAACCACTGAGACCTTGCTCTCAATGCCCCCTTCTAAGTCTTTATAAACAATTAAACAGAACGCCCCCAGTACAGAACCTGAGGCACTCCGCTTAGAACTTTAGCCCACATAGATGTAGCTCCATTTACCACCACTCTCTGTTTGCGATCCAAACCAATTCTCTACCCATGTACAAATGTTTTCTTCTAGGCCAACAGACCTCAGTTTATACATTAGTCGCCATGTGGACCAGTATCAAAAGCTTTCCGCAAAATCCAAGTATACCACATCCATGCTGTGGCCTGCATCTAAATTTCTGCAGTTATGGAATAGTGCATGCAGTTATAGAATAGAGTAAAAGTTAGTGCATGCAGTTATGGAACAGTGTAAAAGTTAGTGCATGCAGTTATGGAATAGTGTAAAAGTTAGTGTGTCAAAACAGCATTGTACATGGCAGACAGTTGGTGTCGAACCCCCCACCTCTATTTAGCTTGGTTTCTTTATTTTCACATAAATGGCCTCCTTAACACCTCTCTTGAACCAGTCACGTTCCTTTGCCAATATGTTAACATTACAATCTTCAAAGGTATGTCCTTTATCCTTAAGATGCAGGTACACCGTATCCCTGTCTGCTTTAAACCGAACAACACACTGAGGCAGCAATTGATACATCCGAAAGACCCAATACCGAAACACAAGAAAAGCGACATCTATACGAGAGACGTGCAGTGAAGAATGCTCTGATTTGTATGTGGGGGAGACCAAACAGCAACTGCATCAACGTATGGCCCAGCACAGAAGAGCCAATTCCTCGGGTCAGGACTCAGCCGTGTACCTGCAAGAACATACCTTTGAAGATGGCAAAGGAACGTGACTGGTTCAAGAGAGGTGTTAAGGAGGCCATTTATGTGAAAATAAAGAAACCAAGCCTTAATAAAGGTGGGGGGGTTCGACACCAACTTCGCCATGTACAATGCTGTTTTAAAACCTTACTCTGGTCGTTCCTATAACACCTCTTAGCCACTATCCACTCACACCCTAACACCTGGCTGTGATATGCTAATTGGGATTTTCCAGGGTACATAATTGCCAAAGATTCTTGTATAAGTCATTCTGAATTGAGAAAGCCAGTCGGATGACTAGATGAACGTCTTCAAGAAACTAAACTTCAAGTCCAGTTGATCTAATTGAATACAACAGATATTTAGCACGCAACATGTATATTTAATATGTGTTTGGGTCTTAAAGCAAAGGTGGCCTTCACTGCTTCCAAAATACTTCCAGGCTCCAACATTCCCCTTTATAATGCATTGCACAGAGTGTGCTAAGACCATGTTCACGTCAATATGCTGCACCTGGAGCTCTGAGCTGGTTGTTTTTATAAGTGTGTACCTTGTAAAGTGGTCAGTTCAATTTTACTGGGGTTGCCACCTTTCCTTTAAGACGAAACACTTAGGGCTAGCCCACATAGCGCGTTTTTCATGCGTTCGGTTTTTTGCTAACTTGGAAATCGCGGGAACGCAAACGTTCCTGCGTTTCTGATGCGCATGCGATTGGCGCGTCTGTTCGCAGTTTGTGGCGAGCAATTTTCACTCAATTGCTTGCGTTTCGCTTTAAAGAAAAAAATGTGCGATACGTGAAGCGTGCGCACTTGATGCGTTGTAGTGTGGCCTCAGCCTTGGGCTTCCACTAGCGTGTTTTGGATTGCGGTTTGCAATCCAATTGTGCTAGTGGGAGTGCAGGCATGTAATAGCCTATGGACCGGCTCCATACATGCGATGCATTTCCCTGTGTTATTGGAGTGCATGCGATCACCATTTTTTTGTCTGTATTGCATGCGCTCTGCTAGGGTACAATTGTGGAAGCGCAAAGCCCATGCACGAAAGTGAGCACAATCGCGCATTATTGCGACCGTGCGTCTCCCTTGCACTTAAGTACGGCCACTGCCTCAGAAAATTTCTAAGTCCATTGCATTAAATACATGCTGTATGGGGTAACTGAAATCAATGCAGCTTGCATACACTTCTAAGGGCTAGGCCCCACAAGTGTGTTTTTCAAGAGATTGCAATTTTCGAATTTTATTGAAATCACAGAAACGCACAAAAATCTTGCGATTTTGGTGTGTTGCGTTCACGCACATGTCAGCAATTTGGTAACGCATGCGTTTTTTTTTTGGCAATCGCATGCGTTTTCAGAATGACAATGGACAAATTGTGAGCACAAACACGAGCGATTCAAGTGCGTTGCAGTGTGGCTGTGCCCTAAATGTACATTTCAGCAATACACACACTAATATAAATGGTAGAGTGCAGAAATAAGCACATACAAACACACAGTCTTGCAGAAATGCTCACAAATAGAAAGATAACAAGTTGCTTTTTAAATATATAAAAGGGTTAACACCTTCCCCCACTCTGAGAAGGAAAATCTTAATAATATTCACGCATTCTCTGATGATTGGCTGGAAGACACTGGCAGGTGGGAACTGAGTTCAACTGAGCTTAGCATAAGGGAGTGGAAAAAAACACAAGGTAGCTAGTTAGCATGTGCAGAGGAATTTGGTACCTGAACCACCAGGAAGAGGCAACACTAGAAGCCAGCTGTGACATCATAGATTGCAGTACTCAGAAATATTCTATAAATGATTTCTACAGTAAGAAGCTGAATTCAGAGGTGAGAGACAAATAGTTTTACAAAGTGACAGTTATAGTCTGTGGAGCTGCCTTTGTATTATGGGTTTAGTTCTCCTTTAAGTATGCCATATATGGACTTTGTGCCTATTTTTTGACATATTCAATTCTGGTTCTTTTAAATAAAAACAACATATTTGAAAGAAAACACAGTAGCAGAAATATGATAAAAATATAAAGGAACATACACATCCAATTTACAACGCCATGTAAAATAATGAATGTAAAATAATGAGTGTTAAATAACAATATCATTATAGTATCAAAATAAGTGTTTGAGCACAGGTGTGAAAATGGTCACATAGACAATGCCAGGAGACACACAGTAGCACTAATGCAAACTTATAGTCCTTATTAACTCTTATAACAAATCAATTAATCACTTTAGTACAGCTGCTGAGCTTACGTACACTAACTATGTGACATGGAAACCTATTTATGTTGCAATATTGCTTTACTATATTGAAGTTGGCAATAAATACCCTGCAATGTGTCTTAATCCGCATATACCAGCACAATGTCAGGGGCCTCCTGAAGGCAAGGTGTTGATTGCATTGTACAGTAGCTTAGAGATGTTTTTAAACTGCCCAGGGTAAAGCAGTTTTAGCCCAATTGGGCATTTGGACTGATATTTTCGGCAATCAGGCTGAAATATCGACTGCAATTTCTGACACAACCAATCACTTGGAGTGACTGGACATTACTTAATCGCAATCATGTGTGTGGCCTTCAGTGGGCCACAAAAAGTATTGGTTCACCCACTTAATTCCTGACTAACAGACTACCAAAGAGTATATCGATTGGTGTTTCTGTTTTTGGAAACTTGGTCTGAGTAAAATAGCCCTTATTATCAAGTGTTATAATGAACTATCAGTGTGACTAAATAACTTGATCATGTTTCACTAGAGTAATACTGTCTAAATATTTGCATTTTCAAATTTGAAACCAATTACAAAGTACAAGACAAGCAGCAACCTCCTCAGTCAGCAGCATCAAGGTTTGTAGAAAAATAAAGAAAATAAAGAAGAATAAATAACAATAACAAAATAACAAATTAAATTGAGGTGATTTTCTATGACATGTTGATTCAAACTGCTTGATTTTTAACTGCGAAAAGGTATTAGTTGCCTAAAATGTATGTTATTGTTGGTGCTTTCCTCCTCTTTTTCCCAAGTTCCTCTGCTTCTGGTTGCACCTCCCTGTGAGACAAATCTAATTAGTCTCCCATAGAATAAATGGGGATTACATTACCACTAGCAAATGCCATGGAAACAGGATGAAAGGAAGCAATAATATTTTAAATGTTATTTGTTAGCATATCTGTTGTATTCAATTAGATCAACTGGACTTGAAATGTAGTTCTTGAAGACGTTTCGCTAGTCATCGACTGGCTTTCTCAATTCAGAATGACTAGTACAAGAATCTGTGGCAATTATGTACCCTGGAGATCCCAATTAGCATATCACAGCCAGGTGTTAAGGGTGTGATTAGATGTGGCTCACCCCTTAAATGGCAAAGGAACGTGACTGGTTCAAGAGAGGTGTTAAGGAGGCCATTTATGTGAAAATAAAGAAACCAAGCCTTAATAAAGGTGGGGGGGTTCGACACCAACTGTCTGCCATGTACAATGCTGTTTTAACACCTTACTCTGGTCGTTCCTATAACACCTCTTAGCCACTATCCACTCACACCCTTAACACCTGGCTGTGATATGCTAATTGGGATTTTCCAGGGTACATAATTGCCAAAGATTCTTGTACAAGTCATTCTGAATTGAGAAAGCTAGTCGGATGACTAGCGAAACGTCTTCAAGAACTAAACTTCAAGTGCAGTTGATCTAATTGAATACAACAGATATACCATGACCTGGATGAATGAGAACCTTCACAAGCATGTTGCAGTGCTAAGTACCATTGCATTAAATACAAACTGTATCAGCCTGCACCATGCTTCTAAAGAAAATACTAAGAACCTTTTGTTGTGTACATATTATCAGGCCTATGTAATAAAAGTTCTTATGCTAAAATCTAAATTGGTTGAGGCAATATTTGCACCATTTTTAAGGATTAGAACTTTTAATACATAGGCCTGTATATGTGTTCGGGTCTTAAAGGCAAAGGTGGGAATCCTAGTTGGAAGAGTGATTTTCTTTATGGTAAACTTCCCACAGGCAGCCTTTCTGCTGCATTAATTTTATAGAACATGTTTGTGTTCCCTCATGTCCCCTTTAATTGGCATTCCCTCCAATAATTCCTATTAATTTGTACATTATGTAATATGTACTCTAATACATACACTTATAGAGCATGGTGCAGTGCTGCAGGTGGAGGATAATAAAATGACCCTGATCTTAGCACAGCTCTATGCAATGCATTTCTCTGTGTAATGCATTTCTTAGCTTGTTGCTTTTATACAGACAGCTGAACCAAAAACACACTCCTTCTACCCTCCATCTTTACCTTTAATAAGGTACACGGATGAGAAATGCATGGCACAGAGCTGTGCTAAGATCATGTTCACTTCATTATCCTCCCCGTACAGTTCTGCACTATGTTGTTTCTATAAAAACACACTCTTCCTACCCTCCAACATTCCCTTAAATAAGGTACACTGATGAGAAAGGCATTGCACAGAGCTGTGCTAAGATCAGATTCACTTCACTATCCTCCGCCTACAGTTCTGCACCATGTGGTTTCTATAAAACACACTCTTCCTACCCTCCAACATTCCCTTTATAAGGTACACTGATGAGAAAGGCATTGCACAGAGCTGTGCTAAGATCAGGTTCACTTCACTATCCTCCCCCTACAGTTCTGCACCATGTAGTTTCTATAAAACACACTCTTCCTACCCTCCAACATTCCCCTTTAATAAGGTACACTGATGAGAAATGCATTGCACAGAGCTGGTGCACAGAGCAGGTTCACTTCTCTATCCTCCCCCTACAGTTCTGCACCATGTGGTTCCTATAAAAACACACGCTTCCTACCCTCCAACATTCCCCTTTAAGAAGCTACACTTTCCACTAATATTGCTACAGCTGACAGTGAGAGCTAGAGACCTTCACAATACGGGCCATATTTATAAAGGTGTGGTTTCTCCTTCTTTAGCGATCGTTATGGCGATCATCAATTTATGATCACTATGTAAATGTACAATAGTCAACGTAAATATATGACAGCCTGTAGAATATAATTACGGTAGTTTATTACCACATGTTATGGTATACTACTGCCATGGTCGTTCAGTAACGAAAACCAGCGGTATCGCAAGTTTTTAAATATGGCCCTCCAACACTTAAACAATACATTGCAGGTGAAACATACAAAGACACAGGTCTGAAACTGTGAATAGTGCAGTTTTATTGCAAAACATGCATTCTACATGTTTCTGACCCACTTGTCCTTCAAGTGCTTGAGTGGATCTGAAACATGTAGCACGCATGTTGTGCAATAAACTTGCAATATTCACAGCTACAGACCTGTGTCTTTGTATGTTTCACCTGCAATTTATTGTTTATATATCGGATTTGGTGGAGTGAAAGCCTTAGGTCAGACATACATTATTTCAGATTCGGACACACTAGATACCCAGACCTAAATACAACACTGCTACTCGGAAAGTGTTAATCAGCTGCACCACCAATTTGAATATTGATGATTTAATATATTCCTACATCATAGGTGTTTAGAGGTGGGAGTGGAAATCACACAGGTGCTGAAAACGTAATCAAGGCAAAAGTACTGGCAGGCAAGGGAAAATGTCAGCTTCAGCCTTTAATCCAATACTCGTTTTACTCATTTTACCTTGCTTGCTCCACCTGCCCTCTCTGTCCCCATGCCAGATTGTTACAGCAGAATTGAACACAGCAGAAGAATTTTAGGAAAATAGAATAGTTGAATCAACAAGAAAAGGACAGTGGTGGTGGGAAAGCAATAGGCAAATTCCCCAGTGTACATGTCCTTTAAAATAACACTTTGGGGATTCTCTGTAGAAAACTGAAGAAAGTAAAATAATGTTTAAAGCTACCTTTCCTCTTTTTTTACTCCTGTGCTATAATCAGTAATATTACTCTTTCCTGGCTCCGAACTGATGGTTGAAACTTTTGTCTCCATGGTGCTCCTGATGTTCCTGGTGGTCAGTTTTGGGCTACTAGGTGATATTGTTTCACTGAAAGTACAAAATACATTCTGTAATTACATATGTGTCTTCTGTTTTAGTGCTGACATTAAACAGAAATATGTGGAATTTCCCAATAAACTATCAATATAATTTGGTTTATTGGATGTAACAAGCATGTACATCCATTTTCACAACCACTAGCTGTCCTGGTGTTGACAAAGGAACAAGATTTTTGAATAATGTTGTGTGCAAATTAAAGCTATACATATAGAGTCAATAAAAGTTCTTATCATTAAAAATGGTGCTAATTTTGCCACAACCAATCAGATCTTATTTAACATTTGAAAGCTAACACCTGATTGGTTGGGGCAAAATTAGCACCATTTTTAACAATAAGAAATTTTATTGAATCTCCCTGATAGGGTTGTTGTTTTTGACATGCCTTATTAATGTTTTTCACTAAGTAACAAACACACACACACATTTATACAAATACAACTATGAATTAAACACGTTACCTTTGCTCTTGGACTACTGTAATCTTCCCAGATTCTGGTTTGATGGATGAGATGGCTTTTTCAGAAGAACTGTTGAGATTCCTGGTGATAAGTTTGGGGCTTCCACTGCAGCATTATGTTAAGAATTTTAAATTGATTAGTACAAATGTTGCTTTTACACTTTCTATCATTAACAACAGATAAGAGCCAACACAGAGAGTTGTAGCTGTTTTCGTATTAACTAGAAGTACAACAGCTATATCTGCAGCTATGTGCTGAGACCTGGACATAATTAGGCCATCTAAGCTTTTCTTTCCACTTTTTGCTTTTGGGGGGTGGGCTTTGGAGGGGGTGGGGTATGGTGTACTGATTTTTATTTTAAAGGCCATGTCCACCCCCAATATTAAAATTTGTTTTCAGGTAGAAGACCCCCCAAAACCTAGGTCCCGTTATACTTAACCTGTTTAATTCCACTTTTAAAATAAGATATTCGGCAGGAATCCATACACGCCCCCTCCTCCTCCCCCTGATTGCTGCCAAAACTTAGAGTTTGACATAGGCTCACTGAACATTTGCAGCTTTTAGGAGCAAAAGCTCAGAGAATATGCTGCAGTCATTAGCTATGACGTCTCCCATGAATGCAACATGAACCTAGAAGATCTTGCAACTGCGAGCAAGGAGTAAGGAGACATTGTGACAAATATCTCCTTGTAGAAGCAGAACTAAACTAGGTAAATAAAACAATTCCTATGTTTTAAAGGGTTTTCTACCTATGTGCAATCTTTGATATTGGTGGTGGACTTGCTCTTTGAGATACACAAACAAATCCAAGGTTAATGAGGGATCTCCGCCTTTTTTTCTTTTTAAAAAAAATCCCAGTCAGAGCTATTTACAGTATTTGTTAAGTGGCACCTGGAATCCAGTGGTCCTTAATAACTAATGTTCAGGTGATTTCCTGTGTAATTCGGTCCTTATCTTTGATATATTTTTTTCATTTTTTGAATGCTAAGAAATACCATTTAAAATATTATTCCTTCTGTTCATCCTGTTTCCATGGTCCTTTGCTGGTGGTAATGTAATCTCCATTTTAGTCTATGGGGAGTGTGCTAAATAAGATTTGTCTCACAGGGAGGTGCAACCAGAACCAAAGGAGCTTGGGAAGAAGAGGTGGAAAAGCACCAACAATAACATATATTTTTAGGCAACTAATAACATTTTTGCAGTTAAAAATCAAGCAGTTTGAATCAACATGTCATGGAGAATCACCTCAATTTAAAGGATAAGTGCACTGTAAAATCAAGTTATGTTCATTTGGAAGCTGCAGCTTTAAAAATACCGTTGCCATATTTTTTTTTTCCCTATGCCCCTCCAGAGCCTAGCTTTGTGCCTTGAAAGTTGCTGACATCTTGTTACTGGTTTGCTGAATGTTAAGCTCCGCCCCTCTGAGATTTCCTCTGCTTTCTCCTGCTTGAGCCTCAAACAGTAATGCCTGTGAGTTCCGTGCACGTGCGACTCACAGGCATTACTGTTTGAGGCTCAAGCAGGAGAAAGCAGAGGGAAAAAAAATATGGCAATGGTATTTTTAAAACTGCAGCTTCCAAATGAACATAACTTGATTTTGCAGTGCACTTATCCTTTAATTTGTTATTAGACTTTTATTCTTCTTTATTTTCTTTATTACTCTACAAACCTTGGTGCTGCTGACTGAGAAGATTGCTGCTTGTCTTGCACTTGGTAATTGGTTTCAAATCTGAAAATGCAAATATTTAGACAGTATTACTATTAATGAAACAGGATCAAGTTATTAAATATGGATGTACTTTGTTCCTTTATTATTTCACATATTTACTGCTGGTATCTTTCAAATGTGTCATTTTTATTTTTAAAAAAACAGCAGTAAATATGTCAAATAATAAAAAAATAATTTTTGTTTCACGTCTGAGGAAGGGGACGTGCAGACTCTTAATTTGTGTGCTCTTAATTTGCTGTTCTTGTGTCAAATAATAAAGGCACAAAGTAAATCCTTATTTTTCAGTGCTATTTTTTTCAATGTTAAATAACGGGTGTAAAATTATTCTACGCTAACAAAGGTTTTGCTAAACTTTAAGTCCAGTTGATATAACTAAATTCCACGGATATACAGTACCATAACTTGGATGAATGAGAACATTCACAAGCATACCTCTTGGTATCTTCCAAAAGATAATCAGAAAGAGATTTAAGGGGTACTGGACTCCTGTTTCCATCTCTTGCATCCACCCTGCAGAATGAAAAAGTTTTTTTATTTTAAAAATAAAAGACCTGGGAGGTCTGATTCATGTTGTGCTACATCTGCGATAATTGAAACTAAAGCAATGAGAATTGGCTCCTGTGTGATATATTGTGATACTATTCTGTTTTTGAAAAGAAAATTAGTGAATCCAGTTAATATTTTTGGAAATTCCCGAATTGAAGCATATTGAAAATTCAAATATCAATATTATAAAATCTCAAAAACTGAAAAAGTCAAAAATCACATTAAAATTTGAAAAAATCAGTTGAAAATCAAGATTGAAACAATTAAAAAATAGACAGAACAATCAAAGAATCTGCTTCATCTGGGTTTGAATAGAAATTTAATAACTTCTGCAGAACCGCGAAACCGTTTTATTCATCTCAATATACAGATTTTTAATCTGTAGGAAAGTGTCAACACCGATTTCTTTTTTAGCAAGACTGATCCTGAGGCCCACTGAAGACTACAGGTTCAGCTGTGATTTAACAACAACTAAAACTGTATAATTTTGCCTAAAATTTGGTTAGGGGTGATTGTTCAGGTCAGAAGTTACAAATGATGATTCATCCCGACAGAAATCTCAATAGATATTGTGTACCAGAAGATGAAAATTCCATGAATTAAGTTGTGTCAGTAAACCACGATTTTAGATATTTTGATAGAATCGCTAAACCCCTGTGGCGCCCCCCTTGGCGCAACACTCACACCCCATGGTGCATGCACCAACCCCTGGCACTCCCTTCCCCCTGCAATTAATGATTTTAATGTTGTACACTGACCCACCTACGCTCGTGCACTGTTGGTAGTAAAGATGGCCGAAACTCACCAGTTTCGTTCTGTTTTCGGATTCCCAAAGATCCTAGAATCCAAAAACGGAACAAATTTCCAATGTTCGAGTCTATCTTAATAATAATTTTTGATAAAAGCCTTGAACGTTCGATAACCCCCCAAAATAGGATCGGACACTACTTTCGAGTTTCGATAATATTTTCGAGGATTATTGAACATTCAAGGCTTTATTCGAGGATTATTATTTCTAATAATAATCAATAACGTTCTATAATTATAGAAAATACGCTCCGAAGTCCCGGAATCCGGATTTGGATGGATCATTCGGATTTTGGAACCAAGGGGTTCTGTGTCGGATCCGGGTCTGAGACCTGGATCCCATCTCTAGTTGGTAGTTCTGGTGTGCGTGCACAGGTGGGTCCACGCATCTCATTAAAAACTTTTTTTATTATATAAGATGTATAATTCAAGCAGGATATACTTAATTATTAAGTGCCTTACCTTTCATATTTGCCAACTGTAATCTTCCCTATGTCAGATTTATTGGTTGAGATACTTGTCTCCACAGTATTGCCTGTGTTCCTAGTCAGTTTGGGGCTGCGGGCTGTGTTTGCTTCATTGGGATAACTAAATAAAGCATTAAATAATGCTGTGAACATTTTTATATAATTGTTTTAAGTGTTTTTTGAACAGAAAACATAGCATTTTCAGACAATATTATTGGAGGCCAAAGATTTCTAGTATTCTAGCTCTCTACATCGTGCAAGTTTGTATACCAATTGCTGCTTAACTGAATTTTAGACAAGCAAGTGGATCAATGTATGGCAATCTTAAAATACATTTTTGCACTGGAATACATAAAGATTTTGGTAGTATGATACCCCTAAAATTGTGCAAATCCATCAGACACGCAGCCCATCAGACTTACTACCATGCAGATAGAGGACCAGTTCTCCCATTTTACAGGAAGATAACTAGTATGTGAACATTTTTAATGTCCAATGGATATTTTTAAACATGTGTTATGAGCCATATGGAAGAAAAAGGTGGTATGGCATACTCCTAATATTATACTTCAGTGTCTCACCTATAGATCTGGTGGTAAGGTTCTAGAAATACCTCATATATAGCACGTCTCTATAGTAATAATTATAACAAAACCAGGGGGAGGGGAATCTTGGCCCTGTAACATGATTAAGGTATACAAGTAAAATGACACAGATCAGTAACATGCTACATCAAACTTTATCACAGTACTCATAAGATACACCATACAAAACTTCTTTATCATAAACATTGAATTTCAGCATAAAGGTCATTATCCCATTGTGGATCTATATCGGCCAGCACTGCACTTATATACATTCATTTTTATTTAAAATATATTGGGTTCTAAAGTATTGTGTATGTTATTAGGATTATGATCTTGATTTAAGTTTGATGCCGCATGTTACTGATCTGTGTTCCAGGACTATAATTCCCCAGATTTTGTTCTAATTATTATAATACATAAGTGTGATGTTTTATAATGGGAGCTGCAGTGGTATATATCCTTATAAAAATCACTCAGCTATGTCACTAAGTGACTCATTTCTTATATTTCTTATATCCCACTACTCCGCCCATTTCAGTGTTCATGCCTGGACACGGACTCAGCATTTTTTGTCGTGTTTAACTTCACTAACAGAACCTGCTGGAGCTGCTTCCTGTCACTTCATAACCAATTTCTCTCTTCTCCTCCACAAAGATTTGTTTAACCGCATAGATGCTGGGATGTTCCTTTCTACTGGGTTTAAATTACAGAAGGTAGCTTGGGGAATTTAAGGTGGAAATAGAGACAAGGCTAGAATTTAAAATGTGAATAGGGTGAAGGAATCCAATACTTATGTATTAGAAGAAATAATGCTCCCCTTCACATTATAATTTAAGGACATTATGCCACCTCGGAGTTCCCTGTCCTGTATAAAAGCACTCGGCCTACCGCCTTGTGCTTCTATATGGTCAGGGAACTCCTCGGTGGTGTATATATATATCCTTATTATGTTGTAAGGGGTGCTTTATCCCTTATATTATAGTGCTGTGCTATAACCCTCATTACTATTATACATGTTTATGGATCATTTAATTTCCCCCACAATTGGTTATTCATTAACGAATAAAGTTTGAATTTCTGTTTCAGATGGCAATATTAGTGTAATGTTTCTACGGTTATCCTAAAAATGGCCCTTATTTTTTATTTCAGTTATTCTGCTCTTTAGCTCTCCATTGTGGTATTCCAAGTGCAATATGGCTGTTACAGTCTATAAATATGAGAATTGTAATTTACCTTTCATCTTCAACAACTGTTATCTTCCCCTTCTCTGGTCTAAAGGATGAGATGTTACTGGCATTGATATGCCTAGACAACAATTTGGGGCTGCTGGCTGGACTGGATGCACTAAAAATATAATAAATTCATAGTCATAAAGTAATGTCGGATTACTTATATATACAAATTTACTGATGCTGGTTTAATAAAGTTCAATAATAAAGAATACACTTAAAAGGAGAACTTAACTCTATCAGGGAGTTGTAATAAAAGTTCTTATCATTAAAAATGGTACTCATTTTGCCCCAACCAATAAAAATGAGCACAATTTTTAATGATAAGAACTTTTATTACATCTTCCTGTATATATTTATCTTTGTCAGCTTCCGTATGACCTGCAATGCTGTATCTAGAAGTATTGATGATGTGCTGTTATAAATTCAGTTAGTCAATTTGTTAATTCCTGTGTCTGGACTATTTTTTGTGTGTCAACAAAAGAAAGGCAGTCTGTACGTAGGAAGAAAGTCTAGATAAGTGAGTTGGGTTTTATGGATGTAATACATTTTGAGTAACAGCTCAACTTTGAATTATGAGATTTAGGTCATCAGGAGGAGTGGTAGTGACTGCAACTAAATATCTTGAATAAATTCTAGAATCTTTAATTGTGTTCTTTTTTTCCTGCCGACTTTACCCCAGAGGCACCGCCTCTGTCTCACTCTGCCTCATTAGAGAAGAGAAAAAAGACATGTATATATAGTTTGGTGAATAATAAAGTGCACTCAAGGGTCCTTTTCACAATTTATTTACTGCAAGGTCTAGCACACTGTGTAAAAATCCTTACCTTACCTCTCTGCTCCAAATGGTTCTCCTGTAATGTCTGCACAGAGTAGTAAAGAGCAGGAGCCTGGTTGGGGGAAAACGTTTCCACCTCTGAAGTGTCCTCTGAGAGGTTTCTGGCTTGCTCATTGCAGCCCTTCCCCCACTTTCCTCCCACCCTCCCGATCCCTGTTAGGTTTCCTGTGCCCATAGTGTAAAATCCCTTTTTTGTAGTGTAGGGCTCCCTCTCCCACCCCCAACCGATCTATAAGCTTGTAAAAAACTTACCTGAACTCTACTTACACAGCCTCTTTCCCCCGGCATTCTACACTGCCAAAAGCCACATCCGTGATTGGCTGCCTTTCAGCCAATCACGGACATGGCTGCCGGTCCAGCCCCCTGCTTGCAAAGTTCAGGTAAGTTTTTTTGCAAGCTAATAGAGCAGTTGGGGGTGGGAGAGGAAGCCCTACACTACAGCAAATTTTGTAAAAAGTGGTGGACATGCCCTTTAAAATCCCCTGAGCTCTGCTTTCCAACTTTTCCCTTGAAGGTAATCTGTTCCATCAACCATTGTAAATGGTGCTTTGATAATGAAAATGTCTTTATCATGTGTTGTACCTGAAATATTTGAACTACATTTTAATAGGCCAAGCAGAGAACAGGAGACCTGACAAATAAACAACACATATCTCTGACTTTTTGTTTCTAACTAACTATTCCGCTAGCAGCAAAAAATCCATCTGATGCATCCAATGATGGGGTGACATCAAAACAAGTTCCAGCTGCAGAGGGGAATGAATACCAGAGAAAGGAACAATAGGATCATAGTTTAGTAAACAAAAAGGTTTTAAGAATACATACAAATTAATGTCATCACAATTGACTTGACCTGTAAAGGGAAGATTTCTCCTATTTGATGGTATCAAGAGATATCTTTAATGGCAGCAAAGTCATATTTTTGATTCCAATTTAAATGTATACATATTAATGGTTATTCCATCATTACATGGAGAATTAAAGGGTATATCCACCCTAAAATGAAAAGTTTTCTGTAGTGTAGGCATTCCCCTCCCAACCCTAACCACATAGTTTATATTCTAGAAAAGTCCCCAAAAACCTACGTACCAGAGCGGGTTCCCTCAGCTTCAGCCTCTGAAGCAACTTCCAGGAACCGAATTGTACAATCGCCAATACAATATCATGGTTGTACTCTACTGACGCTTAGTATTGTACGGCCATAAATGTATATCTACCATAAAAAAATTGCAATACTGCAGGTTTTTAAATAAGGCCTTATGCTGCAGTGTTACACATTTTGTAATCCATTGGTGCCTGGAGATTTGGGGTCTAGAAGGGGCCTAATGGTAACCCTTAAAAGATAAAAACATTTCTATTCACAAGGAGGTAAACCTACAACCAGTGCAAGTAAGTCCAACAGTAGTATATAGTTAAGAAGATAGTTGCCTGCCTATGGAAAAATATATCAATGAAGGTTTCAGGACTTTGTTAGTCATGGCTTTTGTCCTTTTATAGACATAACATATGGTTCTCAAACCATAGAGCATACAATGTTTCCTGTGTTATCATTGGGGTTTTATCCCAAGATGTAACCATCCAATTTAGTGCATTCTCTTAATATATTTGCCTTATTTTCTTCTGTATGTGCCTGTTTATTTTTATACAATAAATAGTAGGACTAATACCCATGTGGCTTATCATAAAAATGTTTGTCATTTATATTTAATACCTTTGATTTTTTGGTGCTGACTCAGATTGTAGCACTGGGCTTCTTGCCTCTAATGTGCTACTTATAACTCTGTGGTTGAGTTTAGGGCTTCCTGCAGCAGGAGATCCACTAAAAAAAACAATATTTCTGTAAGTTATTGCCCAGGTTAAGGGCTTGTTCACACTAGATACAGAGTAAATACAAGGACATTTTTATCCACATAGAAAAACTTATTGGCATTTGCACTAATGCAATCGCACACACAAAAAAAAACACAGAAAAAAAAGAAAAATAGCACATTTCTGTGCTTTTCGTGCATTTTGTACAGAGAACGGATCCTTTTGGGGGAAGAAAGTAGCTTCATTATCAATACCAACATAAGTAATAAAATTTAGTACACTGGACAGTATTTATAAAACTTTAAAACATTATCGTAAAATAAAAATGTTATTTCATGCAACATTAGTTATTTTAAAAAGCTCCGTTATTTTACATGGCGGACTTTTTTTGCATAGCGTTGTAAAATAAGTGTCTATTTTGTGCCTTTATTATTTGGCAAATGTACTGTTAGTTTCTTTTAAATAAATATATGATGGCAAAAAGCATATCCTTATTTTACAATGCTGTGTAAAATAACAACTGCTGTGTAAAATAACAACTGCTGTGTAAAATAACAACTGCTGTGTAAAATAACAACTGCTGTGTAAAATAATGACCTCCATGTAAAACAACAATATCATTGTTTTAAGAAAACCATCAGGGAGATCCAATAAAAGTTCTTATCGTTTAAAATGGTGCTAATTTTGCACCAACCAATCAGAATTTATTTAACATTTGAAAGTTAACATCTGATTGGTTGGGGCAAAATTAGCACCATTTTAAACGCTAAGAACGTTTATTGAATAACCCTGAATATGTTTTATAAATACCGCCAAAATACCATAGATATTTCAAATTTTTGTTTTTCCCACAAAATGTTAAAAACTTTTAACTATATCATCTTAATAGATTTCTTTAAATTACAAAAAGTCATTGTCTTATTATAAAAGAATTCACAGTCTGTGTGTAATACCTTTGGTTTCTAGCTATTGTATCAGTTTGGAGAACTGGACTTCTTGCCTCTGATGTGGTGGTAGTAATTCTCTGGTTGAGTTTAGGGCTCCCTGGAGCAGGAGATCCACTAAAATAACAATATTACTGTAAGTTATTATGCAGATATAAGAAGAGAGTTGAAAGTGAAAGTAGATATAAATTATAACTTCCATAAAGTGTTCCACATAACTAGATTATTGGATTATTACATTTATTAGAACATTTTACAGAAAAAAACACTTGCAGTCTTGTGTAAAATGATCATAGTGTGAAAGGAGAAATAAACTATAAATAACCCAAGCTAGCTTGGTTCCATGATTCAGGGGGAAGTAGGATTGCAACATGCTACATCACACTTTATCACAGTACTCATAAGATACACCATACAAAACTTCTTTATCATAAAATATCGAAAATTTGATTGGAAGAACTGGTAATAATTTATCTTCAGCAGATTTTTAAAAATATGGACTGGGAGATGGAGTTAATGAAAAATTATCCACCTGACCCAATCGCTGTCAAACCGCCTGTTGGCCCATGTATGGCATGCTTTAATGTACAAAACTTTAAAGGATTGTTGGTTTGTGCAAAGTCATAGTGACTTATATATTGTTATGTACTGTTATATATGCAATAAACAGGCACTCAGCTCTTCCCAAGATGATTCTGCCTTAGTGCTACCAATAAATCTTAAGATATATACAATTTGAAAAAGGTTCAGTTCACACAGGGGACTAACTATAAAACAGCAATAATTTATTCAAACATGATGCAACACAGGCAATGTTTCAGTCCTTTAAAGGGGAAGTTTAATGCAAATACATCTACTTTTCAGAAAAAAGAGCAGTAATTTTTCATCCCAATGACCTTAACCTGCCCGTTCAGTATTGTGTATAAATGTGTATAAATAAATGCAACTGAAATACTGACTTCCTGTTTGCAGGACCCCTAGTAGAGACTGTTATGGTCTTGCCCTTGACCCAGCACCTGGGTTGATTCAGTTGCTCAGTAGAGATCTGAGCATCTCTGAGCCATCCAACAGCCAATCAGTAGAAATAACTGAACATTCCAAGGATGTGGTGCATCCTGGGAAGAAGAAGGACCGTTAGAACCTGAAATGTCAGCTCACTAATGTCAACAGCAGGGAACAGCAAAGAGTATGAAATCAACTGATTTTTCAAAATGGGAGAGAATATGTAGAATAACTAAGAAGGCATTACACAAACTAACAATTTAACACATATTGATAATTTCCAGTGAACTGTCCCTTTAACATGGACCTTTATCATGGAACACATGGCCAACCACAGATCCTCTGTAGCTCTGGCTACCAAAGAGAACCTCAACATAAATCCAAAGTTTGGAGATTTGTCGGTGGCATGCCATTTTAAAAAAATTGGGACACCCCCTTTCAAGCTTACATTGTATGGCTATAGATGGGTTAACTCCCCAGCAAATCAAATCAAATGTGGCTAGGTGGATACTACACTGCTACAATGTTTCTTGTGATCCATGGCTTATTTTTATTCACCTTAAAATATAGCCATGATTGTTGTTCATGCAGCATTGCAATAATTGAATAATTATATGATTTACCCAATAATGTTTTTTAGTGCTGGAATGTGAATATTGATGTTAATTTACACTTAATTTGTGCTTGTTTATAGTACTTTTGGCTGCAACTCTACTGCAATGTATTCATCAGTTGATGTAACTTCTTCATGGTTTTAATTCTAAATATATCTTATAGCTTTTTACTGGTCTCTATGGGCTAGTGGCTGTACATCGGGGTATAAATTGGACTCTGATATGTGACGCAATATCCTGATGACGGCCCGCTCAGGGCTGAAACACGTTGATGCGTTATATTATGGACTAAGTAAAAGTTGTTTTATACTGCAAAAGACCGGTGAGTGCCTGTTTTTCTAATGCATATAATTTGTATTAACATGGCACCCAGGCACAAACTTCACTGGAATGGTGTGCTGATTCATGAAAATACTTGAAAATTCATGAAAGTATGACTGGAGACTCGAAAGTACTTTCTGGTCATATTTCCGAAGGATATCATCGAGGTTTTTCCTGAGATCCATAAATGCGAAACGGAATGAAACTTTCCAATTTCGGCCATCTCTAGTTGCCACACACGATTTGCACTTATTTAGCATTTTGGGGTAACTAATGTGTAATTGATGCTAGTGATTCAGTGATGACTTTACCTTCTTTTTGCTGTGATGGTTGTAGGTTGTTTGCTTTCCATTGAACATTGTTTCTCTGTTGTGTTTGGAGCAAAATCATTTCTGGGGGGAAAAAACACAAGTCTTTGTGATAAAAAGCACTATGATAATATTCACTTGTGTTGCATTAGGGGAATCCTGTGTTAATTCCTTTAATTGCTACTATTGGACATACTGGTATCTTTTAGAGGGCAATTTCTTGAAACTTCAGTCAGTACATATATTACTTCATTAATTATTTAAACATCTCTCAAAGGTTTCATTTTTTCCCTTTCTACTTTAGTTTCTATCATTCTACATGTTTACAATTTAACCATAGCCACCAGATTTCATATTTTAAGCTCTATGAAAAGGAAAGTATTATAGAAAATGCTTTGTACTATGACACATAATAATAACAGACCAAGAAAAGCTATTATGAAGAGCAAAAGGCAATATCACTTGTTTTATGATGCATCTTGCTTAAAAAAATGCTGCTTTTGATAATAAACCTAATATATTAACTCAACCACAATGGTGGAGAGTTATACAGTAATTGTAAAAATGTAAAGGGTATGTTCACCGCTCAAATGAAAAATACTATAGGTAAATCACCCACCAAAACTACAATAGTTAGTAAGCTGACAGAACTAGAGCTAACAGAACATCATTCAACATTTTAGTTTAGTCTTACATCGGGATTGGAGGCCAGGCCCCTGACTCCCTCATTCCCCCACGATCAGCCGTTTTTAAACAGCTGATTGCGCGTATGAATGAAATATATGCACAATCAGAAAAATGTAAACACTAAATGATGATGTCATGCTGATATCACCCAGACATATCCGTTTGGATTGTGTTTGCAATCAGATTGCATGTTCAAAAGCCCAATTCGAGTGGCTACACCAGGTGCGCTTGGGGCCATTTGTGCTGCGATCTGTTGATCGTAGCAGATGCGATCACCATTTTTGGTGCATTTTGCATGCGCTCCGATCCTCAAAAATGACAGAGATCACAGAGTAAGTGCCACTCACACGTATGAAGTGGAATTGCGCATTCACATATGCAGTCACGCGTGCAACGTGCCACCTCAGCCTGAAATGATATGAAATAAGAAGGCACACAAAGTACAATGCTTTTTTGGATCAAAATTCAATTCTGTGCAAAATCAGGATGTCATGCTGATGTTGCACATGCAGTGCACGCGTGCGATAGAGCTTGCACCTATGCAATAATGCGCGCCTCAGCCACACTAAAGATATAGGATAAGAAGCCGTACTAAGTACAATGTTTTTTGGGTCAAAATTCAATTCTGTACAAAATTTCAATGTAATACTGAGATCATAGTGACATTGCTAAAATATTTACCCAGAAAAGCGGGATTATATCGCGCTTAAAAGTGCATTAGTGTGGCCTACCCATAAGTGCAATACTTTTTTGGGTCAAAATCCAAATCTGTGCAAAGATATGATGTCATAATAATGTCATAGTGACATCACTAAAAATGCAACCAGCTATATTTGAACACTATTAAAAGATATTAAATAAGAATTCGCACTGAATGCAATGCTTTTTTTGGGTCAAAATCCAAATCTGTGCAAAATAATGATGTCATGCTGATGTCATAGTGACATCACTAAAAAATTTACCCAGACACATTTAAACACTATTTAAAGTCATCATAAAAGTCCAGCACGTGCAATGCTTTTTTGGTCAAATCCAAATCTGTATGAAATTATGATGTCATGCTGATGTCATAGTCATCATTAAAAATGTACCCTTAAAAGTGCAATCACTTTTAAGAATAAGAAGTCGCACAATGCTTTTTTGGGTCAAAATCAAAATCTGTGCAAAAGCTATGATGTGATGCTGATGTCATAGTGACATCACTAAAAAATCCCAACCACATTTAATCACTATTTAAGACAACTAGACCCAGAAAATCAAAGTTTAAGTTAGAAAGTATTTGCCTCAACTCCTTTCTCAGCATGGAAGATTCCACTCAGGGCCTTTTCTTTACCTCTATGAGCTCATTTTAAGTTCTGTTTGTTCCCCAAAGCGAAGCTGACATTTTCCAATCCCTTGTCAGTACTTTACCTTGATTACATTTTCAGCACCTGTGTGATTTCCACTCCCACCTCTTAACCCTATGATGTAGGAATATATTAAACCAGCAATATTCAAATGGTGGGTGCAGCTGATTACACTTTCCTAGTAGCGGTGTTGTAGTGTGATGTATATAGGGTCTGGGTATCTAGTGTGTCCGGATCTGAAATAATGTATGTCTCACCTACGGCTTTCACTCCACCGAATCCGATATAATAACAATAAACTGCAGGTGAAACATACAGAACACAGGTCTGTAGCTGTGAACATTGCAAGTTTATTTCAAACATGTGTGCTACACTTACAGACCTGTGTCTTCCCTGCAATGTATTAAAAAAATCTGCTAATAATATTCACTGCTATCTCTGATGATTAGCTGGGAGACACTGGCAGGTGGGGGATAAATGTTCAACTGTTACATGCAGCTTAGCATAAGGGTAGTGGGAAACAAACACAAGGTAGCTAGTTAGCATGTGCAGAAGGAGTTTTGGTACCTGGACCACCAGGAAGAGGCAAGACTAGAAGCCAGCCGTGACATCATAGATTGACAGTAACTTTTCGCGGCCGTTTTCGCGGCCGTTTTCGCGGGCATTAACGCATAAATCGCGTTTACCGCGATTTATAAAAGTCCGAAAACGGCCGCGAAAAGTTAACGAAGCGTTAACCTTTCGCAGCGATACTTACCTGTTACCGCCGCTTCTATTTATAAAGCGGCGGTACTGGTTTCGCTCCGCTAGTATCGGCTGTTTTACTTCGCCACCTGATGGGGTTGGTGTCGCCAGCCCGAAGACGTTGCGTCGGATCAAGACGCCGGCAACTCGGCCTCGTTGAGGTCGCCGGCGCCCGCCGGGGGTACCCCTGGCTCCGCAGGGGTACCTCTCGGGGTTGGCGGCCTCGGCGAGCTGGTGTCGCCGGGACTGGAAAAGAGCGCCGCCCAAGGGCTCTTTTAGACCGCACTGGGGGTCCCGGTTTGAGCTGGCGGACCCCCGCCAAGGCACTTGTAAGTGCCGCAAGGGCCCTTATAAGGGCCGGGGAGGGGGGGTCCCGGTTCGAGCTGCGGGACCCCCTAAGCCCCAACAGGCCCTTCTCAGGGCCCCGCGGGAGGGAGCCTCCACCCCTCCCACGGCTCCCTCCCTTCCCCTCCCTGGGAGCGGCCGGGGCGGGGGCTTGGAGGGGTTCCGGGGAGGGGGTGCGCGGCAGTGTGTCCGACCACCTGCTGCAGCCCCTTCCCGGCAGCCCTCCGCCTCCCATTCCGAGATTGCCGCGAGCGGGGAACGGTTTGGAGGGCTGCTGGGAAGCGGGCGCGGGTGGTCGCCACCGCCGCCGCGGGGGGGTGTGGGCGGGTGGACGTATGCCCCGCCCCCTTAGGAGCAGCGTCGGGAAGGGATTTTAAGTCCCTTCCGGCGATACTATACGAAGGGCTTAAAATTACCGCAGCACATCGCGGCCACGATACATATCGCGGGAATAGCGCTCGCCGTTATAAATACGCGATAGCGCTATTTTCGCGGCCGCGATGTGCGGCGGTAATTTTTAGGCGCTATTTCGTTGCTTTATAAATATGCCCCTAAGAGCTGAATTCAGAGGTGAGAAACAAATGGTTTTACTAAGTGACAGTTATAGAGTCTGTGGAGCTACTGAAAATTTTCGAAAATTTTTGAAAATACAAGGATTTCTCTTATTTCCGTACATACGTATTTTCGAAAATACGAGTAATCCTCATAATTTCGTAAATTTTCGAAAATACGTATGTACGGAAATAAGAGAAATCCTTGTATTTTTTTTGTATAATTACATGTAAACACGTATTTTCGAAAATTTTCGAAAATACAAGATTTCCCGTATTTTCGAAAATTTTCAAAATACGAGAAATCCGCGTTCGGAAGTTCGAAGCGGAAAATCCGGAAAAATCCGCCGTTCGCGAACGGATAAATCCACGGCGGATCCGGGTTCGGATCCGCGAACCGGCCATCCCTAATAAAGAGTAAGAAGTCACACCAATGCAATGCTTTTTTGGATTAGCTTCTGAGGAAGTGCTGTACAACCACGAAACGCATCAAGCGGGAACCCACTTTCATTTTGTGGTGTTGTTTCACGTCTGCCAACATGTTCTAATAAAGGGGTTTTAGCACTAAGTCCGTGAGTAGCCTGCCTTGATTTTGACTCCATCCCACACATTACGTTTGCTGCTTTTTTGGATTAAAATCCAAATCCAAATACCAGAAATGTTCCTAAATTACTTCTACACTAAGGGCATATTTAAAGGTTCGTTAACTTTTCGCGGGCCGTTTTCGCGGACATTAACGCATAAATCGCTTTTACCGCGATTTATAAAAGTCCGAAAACGGCCGCGAAAAGTTAACGAAGCGTTAACCTTTCGCGGCGATACTTACCTGTTACCGCCGCTTCTATTTATAAAGCGGCGTGACTGGTTTCGCTCGGCTAGTATCGGCTGTTTTACTTCGCCACCTTGAAGGTGTGGCAAGTCAGCCATACTAACCTCCCGCGTGGGGATGGGCAGGCAACCCGCGGCGGGTGGTCGCACCCGCCCCGGAGACACGCCACACACCCCCCGCCGCTTCCCAGCAGCCCCTCCCAACCCGTTCCCCGCTTGCGCAATCTCGGAACGGGAGGCTAGGAGGGCTGCGGAAGGGCCGCAGCAGGTGTCGCGACCACCCGCCGCGCACCCCCTCCCCGGCAACCCCTCCAAGCCCCCCGCCCCGGCCGCTCCCGGAGGGGAAGGGAGGGCCGCTGGGAGGTGGAGGCTCCCTCCAGCGGGGCCCTGAGAAGGGCCTTTTGGGGCTTAGGGGGTCCCGCAGCTCGAACCGGGACCCCCCCTCCCCGGCCCTTGTAAGGGCCTTTGCGGCACTTACAAGTGCCCTTGCGGCTCTAACAAGAGCCCTTTGGGGCTTAGGGGTCCCGCAGCTCGAACCGGGACCCCCTCCCCGGCCCTTGTAAGGGCCCTTGCGGCACTGACAAGTGCCTTTGGCGGGGGTCCCGCAGCTCGAACCGGGACCCCCAGTGTGCGGCTATTAAAAGAGCCCTTGGGCGACGTCTTCGGGCTGGCGACACCAACCCCACTCAGGTCGCCGATGCCAGGCAGACTCACTGCGGCCGCTAGTGAGCCCGCTGGCACCGCCGGCCTCAGCGGAGCCGATGTTGCCAGCCGCTTCTTTCTTCTTTCTTCAGCCATCTACTGCAATGGCATCTGAGTTCCGCGGAGGAAAGCTCCTCTTTATATAGGTTTGCAGAAATCCATAATCCGTTTCTGATTGGTCAATTTTTAATACTTGCTTTACATTAACCAATCAGATTTCAGAACTTTCCAGAAATCTGATTGGTAACTTTGACCACATAATGTTGAACAAACCTAAACAATTTTAATTGCTATGTCAAAATTATTGCAGGAAACTTTGCAGCTTTGTGATGGTCACACAATCTATAGAACACAAATAAAGGCTAGAACATGTTGGAAACTATTTATGATTTTACTCAACAATAAACCCATCATAGGAATGCCACACAACTTGTACAGAATAGAAGGGAATACACAGTGTTGTAGCTTTGGCACATTCCATGTTAGGTAGAAGACTTTGTAATGTTTACATCATTTCAATGCTAAGTTTCTTCATATTCATATTTTTCTTCTAGTGATACATAAGCCCCCAGCATAATGATCATAATAAATGAATAAATCGCTGGTTGCAAAACAAACCTGGGTGGTGATGTATGTGAAGGTAATGGTTTGTCAACTGTGTGTTTGTTATCTTTTTCATGCCTACAAATTAAAAAGGAATCATTAATAAATCTTACATAATAAAAAACTGGTATTACAATACATCACTCTCCACAACAGGGAGCCAGTGCAGTCAGGAGACAGTTAATTAAGCTATTAAAGATAATGAGAAAGTTGTTACCTGGCTCACGAGGCTGCAAATGTGCCACCATCGCCAGGAAATTCCATTTTCTTCCATAGGAAGTTTACTTGCTCCTGACCATGCTGGCTTCCTGCTGTGGAAGCTGACACAGTTTCAAAATTTTATGTGAACCAGTAGCCTAAACCTGTGCAACAACTACTAATGAATTTGATTCTTAAACAGTTGTGTGCACAACACAAATGTACAATTGTGTATGCTAAATAACCTAGAACCTAATTATTTTTGTATTCTATCAGGGCGATTTACCCAGCGGTGCTGGACTGGTGTTTGGAGTTAAAGTCACGCTAAGCAGTTCCCTTAGCATGACTTTAAAACGCCATTTCTTCGTACATGGAAGTTGTGTAACATCATTTTTGTTGTTTAGAAATTTAGATACTTTTGATATACCGGTAGCTCTTTTGTATGATTTGTTATCTAAAAACAAGTCTGTTAATTTATAGGATGGTGGGTTGTAGAGTTATTAAATTTAAAAACTTATTAAATTAAGAAACTTCTAATTTGGTAGTAATAATAGATGCCTTTATCTTTGAGTCTATATTTTGTTTTTAACGTTTGGAAAGGTATTATTGAATCATGTAATATCAAGTCACACCGATTAGATTTCATGATGTGATATGTAAATTTGGGATACAGCCTACCAGGCTATTAATGTGTGTATAAGGTAATTATGCTTGGGTAAAATCCTGTTTAATTATATGTCTCTATATTGTGTTATATATTTTACAAAATCTCTCTGTGTTTTTCTAGTCTTGGAGGGAAACTGGAGGATGCCTAGCTGCAATAAATAGAGGTTTTCCCCAATACTGAGCAAAACCGCAGAATAAATGCAATAACAAATACATGGCAATTGACCATTAAAATGACATACCATTTAGCATCCTCCAAAAGATAAGAAGAAAGGGTTTTTGAGGATGTTTCCCTTTTCTTATCTGTAGGTTCTTCTTTTACCTCCACCCTTAGAAGTGAAAAAGCACACCATTACTTATATACTAAAAATAAATATTCTCCAAGATATACAATAAAGCGAAAGCATGAGAAACTGCTTTCCCGAGAAAAAGCAATCAAGGTAACAAGTTGGTACCATTTAGGCTGGTGTTTCCTTGGTGTGGTTTATATGCCTATCATTTGTACAATCATGTGACTAAAATTCATTTGTTTATAATGTATGCACATGCACACAAAGTATTATATTGTATGGGGCCTTGGAATGGGCTTTGATTATCTTTTCTGTTTGCATGTTTGGATATCATGACAGGAAGACAAATTGGAATTTAAGATCACACACCAACCTAGATACTGGGTTTAAATGGCCTTGATTCTAAAGTGTTTGATTTTCTATGGTGTGTCTTCCCACCATAAAATATAAGAATACTGTTATATGCTTGTGAAGGTTCTCATTCATCCAGGTCATGCTATATCTTTGTATTCAGTTAGATCAACTGGACTTAAAGTTTAGTTCTTGAAGATGTTTCGCTAGTCATCCGACTGGCTTTCTCAATTTA
Source organism: Hymenochirus boettgeri (assembly GCA_019447015.1). NCBI lineage: Eukaryota > Metazoa > Chordata > Amphibia > Anura > Pipidae > Hymenochirus > Hymenochirus boettgeri. Next base: position 193,392,247 of record CM033476.1, on the reverse strand, counting down.
GAATTGACTAGAAGAATCTGTTGGCAATATAAGTACCCTGGAAAGTCCCAATTAGCTTATGACAGCCAGATGTTAGGGACCTTCTGAATGCAAGGTGTTAAGGCAGCAATTGGTATAGCCCAATACTGAAACACAAGAAAAGTGATGTCATGTATGCAGTGCAGTGCAGAGTGCTGTTTGTAAGTGGGGGAGACCAAAGAGTAACTGCACCAATGTATGGCCCAGCACAGAAGGGCCAGCACAGAGGAGCCAGTCATGTACCTGCATCTTAAGGGAAAAGGACATACCTTTGAAGATTGTAATGTCAACATCTTGGCAAAGGAACAGGACTGGTTTAAGAGAGGTATCAAACCTGAATGGTGAGGGGAGTCAACACCAACTGTCTGCCATGTACAATGCTATTTTAACACCTTAACCTAGGCAGTTTCGATAGCACCTCCTAGACTCAATGTAATCACACCTTGCAAGCAGAAGTCCCTAACACCTGGCTGTCATATGCTAATTAGGACTTACAATACAATACATATAATACTGTGATACTTTTTTCTATAGACTAACAGTTTATTTTAAGCTTTCAAATGCTATACTCTATTCATCAGGTGATTCTCTGAACCACTACACATTTCTGTTATCTCTCCACTTATTATTATTAACATTTTATTACCCCTACACTTTCCTTGGCACATTTTACTTTTAATTGGTAGGTTGAAGACCAAATAGCTTAACAACAACAAAAAATTGCAATACAAAAGTTTAAAATTAATTAAAATTTTAATTAACAGGGAGATTTAATAAATCATCTTATCATTAAAATGGTGCCCTAACCAATTAGATGATAGCTTTCAAATGTTAAATAAGATCTGATTGGTTGGGGCAAAATCGGCACCATTTTTAACGATGAGAACTTTTATTGAATCCCCCTGTTAGTAATTTAATTTTTACAGGATAATCCCTGTTTTAGGGGGCCTGTCACGGTGTCCCAGACTTCCTAACTTCCTAACTGTGGGACAAAGTGCGTGGCTACTAACTACATATAATTATATACGCTTTTCATGTGGGAGCAGGGCTTGGGCAATTAGGGGGTAGGGTTGGTCAAATCAGGCCCTGCCCATGCACCATCCACCCATTTATAAATATTGGGAGGTATGAACTTACCTTTTAGCTAGAAATTGTGATGGGTTGTTATCCTGTACTCCAGTTCTAAAACAAATTAAATATTCAGTATTAGACTAAAATAAAATTGATAGGTAAGAATTATCAATCCCCCCCACTACAGTTCTTCTTTAAGATTTTATGTGTACTTACTCAAAGTTTCTTTTGGCTGCTGAAAATACATATGAGCGCTCCTTTATAGATGCGTCTTTTAAGACCCCACTTGCTGCTTCAGTTCTAGCAAGAAGTGAAAATCATTTATTATGCTATACTAATATCTTTCTTTTTTATTTGTAGATTAATAATAATAAAGTTGTAGGTAAGTAATTGATTGAATGCCGAGCTTAGGTTAGGCAAATAGAATGGTTGTCTGTAGCAAAAATCAATAAATTATTGCTTCTTATAAAAGCCTATGGCTGCCATCTACCTCAGATCAGGCCAATGGTTTCCAGTGGCGTAGGACTAGTGGTTTGAGCAGAGTTTTCCTGCGGCTCTCCAGATGTTTGAAAACATCTGAATGGCCACAGGTTCTACATCCCTGGCTTAGGGTGGAAGCATTATTTCAATACATACAAAAAATAGAAACCTATTGCACATCCAATTTATTTGCTTATATTTTACTAAAGTAAAATATTGGATGTGCACTAGGTTTCTATTTTTTGTATGTATTGAGTTAATTTGGTCTCTAGTTGCACTCTGCATGGATGTATACCATCCCATTTCTATATATGGAAGCATTATTTCACCAGGTATAATTTATGTTTCTGGGGAAATGTTGAGTCCCTATGAGATTTTCTTCTACATTCCCATCGTGCTATAAATGATTTCCATTAACTATTGTAACTGTTGTTAACTATTGCTGGGGCAAATCTTGTTTGAATAAAGAAAAAAGAACATCACGTTTTTTCTCAATGTGGGAAAGTTTTATATCCTTGCTTCCACATCAAATTAAACAACAACCTTATGACAAGTTTCATTCAACAGCCTTGTACGAACAATCACTTTCACAACAGGCTACAATTGATCTGGACTGAAAATTTTGATTCAAATGAGGCATCCCTGGCTGCTTATCCTAGACCTTACAGTGTAACATCGGCAGTTATAATTACTGTTACATTACATACTGTAATGAAACAGTAATTATTGCAATTATCTCTTTTTTCCTTCAAATATAGACAATAAAGTTTACCACACAGAGAACAGAAATTCTTTAATGTGAACCAACATTTTAAGATCGTTCAAGTAAATTGTCATTACTGTTGATAATTTGTAACATGACCACAAAACTGTTGAGCTTGTACTCACGATTCACACCAATAAATACAATAAATAAAGCTATTTTAAAGATGAGGTTTTGTTACGGGCAAAATACATCTCCTGGGAAGGAAGACAATCTTACCAGTATCTGAGACGCGATGCTTCAGCCAATCAATAATGCTAATCACTACCAGTCCGGCCCCTACTGCTGCTGCTATGCATGGAAAGGAACAGCAACAGCAGAGAGCGGTGGAACAGGTCTCGGTAAGTAAATTTGGTAGTCAAGGATGAATTGTTTAACCTAGTGAGGTTTAGGTTTTGGGGGTGTTTTATTAAATGTGAAATTTTTGTTTGGGTGGACATGACCTTTAAAGGGTATAAAAGTTGGACTAGATGGACATTCAACCTCCATTACTAAGCACTATGAAGGAAAGGTAAATTGTTAACCACTCCAGATAGCAGCCACCAAGGGTAGAAGTAGGATTTCTCTGGGAAATCTACTGTGATTTAATATATTAAGTTTGACTTCTGATTTTACCTCTTTGTTTGTTCCTCCGAAGAAAATGTTTCATCGTCTGAAAGGTCTCCTACCGACTTCCTTGTGTTAAAAGGAGCTCTATAGGAAGAAATAAAAGAAAAGTAGTAATGGGAAACTCATAATCAAAAAATCAATTGTCTAAAATTATAATTTAAACACAAGTTCTAAATCCTAGGAAACCAAGGGCAAGTTCACCCCTCAAATTGTATATTGGTAAATTAACTCCCCTTATCCCACCAATACTTTGAAAGCTAAAGGATATAGTGGGGCCCATACACAAATTATGGGCGTACAATCCTAATATCGCACTGGATGGATGGCCTCTTCCCTCATCCTAAGGTCTGCTACACACGGGTCAGAATTTTCACCCCATAACTGACCCAGCCTGTCACTTTGGTCAGATTGGCCAGATAAACATACTAGTACTGTGTCACTACCATAACTGCTACCTACTATTTTTGGTTACCTACTTACTAAAGCTGGTCTTAACGGGTAGCATTGGCATCATATTTAAGGACCTTTTTTGTGTAATCTAAAAATTTGATGTAAAGATCCAAAAATGTAATTATGCTCACAGTTTCTTGTATGTATCTGTGGACATCTTGTAGCCAGAGGCTGGGGGGACACGAGGAAGGCTGGCGCTCTTGGTTTGCCCAGTGTAGCTGGAAGAAACAATTCAAGTTAAAATGTATGACCCTTTCTAGGAAGTGCCTTTTTTCAGGCTCATACAAACATTAGGGCAAGAAAAGCTATCTTCTAGAATCATTAAGACCTGACTCTTGATATAGATCCAGAATGGTTAACATAGCCTGTTCATTCTGTTTATATATATTTTAATTTAAAGGGGAACTGTGGTCCAAAAATGACTTTAGTTAAATTGAGGTAAATTGATAGGAATTGCTCCCCTGAGAATTTTTGCAATTTATTTCCATTGTTTATTTTGCATAGTTTTACATTTTTGTGTGTGATATGGCAGCAGCATCACCAGGTCCCCTGCACTTCCTGCTTCCTGCTCTGAACCTGTCAGTCAATCTGCCCTGTGTCTCCTCCCCTTTGCAGCCCCCCTGGTCCCTCCCACTCATGGACCCCAATGGTCCCTCCAGTTGCAGGCCCCCCATGGCCCATTATCTTACAGCCCCATGTGGCCCCATCCACTCATGGGTGCCGTGGGTTACTCAGACCCCTTTCCCCCTACAGAAAACTCTGTGGAAACAGCCTTTTCAGACAGAGTGAGAACAGAGTGTGAACTCTGCCTGAAAAGGATGTTTTCACATAGTGGGAGAGAAGGGCTGTAGATTCCCTTACCTTCTCTGTCAGGACTTCACACAGCAGAGAGGAGGAGGGACTTCCTGTCTCCCTCATACACCGAGGGAGTCTGAGGCTGTGCTCGCCGGTGGCACTGTGCAGGAGAAGCCTTAGGAATATCACATGTCAGCCTCCCACCCATTAACTTTCTGGTCAGTCATTTCTGTATATCTTGGGCTGTGGAGCACTTAGAGAGGTGGTTGATGGCTCGTTTTAAAGGTAGGAAACTGGACTTTGATTTAAACTTAACTTGTTTGGAGACCACAGTTCTCCTTTAATTGGTAATAAAATATGAAGGGTTGCAGCTTAATACTGGTTAAATCGCTTTTTCTTTCTCAATCTCAATCAGCGGAGCATTCCACCAATTTGCCCTTGGGTTTAGCATTTGAGGGGTATTTGTTTTAGCCCTTTAGTTTTCAAACTAAAGGGTAAAGTCAGTTTTCTTATTAACTCTACAATGTAGAATAGTGCAACCTAACCAGAAGAACAGCTTTTTGTTATATAATAATAAAATGCCTGCTAACTTTGTCAATAACAAATGAAGGGTGTGTAAAGCCACATATAAACAACTTTCTTATTCATTTGCTTTATATCTGCCCATTCCTGTTGTAACTGGGTACAAGACATATCTTTATTTCACAGCCAAATAATGCATTACAGGCTATACACAGTATAGGCACGTTTTGGCTCCATTGCTCTGTTAAATATAAGGAAATCATTCAGTATGTTCAGATACAAAGGACAGCTGTATTGTCTAAGCTCCACATCAGTCAGGAGGCTTCTTCTTGCAAAATGTGTTTTCCCATTGGTTAAGCCCTGGGCCAAAAGGGGGTGGTGAAACAACTATATGGTTGTCCTTTAAGGGGTCTCAACCACAAACATGGGGTGTGTTACCTGTGTGGTCACATAATTTGAGAGGGCTCTGCTAGACCTGCATAGTGCTGCATGCATCTGTCCATTGTTTAATATATCCACTGGTTTATTTTACTTTTACATGGTTCATTTAGCGTTCAAGAGTTTTTGTTTTATCACTTAAACAAATGGGGGTTTTCACATGAATTGTATTTGCCTGCTTACCTTGTGCATTATAAAATACAATGTACCCTTCAATGAATACCAGTAATATAAAAACATGCAAAGTCATCTTGAAGATCTATAAATTATATAAAACCACTATTTCTGTGGCCTTGGGCTTTTATATGGTGATAACTCTCTGCATTGAATTATAATATCTTTAGAATAAACAGCATATTTCTTACTTATTGTGGGTAAATTATAAGGGGGTGTCGGGACCTGTCAGAGAAACCAGCTCGAGAGTGCGATTGCGGGTAAGTTGTATGTGTTCCCTGCCTGCTCCTGACTGTTTGAAGAATGGGAGGTAAGACATAGTTCCTTTACCTCCTGTTCTTCAATTAAACTGAAAAAAGCCTAAATCTCCTGTATAAGTGGAGATACCCTTTAAGAAAAAAATAGAAGGATAAATCCTGTTTATATATCTCGAAGGTATAGTCAAAAGAACCAGTGCCCAGGAAAGTCACAACGCACAGTGGGAACATATACACAATACTTGGTTAGAAACTTGTTGTTCGAGATGTTATTTTTAGTATAGAAACCCTCACCATGTATCATTGCAAGCAGAATTAAGCTGTAAAGAGATTTGGTAAACATAATGTTCAAATGTCAAATTTTTTTGTGATGGACAAATCATTTGTGATCGAAAGAAACTGCAAAAATGTTTGGTCCAGGTGGTTACAGATCAAAGCAAAACAAGCACTGTAATTTTCCCATAGATCTAAAAAATTGGTTGGGAGGTAGAAGTATGAGATTGAGAATGTGCAGTTGCCACGATTGGACTGATGTACACATAAAGGGCAAGTCCAGCCCTGAAATGAAAACTTACATACAGGTAAATCCCCCCCCCCCCCCAAACTCTAAACAGTAATAGTTTGAAATGTGAAATATATATGTCTAACCTGAAATCCTGCACAATGCCCTGTTGCCCCTGTTTCTGCTTCCTGGTTCAACCAGTTAGCAACTGTCGCTTATGGATTTGATAGTTGACATCACAGCCAATGACTGAATGGTAATCCCCTGTCTGCCTCTTCTGAGCATGCCCAGGCTCAGTACAGGCTCAATACAGGTTTCTAAATTGCTCAGATTCCATGAGGCATCCAGAAGCATAGTAGGCATACAGTAATGAATTCATAGGACAAACTATGATATATTAACATATATTAAAGAGGCCATTCTTTCTAAAAGATGTTCTTATGAGGGTGGAGTTGTCCTTTAACTAAACTATTACAGAAAGATATTCTGTTACACTTTGTTTACCTTTAACTCTTGCTTACCTTTTCTGGTATCCATTAAATGATGACAGGGTCTTTTCTGTACCAGAAAGTGGTTGTCCTCTATAAGCAGAAAAAAATGCTGTAGTTTTTTTAAGGTACTTTCAGAGAGATTCAATATAAGTTCTTATCGTTTAAAATGGTGCTAAAATGGTTTGAAATTTTGCCCCAACCAATCAGAAATTATGTAACATTTGAAAGCTAACATCTGATTGGTTGGGGAAAATTTAGCACCATTTTAAATGATAAGAACTTATATTGCATAACCCCGTTTGTCTCTTTGCATGTCAAGTCATGAAGAGCTCATGTAATTACTTTATAAATCATTATCAAATGGAATTTGTGTGCACAACATAACAGGAAGATTAAGATTGCAATTATTCTTTAAATGTGTCTATGATATTATCAGGTTTTCACCACACCCCCCTTATAAAGTGAAAAATAAAAAGCAGTAGCTAGTTTATAGTTATATATTGACTCCAAACATCATGTAGAATTTTAATAAACATTACATTTTTCATTTATTCATATTTTATTTGTTTCAGTACTAAATCAAAAAGAAACTGAAAATCAATCTGACTGATGTGGTCTTAATTGTAAAAACTTCTGTTTAAGTTAGGTACACACACTAGAGATAAAGCCCCGATAACACTGGATCCAATGATAATGGGGCTTTATCAACAATGTGTGTAACAGCCTTCCCCAACAAGAGTGTGGCTGCTGAATTCATATTGTGCGTGCCCAGGTTTTTTTCTTCTGGGGTGGGGGGTGGGGGTGGGTGCTAGGTGCCAGTAACAAATCTTGCACAGGGTGCTATTTATCCTAAGGCCAGCCCTGGTTTTGGTGTTCGTTTACGTGGCTGCTGAATGCCGAAAATTTCCCTAGGACGCGGTAGTCTCCCTGTTGAGGTCAAGGGAAACACACAGTCCCGAGCCTTCTCCCTATGCTGTGCATATGCTGTAATTTTTCTAAAATCCTTCCTGTGTACCCAGCTTTACTGATAAAGAGTATTCACAAACAGTGACAGGTATGGATTACAGCCATTGCCAAAAGTATTGTCAGTGAAACAAATGTGGCTTTTTGCAAAATTTGCAGCTTAAATTTTTGTTGTGGCAACTCAAATTGTTTTAAGGCTGGGTTCACACGGGCAGATTTTTTGGCCCAATCGACCAATGCTGTGCAGTTATCTCACAATAATCTTTATTGGTAAAAAAAGAAAACAAGTTACCATTTAGTTAACTTTATCATAGAAAAACTATGGGCCGGATTTACCATGGGCCGCAATAGCTGGATTCTCTGCAATTTATATATTGGTTGCGGCTCTGGTTGTTACCCTTTGCGCGTGTAAAAAAATAATCTAAAAATAGTTTGCAAAAAAACACCAAAACCAGGGCCGGCCTTAGGATAAATAGCACCCTGTGCAAGATTTGTTACTGGCACCTAGCACCCACCCCCCCAGAAAAAAAAACATGGGCACGCACAATATGCTGCTGAAAACTGCTTGCCTTGGCCTGCTTTCGAATCAGGTATGCCACCTGCGCTTACTATCTTTCAGTATCTGCAGCCTGTGGCACTGGTACATTTGACCTACAGGCCTGTGACCTAAGACCCCAGGCTGGCACCTCCCTGGTTATGCAACCTGTGCGGCCACACAGGTTGCCCGTATCAAAGGCCAAAAGTTAACTGCCAAAACCTTTGGCCTTGATTGTGCAGCAGGCACAGATACCACTAGGTAAATAGACCTATAAAATATGAAATAGAAGCAACCATATAGAAGCATAATGAAAGAGCTTGTTATGCTCTTACCTTATAATGTATCCAGTAGAAAGCCTGGAACCTGAAGGCCTGGGTAGAAGGTGACAGCAAAATAAATCAAGCTTAAAGGATAACTGTATTGCCTTAATGCTTTTTTTTAAATCATTTCTTTAGAAAGCCCTACAAAATAAATGGCTAAAACATATAGTGGGAGATTCAATAAAAGTTCTTCAGGGAGATTCAATAAAAGTTCTTATCGTTTAAAATGGTGCTAATTTTGCCCCAACCAATCAGATCTTATTTAACATTAGAAAGCTAACATCTGATTGGTTGGGGCAAAATTAGCACCATTTTAAACGATAAGAACTTTTATTGAATAACCCTGCTTATCGTTAAAAATGGTGCTAATTTTGCCCCAACCAATCAGATCTTATTTAACATTTGAAAGCTAACATCTGATTGGTTGGGGCAAAATTAGCACCATTTTTAACAATAAGAACTGTTATTGAATAATCCTGATAATGCACACAACCAGGCCTATGTAATAAAAGTTCTTCAGGGTTATTCAATAAAAGTTCTTATCGTTAAAAATGGTGCTAATTTGGCCCCAACCAATCAAATGTTAGCTTTAAAATGTTAAATAAGATCTGATTGGTTGGGGCTAAATTAGCACCATTTTTAACGATAAGAACTTTTATTGAATCTCCCTGCTTATCCTTAAAATTGGTGCTGATTTGGCCCCAACCAATCAGATGTTTATTACATAGGCCTGTACATATTTAAGTACTCCTGACCTGAAAGGAACACTTTAACTTTTATAACATTTTTGAACAGAATAGTTATAAAAAAAAAGTCACCAATTTTTCATGCCCATATACAGTAAAAAGCATTTAACTGCGGTGACTTCCTTATTTTAAAGCAGAGGAGAGTATACAGTAGTATTTACTATAGTACACAAGTTCAGAAAGTCATATGACAAAGCTAAACACATTCCTATGGGGAGGATTTTAGTAATTGGCTTAAGATGGTCACACATCAGAAATCATACCTCCTGACATTCCTGCAAGATAAAATCACTGGTGTTTTTTGTTTTCATAGCATTAGGCTATGAACACATGTTAGAGAAAGATTGTTAGACTGATCATCAGATGATTGGTCCAACAATGTTTGTCTGCAGAAAGGCTGCTTGGTTTATTCTACACAGAAGGAGGGAGAATGACCAGGAACCCCCCAGTGACACCCCAACATTAAGTGAACTGGCCATACAGATCTCTTAATGTTGCAGAGGTGATCCTCCTTGTTAACTAAAGGGTTCTTTTGCAGGACATGGGCCAAAAATTATCAATTGTTTGTATACAGCTTAAAAGACCTTTTGACAATGTGTCTTTTCAGGGCCGGATTTACACCTCAGGAGCCTGTAAGCCTAAAGAGCCTGGTACCCTTAACCCCACCCCTAAACACGGGGGGGGGGAGGAAAATAGACTATAAAGGGGTTTTTATGCCAATGAAATGCATTCCAGAAATGGCAGAACTTTTTTTTTGCACAGTAACAGGTTTATTCAATAAAAGTTCTTATCGTTAAAAAAAGGGTGCTAATTTTGCCCCAACCAATCAGATATTATTTAACATCTAAAAGCTAACATCTGATTGGTTGGGGCAAAATTAGCACCATTTTTAACAATAAGAACTTTTATTGATTCTCCATGTAAGACTCCTATACTTTGACAAATTGACTTACTTGGTATCAGTGGAAGGTGGTGGGGATGCTTGAGAGGTTGTAAAATTTGTACGAATCTCATTAACACTATAAGATGATTCCCTGGAAGCAAATTGGACATACAGTACAATGAGATGTAATGTCGGCTTTTATAAATAGAATTATATTTTATGCTCAACATTGCTAGAAAAATGTAGCCCTTTTGTTTTATTTCTGCTAATCTGTTTGTATTCTTCTTACCCTGACTGAGAGCTGTTTATCATTTTCTGTTAAAGTGATATTTATTTCCTTGCAGAATGTGTAAATATATGTGGTACTGTCATTAACATTAGCCAGCAAATCATTGTTTACCTGTTACTTGCTTGAACTGGATTAGAGGAAATTCTGGTTAAATTATCTTTGTCTCGAAACGCTGACGAAACCCTTTGGTAAAAAAACAATTAAAGGTATGATTGTTGTTTAGAGTATAAAACCTCATTCTTACTATTTCCTGATATAGCTATTGCCTAATTCCATTGAAATGAGGAACAATAGTCATTCCTTCAGCTGTTCATTTTCATTCATACTTGGTTTCCAGGTTTCTTGGCAAATCAGCAAGGACTGCACATATTTTATCATTTATATATTCACAAACATAAAGTTTTAGCAATCTGAGAAGTGACTGAAACTTTATCGTTAAAATGATATTCCTAAAAATGTGATTATGATATTCCAGAAGGAACATGATTTTTTTTAGCTGAGAATGCATGTACTCATCCAGAATGTTTTATAATGGTCTTTAGGTAGAAAATAAATTAATAGCCATTTGTTGTTCTTCCATCTTTTTTTCCACATTTATACAATTTTCCTTTTACAATGTCTCAGCCTTAAAAGGCATGTCCACCGGTAAAACAAAAAGCTGGTGACTTGTCAGTTATGTTTCCCAGTTTGTTACATGCATTTGTATTCTTTTGTTTAAAGGGTGAACCTGCCCTTTAAGATCTAACAGAAGCATTTCTAAGTGCTCCATTTGCTGCTTGCAACTGGTTCAGATCCTAGATCTCCATTAAGTGGTTCATGCACCACAGAGACGTTATGGGTGTAGATGTTTTTAAATATGCATTAGCTTGGAATAAGATATGAGTGTGTGTAGAAGATTTAACTTACTTAAGTATTTAAGAGTTTGATCTCTGACAGTGTTTTTTAGCTTTAATTTTCATTTGATAATATCTATTTATTCTGATACCATTTTAGCAATGTTATACAGCGATCAGCTGCTTTAATATTCCAACAGTATATTAACACAATACTTTAATTACTATAAAATATGTAATTTTAAAAACCTGTTATCTTTGTCATCTGAAGTTGGTGACCAAAAGATTTTTCTGCCCTCCAGTGACTTCAGCTGCGGTGACCTGAGAATAGATTTATCATAGGATAAAATTACATAGATTCCAAGATGTATAATCAAACATATCTATTAATAATTCACAAATAAAGACATGAAGGATATCTGTCTGTCTAATACATTAACGTGCATGGGTACTCACTTATGTAGGCATGCGTGCACCCAGATTAATATTAAAGAAGAACTCTAGTTTTACACAGACTAGTAATATTTCTTACAATGGGCTGGCATTTCCATCAGTCCTTTCTTCTGCACTTTTTTGATTTATCCAACTCTTGTCAGTTTTCAGAGTAGTTTTCACTTTCATTTGTTTTATGACGTTCTTTCTGTCTGTCTCTGCATTACCTGCTCCTTCTGAAACATATACCAACAGTACAGTAAACAATGGTAAAAAACAGAAAGCTTTACAGGTATGGCAATGCATTCACTGACTAGAACATAAACCAAGAGGGTCTCTTTAAAAGGATAGAGCTTAAGATCTATTAATTGGGTGCCTACTACCATACATGTAGTTTATCTTAGCAGTGAACATAAACGTGTGGTTAGGTTTTGAACATATTGGCTAAAGACATGTATTATTAGCAGAGAATGGAATTCCAACTGACTGCATACAGGTCAGCCAAGTATGCTCATCTAACTATAGCAATTTCATTAGCTTAAAGAATTTTAGTTATGGGTGGTGTAGTTTAGAAGAAAACACAAAGTGCATAACTTAATTACTATTCAAGCTTTAGAGCTTGGTATACACATCATGAGATTTATAGCAGATGACAGACAGATGCCATTGAAAGCTGTCATCGGCTATATAAGTAGCTACATTGCTGATACATTACCCTTATACTTTGTATATCGAGATTGTTTGACAAAACATTAACAGATATGATAATATGTGTCTCACACTTCCTTAACTGTAGTAATTGGATGATTTATTTAATTGACCTATTGTTGATAGGGGTCATTACCCATAATACATCTCTTTGTGTTGTTAGGAGTGTATGCTGCATACTTCTACACATGCTCTCTTCCACACAGCACATCAACAAGGAAACCACAGCCTGTCATGCTCCATAAAGCTAGAAGCCAATCATGTTTCAATACCTACACATTGCTTTGTTTTTTATAGCCAGCATGAATGCAGATTATTTTCTAGCCAGCATGAATAGCAAAAAGAAAATGGATATTATAAATAATTATAATTTTTTAAGTAAGTCTGGGGATATGAACCTGTTATCTCACAGATGCGTACCTTTTTAAAAGTAGAACATTAGTCCACTAAGCCCCCAGAGCTAACATATAAAAAATATGTACATTTAGAAATGTTAGCCAGGAACAGAACAGAAGCAAAAAGGCAGTAAAAACAGTTGACTATTAATTTTGTTCCTGATAGATTGTAGACTCTAACAGGGAGATTCAGTAAAAGTTCTTATTGTTAAAAATGGGGCTAATTTTGCCCCAACCAACCAGATGTTAGCTTTCAAATGTTATCTAATATCTGATTGATTGGAGCAAAAGTAGCACCATTTTAAATGATAAGAACTTTTTTTTTTTTAAATCTCCCTGTAATTTCTTTATTTTTGCCTTTCATGTTGACTGCAAATCAAACTGATGGAGCAAAAACATCTTTGAAACTCTAATCAGGGGTTTTCATATTAGTGTGGAGTCACCTGCCTGTCTATAGGTGCATATGCTGTTTGAAGACTATCAGGGTTATTCAATAAAAGTTCTTATCGTTTAAAATGGTGCTAATTTTGCCCCAACCAATCAGATCTTATTTAACATTTGAAAGCTTGCATCTGATTGGTTGGGGCAAAATTAGCACCATTTTAAACGATAAGAACTGTTATTGAAAAACCCTGTATATGAACTATGAGATTTACTGGTAATAAGATGTAATCCTCCTTAGTTTTTTACTTACATTTTTATTTGTAAGTAAATGCTACTTACTGGAGTAGTAAGTTACAATGCATAAGTGTTTTGAAGAGGAAAGCATTCGCATGAAGGGTTAGAAAATTTAGGCTCAGTTGTCCTTATTAAATTATTTTATTACCTTTTTTAGCTTTTGAGGCCATTGTTGAAACACGTTTAAGTTCACTCCTTTTGTTAAATCTAAAATATGAACACAGAAATGTAGTTACTTAATTTTTGCCTTATAGAAATTGTTAAGCATAAATGTTATTGCATTCAGATTCCACAAACAGGGAACAGATTCAGAAGGTCATCATCAGGATGACGACCCCTTTCCATCAGGATCTTGGATGACGACCCCTTTCCATCAGGATCTTGGATGACGACCCCTTTCCGTGTTAAAAATTTTTTTTCTTTTTTTCACATTACATAAAAAGTGTTTGCAAACAGAAGATCACACTAGAAGTCCAAACATTCACTCTACAATTAATTTTCTAAACAAATGAGTTTAAGACTGACAGGGATTCTTCCCGGCCTACCATTTGCTAGTGGCGACCGATTTGCCAGGAGGAAGAATCTGCTGGTGTGTACCACCCCTAACAGGGTTAAATAATACTGCAAACTAATTATTAAACAACTAACGTCCTTCTGCACAGCCTTCAGTTACCCATGAATGAGGTCTCCCTACAATTTGGATTTCTCTGTGATGCCAGTCCCTATTTATATCAGCACTAGACCAGAAACCTCATCTATCTTTTGAAAAATGTTAATGCCCATATGTCTACAAGTTGTTTCTCCACACGCACTGTGTGGATCCAATATTTGCACTGACTTGGTTGACATGTTATAACCACAAACTAACAAGCATCATGCTTAAATCAGCTTAAAGAGCAAGCAAGTCCTTCACCACTGATGGAATGGATAATATATGTCTCTCTGTCAATAGATCTGTCTGAAAGGACCTATGTAGTCTGCCAGTGGATTGCTTTAAGGTGAAGCCACACTACAACGCACAATTTTTCGTGCATGCTACTGTGAGTTTGCACTGCGATTCCGCTAATGTTCCATTATCAGAGCACATGCTATTCTCAATAAAACAGCGCAGCGCAAACAGTGTAGCCACCCACACTGTGTTACTCTGGCATGCGTTTTTCACATGCAAATGGAAGTGTGTGAAAAATACACTATTGTGGCCTAGCCCTTAGATTGGCAGATCTAACTAGCCTATGGCTGACTTTAGTCCCAGTACACACAGACCATTTTGGGCCTATCTTTCTGATCAGCAAATTACTGAATGATTTATTGATCAGTAGTCTGTTGGTCTAAAAGATCGGGTCAAAATTGATCTGTGTGTACCAGGCCTTAAGTAAGCCATAGACTAGTAGGCCTACCTACCTGAAGCAGTCTACTGGTAAACTACAACTGTCTGCATAACAAAATCAAGCAGCATCTTCCATCTCTATGTGTAGATAGATGAAAAGGGCATCCGTAAACGGCATCCAACCGTTTGTTGGTCCGAATCTGACACGTGCGATTGGACAGGTTAGAAAAACCGTTTACTTTTCCTGCGACTGACAGTTCTTCCTCCTGGCCGACTGGTTGCAAGTGTTAAATGGTCGGTCAGGATGAAGGATCTCAATGTGCGTACCCAGCCCCAAACAAATAGATACAATTTTAGCTATTAGATTTATTGCAGACACAGAAAAGTTGTTAATGTAAATAAAAATAATAATATTAAGGCTTTAACTAGCTCCTGTATACCGTGTAATGTTACAATGGGTATTTAAAAGTATGATAGATACAACATGCTCTCTCTATCTCTATCTTTTATTTGAAACAGCCCAGGAAGCAGGCAAACCAGCCATGGCCCTCGATTAAACTGCTTGTGTGTAACCTCATGTTTTCTTACAAGAATGAGTAAAATTTCACTTTTTTTGATGATCCTAATATAAACACAGCCTGTATAATGCGGGGTTTCTGTTTAATTCTTCTCAGCGGGTGTGAACATAGAAAATATATTGTGTTATCATCTAATTTAAATACCTAACTAAACTGGCTAGACCACATTCCCTCATGCTGAAAACCTTGGCAGTGGACACTGTATATGGAATAAAGTTCTGTTGCTACATGGAGGAGTCCAGAGAAAACTGTAGAGTGTAGATGAACTGTTTTCAGGATATTTTAGCCATGTTTAGACATGGTAAGGTTGAAATGCTTTGATGCTTGAGAGCATATATAAACGTGAATTTGAGGACCTTCTTTTTCTTTAATGCTAAAAATTATTTTCGCAATACGGCTTATGGTTTTTTATGTCTGCAAAACTGCTGCACCACTCAAAATTACAAGTTGAATCAAATGTCTAAAGGTTCATACACATGTGCGATTGCTGGGCCGACCCGCATGTATGCATAATGTGAATGCATGTCAGTTTCTGCTGACGATTATTGGGTGCTACATGGAAGAATCCAGGGGGAAACTGGAGAATGTAAATTAATCATTTTCAGGATATTTTAGCCATTTCTATATAAGAAACGATTGTCGGGTGAAATGGTCATGCATACACATCGTTTGCATGGGTCGGCCCCTGCAATTACACGCGTTTATGAGTCTTTAGTGGTGTAATGTTGAGATTGTGTATGGCCAGCTTTAAGCTTTGTGCACACAACTGCCATTTAAGCAACAAAAACTACTTTTCTTTTTCTGTTTGACTATTCAACGTCAATTGGTTTATTGCAAAAATGAAGATCGGGACAGGCAGAAAATGTTTTGGAGGGAAAATCTGTGAAAATATCGGAGCATCAAAGTGGGCAACTTCTAGCTGTTCTTCGGATCGGATATCCGTTTGTTGCAGTTGATCAGAAGAACATCTTGCCATATATGGTTAGCTTTAGGCTGACAATTTAATGTGTGTAAAGGCATCTGCCTAATTAATCTGTCATGCAGAATTGCTAAACAATGTTAGGCATCCTTCTCTCACACCATTGGAGGTCTCCCCACAGCACAGAACAGGCTGTTTGTATGGGGAAGTTCTGGTGTTCCCGCTAAGCTGTTCGCTCGTGCATGTGCACACAACTTTGCAGTCCTGCGCACACAGGTTAAAGTGGTGGGCACACACAAAAATGTGCTGGATTACAAGTGCTGCTGTGTGCAGCGC
The DNA here is from genome assembly GCA_019447015.1 of Hymenochirus boettgeri. Lineage (NCBI taxonomy): Eukaryota > Metazoa > Chordata > Amphibia > Anura > Pipidae > Hymenochirus > Hymenochirus boettgeri. The sequence continues at coordinate 193,375,732 of CM033476.1, read as the reverse complement.
ACAAAATGTAATTTTGTATGTGAACAGAAACAGGGAACATTGTGGGGAACGTTATATGAATCCCATTTAGCGGGATCATCAAGCACTTTTTAAAGGTTCGTACACCGGCGCGACCGTGAGTGCTGACTCGTGACGCACAATGAAACAGCCGTTTCAGCCAATAATCCTGCCGTGTATGGACCGAAACGGCTGCTTGTTCAGAGATCCGCCCGGCCGGTTGGGCAACGATCCCCGACTAAATGGTAATTTTGGCAGATAAAGTGCCAATATATGCCACGATTATCGGGCGAAGCGGCCATTCGTACACATTGTGCATCGCAATCTCACGTGTGTACGAAACAATAGTGAAATTTATCTATTGTGTACGAGACTTTGGTTTGAGATTTTCTTTTGTCAAGAAGAAGCAGCTTAGCCAGTAAAGCTGGCCTAACACTGACTCAAGGTTAGATTAATTCAACATTTTATCCAACATCCAGTCATTGCAACGTTGACCTGTGCAGAGGTTTTACCTGCCATTGTTCCCATGTCTAAATCATGTTTTGCAATCAATATTATGATAAAAATATTTATAGAAAAGGACCACTAAAAATAACTGTTGTATGGGCATCTTAAGACCTGGTACACAGGCCAATTTTGACCTAGTCTTCTTCACAGACAGACTACAGATCTGGAATCTGCCAGATTTATAGAAAAGCGGTATTGCCAAAATTTTGCCAAGGTTGATCATGCATATGGTCTATTGAAGACCCCATCATCGACCATAATTTACCGACTTTCAGATTAATGAATTTTAACAAAACTTTGGACAAAAATTTGAACCTATATTTCTACCACATTGATGAAGATATCATACCAGATGGGCAATTGGGATGAAATTTCGAGCCATGTGTAACAGGTCTAAGATTAAAATGTCCTACATCACACATGCACATGAAAAATTTAAAGAGTTTTCACTTTTAGAGCTGCCCCCATAATACCTCCTTATACCAGTTCAGAAAGGGGTAGGGATGTGTTCTAGTAAAACCGGCTTTCAGTAATCACTAAATTATTATTATTGCTTTTTACACTTTTATAACTTTTTTATTTACTTTATATTTGTTTCATTTTAACTTGCGCATTATACTTTGATTTTTTTTTTTATTCTCTGAAATTTTTAAAGTAAATTTAACATAACTAAAGAAAGGACAAAGACAGAATACAGTGCAGTGAACATGATGGAACATGATTAATAATAGATTTCCATTCATACGCCCATCTGAATCACTCTGGCGGAATATTTCTATTTACAATTTCTTTTCTCACATTCTGTTTTTTTTCATAGTTTTTTTTAAATGTCTGTCTTAAAACCTAAAACACACCTACCGTGAGAACCAAGCTTATTAACACATTTGTTTTCCATTTATGTTTATTAGGATTTAATCCCACAAACATGAACATGTTATTATTTACAATAGATATTAATATCCTTATAACATTATGTACAGTATAAAACTAGTTGTAACATCACAATCCTCTCCTCCACCCCCAGCAGTTACATTGGCTCATTTGCTCCAAAAATCAGTTGTACAGGCAACATGTAATATAAAATCTATTATACTTCCGAGCACTCTTATATCTCACATTCAGTGGCCTCCTTTAGTTGATGCCATTTCTTCCATCTTTAGACCTTCAGATCTTCTTTATTCCAGCAGGGAGAGCAGTCGCAAACGGACAACCAACACATGTATATGTTTTTTATTTACTTAACTTTTTTTATTTATTTTTTTATTTACTTAACTTTTACTTAACAAAAAAATAATTTAAAATGTTAAAGGATAAATACATTGTTCTTGGTTAGCAAGATAACCCTATCCAGAAAATGTATTGGAGAAAAAAAATCCTTGGTATTCACTATAGAGAATCCTAGTCCTTATAGCAGGGACTGTAATAATATATAGGGTATAAATGAGGAATATTCACTGTGGCTGACAGAGGATATGGTATGGAAATAATTAGACAAAGTAAATATCAATAATACATCCTCATATCTTAAGAGAGCTTAGTCCAGTTTTATCTAGACCGCTGTTTCTTAACTTTTCAGATTCACTTTAGTCTGGTGATATGCCGCTGGATTGGAAAAAAACAATGTAATAACAATATTCAAAAAAGGCCTGGTAATTATAGACCTACATCAGTGGTAGGGAAGGTTCTGGAAACTTTGTCACTGGATCATATCCTTGACTTTGTCTCCATAACTGATCTTATTAGTAGTAGTCAGCATGGATTTATGAGAAATAAATCGTGTCAGACAAATTTACTTGGTTTTTATGAAAAAGTGAGTACTATGCCACATAGGCTAATGATTAAACTGAGGACTGTTGGCCTAGAAAAAAACATTTGTACTTGGATAGAGAATTGGTTATAAAATCGCAAACAGAGAGGGGTTGTCAATGGAGCTACATTCATGTGGGCTAAAGTTCTAAGTGAAGTGCTGTACTGAAGGGTTCTGTACTGGGGCCATTAATCTGTTTATAAATTACTAAGAAGGGGGCATTGAGAGCAAGATCTCTGTATTTGCTGTATTTGCTGATGACATTAACTATGCAGAGCTTTGGAAACTTCAAAGGATGTGCAAGTGCTGCAAGCAGACCTAGATAGATTATCACAATGGGAAGTAGAATGGCAGATAAATGCCATTCTGCTAAATGTTGATAAATGTAAGGTGATGCATTTGGGATTTACCAATCCTTGTGCCACTTACACCATAAATAACTCTATAAAGTGAATCTCTAATGGAAACAGATTTCAGGGTTTTGGTAGATAACAGACGTAGCTGTTGCAAACAATGCCAGGCAGCCACGGCTAGAGCTAGCAAAATATTGTCTTGTATAAAGAGGGGAATAGACTCAATAGAGAAAATAATTATTTTCCCTCTTTACAAGGCACAGGTAAGGCCTCATTTGGAATATGCGGTGCAGTTTTGGAATCCCATATACAAAAGGGACATCTTAGAAATGGAAGCAGTTCAGAGAAGGTCAACTAAAATAATAATGGGAATGGAGGGGCTTGATTATGCAGGCAGGTTAGACAATTTAGGGTTGTTTACAGTTGATAAGTGACGTTTGCATGGGGTATGATCACCTTATAAAAATATATTAATGGCCATATAATAAACTCTCTGGTTCACCAATAGGTCATATCAGAGGACATGTGGATATCCTTTAAGATTGGAAGAAAAGAAGTTTCATCTTCAGGTTTGGAAAGGTTTCTTTACAGTGAGAACGGTGAAACTGTGGAACTGTCTTCCAGCAGATGTGGTAATGGCAAGTTCATTGAATAGTTTTAAAGGAGGCTGGATAGGTTTCTAAAACTAAAAAATATTGAGAATTACTGGTATTAATACATATACTGTATATCTGGATGATCCAGGGATACTTTCCGATTGCCATTTGGAGTCAGGCAAGAATCTCCCCCTCCTTTTAGCTGTTTTTTTTCCTCTGGATCCGTCGTTAATTAGGGATAAAAAGGATGGTGAAAAGGTTGAACATGATGGACGTATGTCTTTATTTAGCCTCAATTACTATGTTACTATGTGATAATTTGCATTTCCCTGAAGCTAGTTATGTCTTTAAAGGGTAATTGTGGTCTCAAATTCTTCCAAACTAGTAATAATTATATAAAAAGCCTTAAATCACACCTTCAAAATAAAACCTAAATCACACCTCTAGAAAAAATTTGTGATGTCACTCAACCTACTGGAAGTAGGAAGTTTGAACATTTACCCCAATGTAATTTCTCACAGGCTCCAGACAGAGATGTGATTGTTGGCTCAGTGGAAATACAGCAGGCTTTCATTTAACCCTAACTTGTTTTGAGACCACAGTTGTTCTTTAAGAGAAAAAGATGAGCGCTCCCCTTTCATGTGAGCACATTGCCAGTTACTGGGATTCTTTCCCTCCTTTTCCCTCCTCCTCTCCTTAAGAAGATATTGCAATTGGATGGAAGGCTGGAGCCGCAAATGTTGGTGTACAGAAAAAAAACTAGCACTTTACTTTATCATGTCAGAAGTAGAAATTAATGGAGAGTTCAAGGTCTTTTAAAACTATCAAAGCAACAAAATGTCAATTACCATTACATGCATGAAATATAACAATATATTATCCTCACCAAAGCAGAAACTCACCTAACCAATACTTTGGGGCCTATTTACCCAGACTCGCTGGGCAAATATATGGAGTTAAACTGGTTCTCTACCGGTTAGCGTGACTTAATCCATATTAGCTTCTGATGAGCGAGTAACGCAAACATCACCCATGCATCCGACACTCACGTTTTAATATCGCGTTTGTGCTAGTTTTAGTGCAGGGTTTTAACGCCAGCAAATACCGGGGCGTTAAAATCCCGCAGTGAGAAATCCGCTTACCGGGATTTACCCACATTCGCAAACACGATATGAGCCTGTTTGAGTTTCAGAAAATATTCTAAATTTCAGAAGTTTATTAATGGAATCTCATTATTTCCTACAATTCTCAAATTACTCAAGAGGAATGCAGAATGGTGAAACACTTGAATGCAACAGAACATCTAAAGTACATAGATTACTGTTAGAAACTCTGCAGGCAGTTACCCTACAGGTAAAAATAACAGATAGCTCTGGGAATATGTAAAAGACAGGATTTCAACCAAATTAAACACGGAGATTCAATAAAAGTTCTTATCGTTTAAAATGGTGCTAATTTTGCCCCAACCAATCAGATCTTATTTAACATATGAAAGCTAACATCTGATTGGGGCAAAATTAGCACCATTTTAAAGATAAGAACTTTTATTGAATAACCCTGAAAGTTTTTGAAGCGAAGACATACATGGCAATGCTGTTGTATTGGGTACAATCAAATGGGCTATAAACCAATGCTCTACAACTTTTTGACTGATAGACTGACTACTCAATCAATTTCAGACAGTTTTTTTTTCCATCGAGCAGTACAAAATATGCCTGCATCTATTTTTGATCAGATTTCTGTAGAAAATGGATTAGTCTATGTGGCACCAAGGGGAAAAATTATCAATGACTCATTGATCAGAAACTGACTAGGGTCATCAATCTTTTTTACTAGCTGCCTATGTAAGGCTAGCTTGACTAGTGCTTAGGTTTTTTAAGGGGGGGTTGCAGTAGCAGAAGTTCTTACAAGAATTATACAGAAGTATTTTCATGTTCTCTTGTAAGTTAAATGCATTGTATCATTGCTATATGTAGCACCAAACTACTTAGGTGTTATTTAAATAATTTTTTCTCAGTTCCAATGAAAGTTCTGTAAATTATGATTTTCATGTTCCTCTATCCCACACATGTCAAACACAAGGCCTGCGGGCCGAATCCAGTCCATCTGGCCATTTTTGTGGTCCCCAGTGACTGTAAAGCATCCAAGACTTACTGCTGTTCATTTGTGCAGTCCCAAGCAGTGGTGTTATACTACAGATCTGCCTGCTAGATACCGCGATCAGCTGTTTTTTCAAAGCTGATTGCACTTACCTTTACAAAGATATGCGTGATCAGCTGTTTAAAAAGAACTGATCGCTGTATTTAGCAGGCAGATTTATAGTTATATCACTGTTGGGAATGTTGCAAGTTACTGGTATTGATTCATAAAGTAGAGTTGATCCAGAGAAATATCCGATTCCTCAGGAAGGAATTTTTTTCCCCCTTCATAAATTTGGTGTTTTTTTTTTGCCTTCCTCTGGATCAACAGTTAGGCAGCAAATGAGGATATTGCTAGATGGGTTGGACTGGATGGACATATGTCTTTATTCAACCTCAAATACTATACTAAATACTATACTATGCTTGGGACTGCACAAATGGAACTTGCACAAATCGAAAGCAGCATAAGACTTGGATGCAGTAACTGCTGCATATCTAGGCTCGGTGTTCGGGAGGAAGGTGTGACAAAGGGCCTTTTATTGGAGTTGGCCATTCCATAACCGCACCAGAATAGAAAGGTGGGCATTCCACATTAGCACATGATCACGCCATAGGCAGAGAAGCAAAACTGTGCCTCACAAACGTTCACTGCTGAGACCCAGCACTAGGTGACAGAATCCCAAACCTGCACCTGTGAAGCATCTTAATAAAATTATTTGGCCCACCACTTAGCCTGTCTTTTTGATATTGGCCCTTTATGTGATTGAGTTTGACACCCCTGCTCTATCCAGTGTGTTGCTTTATTTTATCATCCACATTTATTTAAGGTATGCTTTTTTTTAAAATTTATGATTTATTTGTTTATATAAGGGATATTTTAGTATTTTGGCTAATGGGGTGTTGGTGCCACAGATTCTGGTCCCTGGCATGGGGTGAGATGCTGAAGAGTCTGGGTCCTGACTCAGGAGAGGGATAGCATAATATATCAAACAGGAGTGTGACTACCAACTACGGGCGGGGGAGGGAAGGGACAGCCAGTGATCTGCACATGCAGGGGGTCTCCCCAGTGCTGTTACTGATGTGAAACGTTGCTTGAAAACATGGATAAAAAATGTTAAAAAAACTGGCACTGAGAGAGTTAAAGATGCCTTCTCACCTATTCAAACATCTATAAAATACCTGTTCAGTAGGGATCATTTTTATTGCATATCTTCATATGTTCCTGATGAAATGATAAAGGTTTGAAAAATGTACTATAAAGGGTGTGTTGCATTTTGGTATCAGATGTTTCCTTTACACAATGCCTTGGAAAATGAAAAGGGTGGTGTCCTTACAGTAATGCTGTGTGCAGCGAAATAACCAATATCTATTTCGCTTTGGAAGGATAGCATATCCATCATATACCTTTAAAACTTTTCAAATACACAGATTCCTCAGAACAGTGGTCATGCAGCACAGAAACTAATATAGTGTACAGTGTCAAATAATGGTAGCCAATGTCTGTCACACACTATACCAGGGGAGCATTCAGGGGAGCCCCGGACTGAGCGCAGTTAGGGGAGGGAAGACATGACCTGGTGGGGCAGGATGACCAGGATAGGCTAGTTTAAAGGTAGCTGACTGGAGATTGGTCCAATAAGTTATAAGAAGAGAGGGCAGCAACAAGTAGTTACCTTTTCCCGCAAGCAACCTGCAGGAGAGGATCATCCCACCCCCTCCCCTAATTTTTTCTCGGGGGGGGGGGGGGGTATATGTTAAGGTAGGCCTCATAACAGACATTGGTTACAGATGCTCCCAAGCAGTGAAAGATGGTTTACTAATGGGGTTGCTGGTTAAGTTTCTCAGGGTGAGTAAGTACCTCGGTCAGCGAGTGAACTCTGGCCAAATCCGTCACAGCTTTAGGACGGGATCCTTGCCAGTCTGCCAGAATAGCTACAGAAAATGTCACAAATATTGGGTTGAGTCCTGTTCTAACTCCTAGGTTGGGTAGCCAGTGGTTGTTGTTATATTACTGTCATTTGCTACTGTAATGGGAGCTCATGTACCAGATTGGTGGTAATTTGTCGGCTGAGCCAGGATAGCCGTCTGACTAGCATCTAGCTTAACTGGAAGGGCAGACTGGCAGGGATTCTGATAATCCCTTAGTTATCAGGGATTCTGAGTATTGTACTTTGTTCTAACAAGTTGTCAATCAAGTTATGTTGTGTTATGTGCAATAAAGCTGTGGCCAATTATCCAAATTTATGTGTCTGTCATCATTCTACATAGGGGTTAGGGAGGGATAAAGAGGGGGAGCCGGACGTAAGTTTTAAAGGTAAGAGGAATTGACCCTACCAAGGTCATGTCTGTAGGAAAATAGAAGATTGTTGGATGGGAGCCACCACACAAACATTAGATTGTTGGTTGCTCCACCTGTCAATCTATTATTGTGTGTACAATGTTTTAGAGCTGCTATAGTAAACATCAGGCAGCTGATACATGATTCTAGGTTTTAGTTGTAGTTTAGTTTAAAAGGGTTTTCAATTGTTCCTTAAAGGTAACAAAAAGCTACAACAGATAATTTAATGGCAGGATATGCTTGTGAAGGTTCTCATTCATCCAGGTCATGGTATATCTGTTGTATTCAATTAGATCAACTGGACTTGAAATGTAGTTCTTGAAGACGTTTCGCTAGTCATCCGACTGGCTTTCTCAATTCAGAATGACTTGTACAAGAATCTGTGGCAATTATGTACCCTGGAAATCCCAATTAGCATATCACAGCCAGGTGTTAAGGGTGTGATTAGATAGTGGCTAAGAGGTGTTATAGGAACGCCCAGAGTAAGGTGTCAAAACAGCATTGTACATGGCAGACAGTTGGTGTCGAACCCCCCCACCTCTATTTATGTGAAAATAAAGAAACCAAGCCTAAATAGAGGTGGGGGGGTTCGACACCAACTGTCTGCCATGTACAATGCTGTTTTGACACCTTACTCTGGGCGTTCCTATAACACCTCTTAGCCACTATCCAATCACACCCTTAACACTTGGCTGTGATATGCTAATTGGGATTTTCCAGGGTACATAATTGCCACAGATTCTTGTACAAGTCATTCTGAATTGAGAAAGCCAGTCGGATGACTAGCGAAACATCTTCAAGAACTACATTTCAAGTCCAGTTGATCTAATTGAATACAACAGATATAATGGCAGGATAATTGCAATTCTGAAGTTTTTTGTTTAAATCAACATAAATCTTCCACTCTCTGCAGCAGGCATCACTGTGACTAGCACACAGCCAGAGGCCTATGGAGCAATAAAACAAATTCCCCTAGGCCAGTGCAATATATAACAAGGTTCGGGTGGTTCTCCTTGATATAGTTACACAAACCACAACATTTTTAAACTTTAAGTATCAATTTAAAAAAAAAATAAAATTGTTTACATTTTTAGTAGGAGAAAGTGACAAACAGAAAGAGGGAGGGGGGATACTGCTCCTAAACAAAATGTGTGCTGGATTGAAGGCATGCAGCAACACACACTCCTCAGAGTAAGTGCTACTTACATGTATTCAATTATAGATTAAGATGAGGCAAAGTCATTTTTTTAGTATAGTGTCCCTTTAATTTCATTCCCAAAATGAATCAAACTCCTAGGGTTATCTCACACTGTTGACAAAGAACAATAGAGTGCAGATACTAAATCTTTTCTGTTTGTCACTTTCTCCTTCTAAAAATGTAAACAATTGTATTTATTTGAAATAATAGTATTATGCAATTCTCAAGGTCTACAGTGCAGACAATAAAGTAATTTACAGAGAGTAGCCTTTGCTAAAAATCCCACTAAGGGCACGGCCACACTGCAATTGCATGCGATTTCATGTGCGATTTCGTTGCTTTTGTGCCTGCGTTTTTTAATTAACTATTGAAAAACACATCTGATTGGGATTTAAAATGCGGAACGCAAATCGCAATCGCAATTGCAACGCACCCGAAAATGCGCAAGCGCAAAAAAAGCGCAGCAGTGTGGCCTAGCCGTAACAGTCAAGCTAATTTTTTGCTCAAGTTTACAAAGTGTGCCTTTAGTATGAGATTTGAGGCGAATGTGGCTGATTTGTGCATGCTGATTTTTGCATGCAGTAACCACACTATATTTAATAATTCGATTGCTGCAAATGTGACTTTTTAATGGCATCATGATTTACAGACAACCACAATACAGAGTTTTTCTGTGGTCTCAATGGCCCTCAATAGAAAGTCACTGAAAATAGCACTCTCATATCTTTCAAACAAGCCTAGGCTTAGTGACTGTGAATCTAAAGTTATAGGCATGTACATTTTCTCTTCTTAGTTTGCATATCAGCTGTATCATAAGCCCCACCCCAGGGTTGTCTTTGTACAGGGCAAACTTGCCCACGGACTTGGGGGCCACGCAAAAAAAATGTCCGTGTGTGCTAGAAGTGCATGGGGTCACCATTTAGATTGCAGTTTAATACCTGCTATAGTAAGCTGTCATGTGATGGCAGCTTACTATAGTATTTGTGAATGGATCAAAGAGATTTAAAAAATTGCCTGCTCCCTAGAGATTTAAACCCTGTTTCGCCCCGTTGTGACATTATGAATCAATGGGAGAGGGGAGGTGAAGGAGCACAGTGGAATGAGCGGTTATGGATTGACAGTCTTCAGTGAAGTAAGTAAACTTAACCAGCTGGGCACCTATTTTACCATTCTCTGTGTAGTGGCCATTCCTATTACAAATTATTCTTTACTTTCTCCATCATAAACACATTTCTTGTTCTCAGTAATCCACCTGTCCCTTTGACTATCCACCAGTGTCCATTCAACTGTTGTCCACCATGCCTTTGAATGTTATCCACCAGCGTCCCTTTGACAGTTTTCACCAGCATCCCTTTGACTGTTTTCCACCAGTGTCCCTTTGACTGTTTTCCACCAGAGTCCCTTTGACGGTTTTCCACCAGCATCCCTTTCACTGTTTTCCACCCGCTTCCCTTTGACGGTTATCTACCACCATCCCTTTGACTGTTATCCACCAGCGTCCCTTTGATGGTTCTCCACCAGTGTCCCTTTGCTGGTTATGTACCAGTGTCCCTTTGACGGATATCCACCAGCATTTCTTTGATTGGTACCCCAGCGACCAATCCAACCCCACACAATAAACCAATCTCACACAGGGTGGCATTTTTTCTAAGGCCAGCACTGCATAGTGTGTCTGTGTGAGTGAAAGTGTTTGCATGATTGAGAGTGTCTGTGTATGTTATTAAAATGTAAGGGGTCCCATGTGCCATTTTTTGCCCAGGGTACCATTTTACCTAAAATCAGCCCTGCACTACCCCCAAAAAACAGTCTTTTTTAAATCTAGTTATTTGCTTGAAACCATTATCTGTACTTTCCTCTGCCTGTGAATAACCCACATAGTGAGTAATGGCAGCAGTGGTGGGGTTTCCTGCCAATGCATTAAGATTAACTTTTGCCCATGCACCTACATATTACAGTGTATTGTCAAACTCCATACAGCCAGCAATCCTATGGATTCTTGTGGAGATCCCTCTCTTAAATGTTTTAGTTCCCTCAGAAGATTTGACAAAGAATCAATATGACACATTGAAATGTGTCATGTTTTTATGTTTAAGTATCCATTCCTTGTTTTCAAGCTTATCTTTGATATTCCACCCTTCAAGAGAAATCTGTACAAACCTAACCAGTTAACAAGGTGTTCAGCTGTGTACACTGTGTAACCATGATAGCTCTTTTGTATTGCTCCCTATTACATTTTTGTGGCACAATAATAAACCTTTAGCAATTACCAGATTTTCATACTATTTTATTTGTGTTAACTGTCATTACATCAACTATTGTCCCTTCTAAATAAGCTCACAAATGGGATGAGAATTGTCCTGGGACAAAACGCTGTCGATTGTGGCAAAAGTAACGGATTTTGAGGCCCCATTGGGAAACGTACAAGATTTACCAACATACTTGTTGCCCGTTTGTCTGATTGGCGTAAGGGTGATAGTAAGAAAAAGGCAATCCTTATAACTATGGACGGTTTAAATCTTCCATCATTTTTGCCCTTGACTATTGTTTATATCATTCACCAGGGTATAATATAGTAATATTGCATATCCTATATTCTAAGTAATATAGAGGGAAAACTAAAATAAAAAAAAAGTTTAGCACTTTTCTTACAAACATTTCTAAGAAATACAGCAGATTATTTAGAAGTAATGAGCAGTAACAAACCTCCAAACTTTGTAGAAATTTCTTGTTTTTTACCATCAATGATTACTAATAGAGTGAAGAAAACGGTCTGCTATTAAACAGGCACTAAAATACACTATTATTACTGTGCTGTTTTCCTTTTCAACAAAATGAATGATTTTTTAATATTTACTTGCCAAAATAAGGAATGTTAACATATGAAATTAGATAATGATATGACAAAAAGTAGTTATATAAGGGATAATGCGCCCCTTACAGTGTAATATAAGGATATAAAGTCACAGAGGAGTTCCCTGACCATATAAAAGCACAAGACCGAAAGTCGAGTGCTTTTATACAAGACAGGGAACTCCGAGGTGACTTTATAAACCTTATATTACACTGTAATGGGGCGTATTATTTCTTATAATATATAAGTTTAAAAATTTAATTTACAGACTAGTCTCTTTACTAAATTCCTAACCAGCTGATATCACTTAAGTAAATAATTAAACTAAATACACAGTAACCCCCTGAAATAAAATAGATTAATTAATACATACCAGATTGACTTGTTAATAGAAATCCTTTTGGCAGCCTTTTCTCAGGAATTCCTGGCTCCCTTTTCATTTTGTGTTCCTTCCCCTTTAAAAAAACACTTTCCCTGTCAAGCCCTGCAATAAAAAACATTAATATAAGACACCGACATTTACTGGTCGTAAATTCCTTATCTGAGTCCTTCGTTTTAAAATCCCTCTCACTCTGTAACTTGTTAAAACCTTTCAGCCATGACACAAACTCCTGGAGTCCTGCAGATGATGTTAAGCAGAGCGTGCAGGGGAAGTTATCACTACGCTGACATGCACGCTCTGCTTAACGTCATCCGGAGGGCTGCAGGAGTTTGTGTCACGGCTGAAAGGTTTTAACAGGTTACCGGGTGAGAGGGATTTTAAAACGAAGGAGTCAGATAAGGAATTTTCAAACAGTAAAGGTCAGTGTGCTATAGCGATGTTTTTAATTGCAGAGTTTGACGGGGGAACGGGCTGAAGAAGGGACGGCAAATGTATGGGGAGCAGCAGTGGTATATATTCTTATAAAAATCACTCAACTACGTAGTTGAGTGATTTTTATAAGGATATAATTCACTGTTGCTCCCATTAAAAACCAGGCCACTTATATATTATAAATAAAATTAGTTACTATCAAAAGCTATGGACTTAAACTTCTTGATTTTAACCTCAAATATTACATTTTGGTATTGTTTCTGTTTGACATAATGCTGACTGCAGTATTACAAATTAATTAAAGCCAAATAGCCGCATTTCAAAATGCAACCTGGTTCTGTTTGAAATCATTAAACAGGTAAAAGTTCTCCAAATTGGGCTGGGTACATGCTAGAGACTCACTAGTTTCGTTCCGTTTTTGGATTCCCAGATTCCTAAGATCCGAAAATCCGAATCCAGAACAAATTTTCGATAATTTTCGAAAGTACGTGGCTATTTTCAATAATTTTCGAAAATAGCCTAGAAAATTATTGAAAATAGCCCGTACTTTCGAAAATTATCGAAAATGACTTACAAAGTCCCGATATCCGGAGGATCCGTCGGACAGATCTTTTGGATTTCGAAACCGAGGGGCTCTGTGTTGGATACTGGTTTGTTTCGAACCCGGATCCCATCTCTAGTAAACACCATCCAATAATTCAGCCCAATGACTGACATTTCAATACTTCAACCTTTCATTCTAATTGGACACATCCGAAAACCACAGCCGATCACTCAGCCAAGGGGAACTGTCAGTCCTTTGTCCTGGCTGACTGGTCGGAAGTGCCGAACGGTCGGCCAGGAGGAAGGATCTCCCATTATTTTGTGCAAATTGCTAAATCTCTCTGTTACTGGGAATGGCTTATTTGTACTTAAAAAATAAAAGTAATGTAATTGGGGGGTGTATAATACTCACATCTGATTAGGTCATGGCAAGGCAAACATTATAGTGCTTTACTCTCTGGTATTTGTAGGAGGGTATAATAAATATTAACAGTATTAAAGGAATAGTTCACTCCCAAAGTGAACTTTTCCTTTAATGTATTGATTGAAGCCCAGGAGGTTAAGGAGCTATGCCTTACTTCCCGTTCTTCAATCAATAGCTCAGGATCCGGGTACAAAGATTTAAGAAAATCGCAATGCAATTTACTGCCTGTTTTTTTATGTATTTTTTGTTGTGTAGTGTGAACTTAGCCTAAGTTCTTAGTCTACAGTCAAAAGGTTGATATTCTCTTGCTCTGAGCTGGTAATCACCAAACAGCGTTATTGTTAAATCACAAATATATACATTGATGTACGCACTTGGGTGTGATGCCTTTGTCAGGTGCCCTTGTAAATCTAACCTGAAAGCCTGCCTGATATTCAGTCAGAGGTGGATTTAGATCAAATTGGGTCCCTTGTTTTTGTATTGTATGTATAGTACTGAAGCAAAGCCCCTGATGTTTACTGGGCCCCAGGCAGTTTCCCAAGTTAACTTAATAGATAATCCTGCTCTGTATACAGTTACAACTCTTTCTGATTCTTGGTTGTTCCAGTTAGCAACTGTCAGGCATGGATGTAACAGATGGCATCAAAACCAATGACAATGATATTCCCCTAGCTACTGCCTCTGAGCATGTAAGAAAAAGCTTAAAGACCTTGAAGAGGAGACATACATTTTTAAGAGGCAAAGGGAAAGGGGAGTAGCATCATTTTACTACATAACAGATTAGCCCTACGTCTGTCAGGTTTTTAACTATTATCATTTTGGGGGGTGATTTACCTATATATAATTTTTCATTTGAGGGGTGAGCATGCCCTTTAAAAGCTGGTTGACAATATTTATAGCATCCCTTATTGGAAATCTAAAATATCACCTGATACTAATAAGATGTTAATGTTGAATAAATAGAACCCATCTAAATACCCATTACAAGAACTCTTAGCTCTGCCAGAACAGAACTGCACTAACAGATCTGAGAAGAAAAAACAGCAGTTGTTATCCCTAGAACTTCCATTTCAACCTTTTTTTAGTTCACTGCAATTATCAATTTAGTGAACTGAATGTTAATCCCGGCAGTGTTGTTAAAAGTCTTTAGACAGCAAACAACATTATGCGGAATGGCACTTAAAATTAACATATGTGGTACATTGTAGATGCAGCCAATTAGGTTCATTGGGTTATTTGGTTACACATAGCCACATTTCATTCAACTTATTGTAGGAGAAATGTAATCTTTCCCATTGACAATACTAAGTATAAAGAACTAACAACACCCAAACACACCTACACTTACAATTATCCTGCTCTTCTAAGCTTAGTGACTTCATATTTTTCTCTATTTTAAAATTAATAAGCATGTGAATAAGTGGATACGCCTTGTTTCGTTGTTACAAGATCCCTTTCAAGTATTACAGGGAAATTCCTCAGTTTTGACAAAGCATCCCAGATTTATATTTGTGTTTTTTGATTTTCTGTATCCATCATGGTTGTTATATCACCTACAGGAGATATGTGTGTCCCAAAAAGGTTTCAGTCATAGGAAGGTGTGTGTTACCAAATTACACTCATTATTCAGTGGAGTTTATCTGCAAATCAATAGGTTTTGCAGTTACCTAGCAATTAGTTCAAACACACACAACACAATATACTTTGGGAAGCATTTGTGATTTGTCTTTCTCCTTATAATCAGGAAAGTTTGATTGCTACGCATGTGCTGTAGATCATGTTGAAGTTAAATAAAATAAACTGCAGTGATTTTGTTAGAGAAAAGGGTGCCACTTGCCCTACATTATTCTGTCATGCCCAGCCCACAGCTTTCTGCAGTCTGTGAACACTGAAGGCTGTAATTTAACAAGACAGGATTTGGGTGGATGTTGTACATCCCTTATGTAAACACAACATGTGCCAAATAAAACAAAACCAGTGATCATACAGTAGTATCATATGCTAGGGCACAGGCAAATTAGCCTCTCTGTTATTCTTCAATCAGGTGTAATGATTATATGGTACACATACTGCATATAAATCATATAAATAAATTGGGACATATAATTATAAAATACGACAAATAGGTCATGCCTAAATATTGCTTCATTACATTATTGAAACTACTATATCTAAAAACATTCTATTATAAAACATAAAGCAATTAAATAATTCCCCCGTTACATTAAAAACTAGGACTAGTGAAGTCTACCTGTGACTTTACACTTTATATATTACACTATATGGTCATGGAACTCCTTGGTGATTATCAATATACTATTAAAATGGGTGTGCATTTTTCACTGTATAATCAGAGAGATTCAAAAAAAGTTCTTATTGTTTAAAATGGTGCTAATTTTGCCCCAACCAATCAGATCTTATTTAACATTTAAAAGCTAACATCTGATTGGTTGTGGCAAAATTAGCACCATTTTAAACGATAAGAACTTTTATTGAATAACCCTGAATGTGCATTCCGTTATATGGTATTATTGGTATATTGGCTGCCTATTTCTTAACACAAATGTCTGGGAAAATTTTTTCCAAAATTTTGCTAATAAAGGCAACTCCATTACTGAATCATAGTCATTCCTAGTTATTTTAATATCTTTATATGTTTTGTCATGTACTTTCCAAAATATGACATTCTGCTCTGGCCCTATCATTTAGTGCACTTATAAGATTTATACACCAAGCATATCAGCTTTCTTTATTAAATTTCAGTTAATCTATTCTCTGAAATACTACACTAGAAATGGTCGCATTGTATATATGGAAGTTTGTGTTAACAAACAAAAAATATGCATAAAGCTATACAAATAATCTCCACGGCACTGACTTGTGCACTGATTACTTAAAATGAATTCAGCAATCAGCATGATTTCTCTAAATCCCACAGATGAGAAGTATTTTATGCTACATACATGTTTATTCTTTCAATTACCGAACCATGACAAAACAGTCAACTTCTTATTTTCTCTAATTTGCACATTTCCTTAATGCATTCCTAATTTAATGTTGATTCTAACGTGGCTATATGGATTATACATAAAAACAGAACCCTAGTCTTCCCCTACTTTACAAGTACATTATAAGGGAAATAAGTCACCAGTTACTGATATACACTCAGATATATCATGCAGTTATCAATAGCTTCTTCCCAGCAGTAAGGTTTCAGTTTACTGTGACATCTTAAACCTTTAGCCAAACCTGTTTTTCTCATACTGCAGCTTAAATGCTGCGCTCTGCAATACAAGTATATATCAATTTACAATATATAGAAATTATTACCAGTTCTATTCTGTCCGCTGGGTAAATTTCCAAGGTTCTTGTGCTAAGATTTTAAGATCAGAGCTTTCAAAAAGCTTTCTTTAGAAGGGACACAGAATATCCAGTTCAGCTGTGTTTCTTTGAGAACACTTAGTTAAAAAGTGGAGTTTTGAAAAGCCAAACCCATAATGCAAAACAGGGAGGAGATCACCTTGTGAGGTGTGCTGTGCCCTTTAGGGGATTAAACAGGTTTATCTTAGAATTTCTCTGTGCTTGGGTTCCTCAGTTTGTGAGAGGGTATAGCAGCAGCATTCTTTAAATTCTCACCACAAGTGTCATCTCCAAGCTTAGTTAGCTAGAAACTAGTATATATTTCTCATATTTAAATAACTAGGTTAAATATTGTCACAATTTTTAAAGGGGAAAACTCAATTTAAGTTAATTTAAAGGGCATGTCCACCCTTTAAAAAAACTTTAAATATGTTAGGGCTTGCTCCCCCAGCCCCAACCGCATTAATCTTATTTGCAGTAACTTCCCTGATCTTTACTTACTTACTTTACTGCCGGCAGTTCAGAACAGCGGAGGATAGAGGGAAGGTAAGTAAAGATCGGGGGAGTTTCTGCAAATAAGATTAATGTAGTTGGGGGAAGCCCTACAATATATTAAAATGATTTTACACTAGGGGGAGGAAGACCAAATGGGAGGGAGAGGGAGGGCTGCTCAGAGCATGACTCTCAGAGGAAGCCTCAGAGGCGGAAATAATTTCCCCCTCTGCTAGGCTCCTGGTGGCCAGTTTTCTGGACTTTGGAGGGACATTGCAGGGCAACAATTTGGAGCTGGGATGTAAGGTAAGGATTTTTCTACACTACACAGTAGGCCCAATAGTGGGTTAAATTATAATTTTGGGGGTGGACGTGCCCTTTTAAGTCTCCAACCCCCACACCCAAGCCCCAATCTCAGCAACTGAAATATCACCCACCAGTAGCCTCTGACAGCTCCTGTCTGGCACTCAGCCCACCACTGAGACACCCCCAGGGGATACAACCAGTTAAGGGTTTTAAAAGAGCTGCAAGTGCAATATTTAATTGTTACAAAGTACAAAAAAAACCTAAAAGACTGTCCATATTGCTGAAGTTTTTTTTATTATTATTTTATTAAAAATTTGCACAATTGATACTGGAGATACAAATGATGTGTAATATTGTTCTAAAATAGTTCAAATTAAGGTTGATATAATTAAAGGGCATGTCCACCCCCAAAACTAAAATTTAACCCACTACTGTCCCAACTCTGTATAAAAATCCTTACCTTACATCCCAGCTCCAAATAGTTCTTCTGTAATGTCCCCCCAAAGTTAAAAAAACTGACCACCAGGAGCCTGGCCACCAGTGAAATTGTTTCTGCTTCTGAGCTGTCCTCTCAGAGGTTTTTGGCTTGCTCAGAGCAGCCAAACTGCTCCTCCCCCCCCTCCCTCTCCCACCCATTTTCCTCTCCCTCCCGCTAGTGTAAAACCCCTTTCCTACATATTGGGGATGGTTCCCCCAGTCCCAACCGCAATAAAATATTTATAAGAAAGTCCCCCAAACTTTACTTACCTTCCCTCTCTCCTCCGGTGTTCTGAACTGCCGGCAGCCGCGTCTGTGATTGGCTGCCTCTCAGTTCTATGCAAGCAGGTCGGGCATTGCGGCGGAGGAGAGAGGGAAGGCGAGAAACGAATGGGGGACTTTCTTACAAATATAATATAGCTGTTGAGGCTGGGGGAACTAGCCCTACAACATATAAAATTTTTTTAAAAGGGGTGGACATGCCCTTTAAAATTATAGTTTAACAGGTTCGTAACCTGATAATGGTGGAGAATTTATACCCTCATCTTACCCCAGTTGTGTAAGTTTATTAAATAAACATAACCTTTTTGGTATGATCAGCACCAAGTAGGGCAGGGTGAAAAATCGAGGGACACCTTTAAAAACACATGCAGCAGGGTTAGAATGCAGTTTATCTTTAACTTTATAATCTGTGCAGCCTATCATATGATTTTGTAACCTAAATGTAGATATTCATTCCTGTGGTACCATGAGCTTGTGGATATTCTTGGGTTACAGTGAAATAATTTTAAAAGGGAATGCTCGTGTTTGTTGTGCTTGCTGCAAAACATACTCATTAACTTAATTTCAAAACTTCTGAACAGTTGTGTATTTCTTAAAGGATAACTGTATTGCCTCAATGCTTTTTTTTTTTATATATATAATTGCTTTAAAAAGAGTAAAGGTATGCAGCCCTCCCCATATATTTTTCTCCTTTTTTCTGTCTGCCTCTAAGGGCTAGGCCACACTAGCGCGTTTTTCACGTGTTTGCGCACGCGTTTCGCGATTGCGATTGGGCCCGCGGTTTTCGATAAAATGGAAATTGCGGGAACACGAAAATTAACGCAGCGTTTCCATAACACGAAATGGCGAAAACGCGTGCGCAAAACGCGAACGCACAAGAAAAGCAAACACAATCGCATGCGATAACGCTCGCGATTTTGTGCGCGATTCCTGTGCGTTGCAGTGTGGTCTCAGCCTAACTGTCATTCAAAGCTAGCATGCGAGAAAACATTTCTCCACCCATCCTTGATCAGCTTGATTATGTAGGCTGTATCCTAGCAACAGGACATTTCAAGTTTGTTTAACTGGAAGAGGAGGAGGAGAGAGGTTGTAACAGACATTCCCACCAGCCAATGACAAGTGTTATGTTAATCATGGCCCTGGGCTGTCTAGGAGGCGGGCTTTTAGCACTCATATTTGCTGTGTGATATCTAAGAGACGGCAGCACAGCTGTAAACGTGAGGAAGCGATTTCAGCTGCTGGAAGTGTGGACATGTAATGGGGGTGATGTTGTTTTTTTTTATATTGTTGTCCTTTAAATAGTGATCTATCATTGCCCTCGGTCAAATTTAGACTGTCAAAGGCTTGATAGGTTCTATGTAGAGTTTTTAAGTAAGATAGTTTCCATCATTCGTTTACTTAATATTTTTTAAAAAGTAATTTATCTCCACCTAGTTAACATAACAGACAGACCTGGGTCATAGTTTGGTTCTGATGATAGTTCTCTTCTCCACTATACTACATTAACGAGGTAAAGTGGTTTGGTCATAGTATTTAGGATCATTGGGTACATATGTCTGTTTTTCTCTTGTTAAAAGGGCTTGGTTTTAAGGTGGTAGGTATACCAAATATTAAAGCATATGTACACCCTAAAATCAACTGACTTGTATTGGGAAGCTGCAGCTTTAAAGGACAACTCCGCCCTCATAAGAACATATTTTAGAAAAAACGGCCTCTTTAAAACATGTTGCTATATCATAGTTTGTCCTATAAATTCATTACTGTATGCCTGCTATGCTTCTGGATGCCTCATGGAAACTGAGCAATTTAGAAACCTGTACTGAGCCTGGGCATGCTCAGAAGAGGCAGCTAGGGGATTAACATTCAGTCATTGGCTGAGATGTCAACTGTCAAATCCATAACTGACAGTTGCTAACTGAAAGAACCAGGAATCAGAAACAGGGGAAACAGGACATTGTGTAGGATTTCAGGCTAGACTTATAGATTTCTAATTTCGAACTATTACTGTTTAGGGTTTTGGGGGGAGATTTACCTGTATGTAAGTTTTCATTTTGGGTCTGGACTTGCCCTTTAAGTTTAAAATCTGTGTTCAGTGTCAAGATATTTATCCAGTATTACGTTTCACAACTCACTAGCTGTAGTTTATATTACATATAATCCACCCCTTCACTGGACACCAATCTATAAATAATATAGTGGATAATGCACCCCCAACTGTAAATTATAAGGGTATTAGAAGTCACCGAGGAGTTCCGTGACCATATAAAAGTACGAGGCCGCAGGCCGAGTACCTTTTATACCGGGCACGGAACTCCAAGGTGACTTCTAATATCCCTTTAATTTACAGTTCGGGTGCATTATTCATTATAACCTACCCCTTTGTGGCTTCCAGTTTCCTCCTCCTCCTGGAACTGTTAGATTATAAGGATATAATCTTACAGTTCCTCCCATAGAAATCCACTACAGGGGCAGGTTATAAACTTATAATCAGTGCGCTACTACGTAGTAGAGTGCTGATTATAACTTTCCGGAAGTGGGTTCCCCTCTCCTCTACCCCTGGTTCGCTTTCCCCACCTCAGTTTTCACCCCATTTTATGTCCTGTACACTGTCCTTTAATATGCCACTGGTATGGTTTCATTGGGCCGGAGAATATTGGTGTGCGGCAAGGACCGCAAGGTATAGTTTTGAGGAGGGGGGTGGATGGATCATGATCAGGCTTGAACGGAACGACATCTGCACCTTCTGTGAGTTACTTTGTTGATGGATGCATTCCAATTTTGGATGACTATTAGATACTTACCTTCCATTTGTTGCACCCTCCCGAAGAGTCTGGGAGATATGTGGATTATATATTTCATGGGAAGTATGAGTCCTGGATTGGAGGCAATATATTCAATTATTGTGCAGCACTTACCTGCTATATTGGAGCTAGACACAAGATCGGACATCATATCTCGTATGAGATAGACATTTTTTAGTATATGAACACTGGAGCATTGGACCGCTTACTTCACCTGCTATAGTGGAACATTTATGGAATACCTTTACATCGTGATATAACTGCTTTTTCTGGAAGTTTTTAGGATTCCAAACATTTGAGACTTTCGGACTACCTTTATGCAATATTTATTCTTTACATATATTGATGTGTAACTGTTGTTTATTTTCTAAATTGACGTGTGCTTTGATCTGTAGTGCCCTGAAGATACAAGTGTAGAGCACTCAAGATGGCTGCCTACAGCTTTGGACATCATGCCACACACAAGATGGCTGACAGTGGTTCTGTTACATTGGAGTCACGTGATATACTCTGGAAGGAGCTTTGTTTTTGAAGGCTGTATGGGGCCGTCGTGGAGGGGGGAGGAGCCCTTTCATGGAACCGGAACTACGTCCGGAGTATCGCATAATGGGTAACTACTTTCCCTATTTAAACCCCATACTAACCTGAAATCCTGCACAAATGTTTCCCAATTCTGCTTCCTGGTTCTTCCAGGACTGTCAGTTATGGATTTGACAGTTGACATCACAGCCAATGACTGAATGTTAATCCCTGAATGCCTCTTATGAGCATGCCCAGGCTCAGTAGTCTCAGTTTCCATGAGGCATCCAGAAGCATAGCAGGCATACAGTAATGAATTCATAGGACAAAGTATGATATATCAACATATTTTAAAGAGGCCATTCTTTCTAAAACATGTTCTTATGAGGGTGGAGTTGTCCTTTAAGTGTCTTGCCTATTTAATTATTCTAGAAGAGCTGCCCATATAACTGCCTTTGTTCTTTGTGTGTGCATAGTGTTATTATCACGGTGGGTGCGCCTTAATGGGTCATTGTACCGTTACTATAATCTAGGTAGGAACAGTGCCCTATATAAATTTATGGATATAATTTCACCCCACATCTTTTGCATTGCCTACAACTCTGTTCCGTGGCTGCCATGGCTCCTCCTCTTCCTTTTACATCCTACATAGTCTGCTCCATTGCGCGAGTGACTTCCAAATCATACATTCCGAAGTATATGATAGATAATGCACCCTCTACAAAAAGTATTTGGATATTAGAAGTCACTTGTGGCCTTGTGCTTTTATATGGTCGCGGAACTCCTCTGTGACTTCTAATATCCTTATAATTTAGGGGGTGCATTATCTACTTTATCTTTTTAAATTATAAAAGCTATTTTTGCCATTACTGTCGTTTTTTTTTTTAAATGACACCATTTGAGATAGTAAATGGGCAAAGGCAATGTGCCAATTTTTTTTTTTACATTTCTGAGCTATATTAATCTGCGCATGTTTGAGCTCTTTTGCCTGTGTGCAGATAATGTGGCAGGTATTCACATTTGCCATAATGGTCTGTTAAATGATTAAGGAATCTCTGTGTTTTCTGTAGTATAATTTGATAGGGAACATAATCTGAGATTAGAATCTCGAGGATGGACACACTTTAGTTTACCAAACAAACAAAAAAAGTCACAGGACATGTGGTAGGACGAGGATGAACCAGGAAATGGGGAAGGTCCAACCCTTAATAGGTGAAGCAGACCAAAACAAAATTATTGTACTCATTTCACAGGGTTGATCCCTGGTTGTAAGATAGAAATACAAAACATCTTTTTAACAACAGATTCTTGGTTAAAAACCATGAATTATTAGTAGAAATTGTAGTAGCAAGGATACGAGACCACAGGAATGTCAAACTTGTGGCTCTACCAATGTTTTGAAAACTACATCTCCCAGCATACTGCTGCCAGGGAGTAGTAGTTTCCAAACAACACAAGCGCTCCAAGTTTGGCACCTCTGAAATAACAGAATGAACCACTTCGGTTGACAGAGGACCTGACCCATTAAAGGGGAACTGTGGCCCACAGCACCTGTGAGCGGGTGGGGCTTAGGCACCCACAAGTGGGCGGGGCTTAGGCACCCACGACATCCCACAAGTGGGCAGGGCCATGACATCCCACAAGTGGGCGGGGCCACATGGGGCTGTAAGGGAATGAGCCAAGAGGGGCCTGCAACTGGAGGGACCAGAGGGGAGGAGACACAGGGCAGATTGACTGACAGGTTTCAGAGCAGGAAGCAGGAAGTGCAGGGGACCTGGTGATGCTGTTGCCATATCACACACAAAAATGTAAATATCTTCAAAACTGTGTAAAATAAACAATGAAAACAAATTGCAAAAATTCTCAGGAGAGCAATTCCTATCAATTTACCTAAAGTCATTTTTGGACCATAGTTCCCCTTTAACAATTAACCAAAGTTAGCAATATAGCTCCAGGATCAGATAAGGTATATCTATGACTTGAGGTAGATTTAGCTTTATCTAGGCCATTGTTTCATATATTCTCAGATCCATCTGTTGCCTGGAGCCATAACTCTGGACAGGAAAAGCTAATGTGATACCAATATTGCACAAGGGTACACGTTCACAGCCTGGTGATTAAAGATCATTAAAGGAATAATTGGCTTTTAAGCTTTAAGCAAAGAACGGGAGGTAAACTAGCTATGTCTTACCTCCTGTTCTTCAAGCGAAATTGCCCGCAGCATGATCCACCGCTGGAACCTCTGACAGGCAACGACTGCTTCTGGCTGTATGTAAATTATAGTGAGCGTTCTATATTTGATAGATTCAATGTTCGATTGTTAAATCTAAGAAATTTTGTCAAGAAGCACCAGTTTTACCTCTCGACTCTTTAGCAACATTCCCTAACCCATTAATTTTGTTGCTAAATGATGACCACAAATGGATCGGACAAGGCGTTTGTCTGAACATTGCAGGAACAGCGCGAGATGTTTTTGTTTTGTAGTGTATGGTCAGGTTTATATCCCATGAAAAAAAAAATTCACTCCCATGTTTTTCAAGGCAACAGAATGGATCATTAATATTAACATTCAATGACAGAGTGAATTGTGATTATGGGGCTATAGTTAGAGAGGAACGGGGGGGGGGGGGGGGGGGGAGTATCAACTATGCTACAGGTTTCCAAGTATCAACTATGCTACAGTTTTCTAACATGCTAGAGTTGGTAATAAATCCTTACTCTTACTTTAAAATGTTTTAAATTTTACAGTGTAGTCATATAAATATTGGTATGCAGAGTGTTTAAGAAAATTCCTTGTGTGCCAACTCACACAAGGAATTAAACATTCTTGGTGTGGTGGCAAAGTTGGTTAAGAAATTT
Organism: Hymenochirus boettgeri; assembly: GCA_019447015.1. NCBI lineage: Eukaryota > Metazoa > Chordata > Amphibia > Anura > Pipidae > Hymenochirus > Hymenochirus boettgeri. The sequence goes on along the minus strand of CM033476.1, from coordinate 193,351,067 downwards.
AGATATCATTAAAGACCAATTAAGTGCCAACCAAAGCAGCATATAATGAAAAAAATCACAAATTAGGCAGAAAAAAGATTGAACACTCGAAACAGTTTTTGATGCTTTATTGTAATAATTAAATAAACAAGTAAAAACGCAGTCCCAGTCAAATTTTTGACTTTACGTAAGAAGTATAGCTAAGAATATTCTATCCTCATATTAATTAGGCAGCAGATTTTTTTTAAAAAAAAGGTTATATGTTTTGATCACTTAGAAATCGCTACATTAAGCCAAGAAATAGAATTGAGTCTTTAACTATTTTTTCTTAGGTGAGAATGACTCTGAATAGTTCTCTCCAAGGCTTGATCCAAACTGACCACTGGCTTGTAGCCCATGTCTTTTTTGGCTTTCTCACAACTATAATAGTGGTAAGTTCCTGCAAGTGCCACCTTCATTGGGGTAAATGTTGGGTTGATTTTGATGAATGGACTTATAATAAATACTAGCAGAGACACAAACAACGCTAAATAGTAGGCCAGCCAGTAGGGAATGTGGTATTTTGGTTCTTCATAGTTTAAACCAATAAGAATACGTGATAGGAATGTCCAGAACGGGATGGGTTCATCATTTGTAATGTGATAGGCCTAGAAAAGTGCAAGAAAAACATTAGTTGTTATACATATGAAGCACTGTAAGTAAGGCATAGAAACACTAGTGTCTAAAATCTAGAATTCCCTTTTAATAAACTGAGTATGCTACATGTACTAGGGCAGGATTGAATAAATCTGGGGAACCAGTAAGCAAATACACATAAACGAGTTTTGACCCTGTTCTACAGACTGCAGTCTACCAGACCGCAGGCTATAATGGCACAAACTGTATATTTTGGCTCATGCAGTCTTAAATAGACCCCATGATTGGCGAAAATATACAGACATATCTTTTTTTTAACTTTCATCCACTTGGCCAAAAATTTGTCTGTGAAAAGACAGTTGTGACAAAAATTGATGCTGATGTTTCAACCTGATCAACCAATATATTGCATGGCTGGCCAATTGTCTTGTGTTTACTGGCCCAAAGAAACTCTACCAGGGTGATTATCTTTAAAAATAGTTTTCTATTGAGGTCTATGAAACTAGCTACATAAAAGAACTTTTTTATGCTGGTTCCTAGAATTTTTTGGCTCCTAATATCAAAAAGAATGATTCTAGCCCTTTACGAAGGTTTATTTTCTTGCTAATGTAGCCGTTTATAAGGTAGGATTTCAAAAGAATAATGCAGTTAGTAAGTATCAAAAAGATCTTCTTATAAATTATTACATGATTTGGAAAAAAATTATATAATTGCTTTTCTATGATAATTAATGCTTCTGAAATACTGACTTCGTGTTTGCAGGACCCCTAATAGAGAGGTCTTGCCCTTGACCCAGCACCTGGGTTGTTTCACTTGCTCAGTAGAGATCTGAGCATGTTTGACCCTTACAACAGCCAATCAGTAGAAATTACTGTTAGGAACATTCCAAGGTAGTGTGTATTCTGGGAATATAGTTTTGGGGGTGGACATGCACTTTAAAGATAATTTACGTAGGCGCAAATTTCTAAGAAGCACTGCTTCCGGAAAATTTTGAATCCCTGAGAGAATGGTACTGCATCGCTGAAGGTGTGTAGATTTTGAAAATACATACAGGGAGATTCAATAAAAGTTCTTATTGTGAAAAATGGTGCTAATTGTGCCCCAATCAGATGTTAGTTTTCAAATGTTAAATAACATCTGATTGGTTGGGGCAAAATTAACTAAGCTATGTCCAGCTATCTGTGTTTTGATCAAACTTTCCTACAACAAAAATCTCTCACTTGTGAGTAAATACTTTCAGTGAGATTCAATAAAAGTTCTTATCTTCAAAAATGGCGCTAATTTTGCCCCAACCAATTAGATATTATATAAGATTTGAAAGCTAAGATCTGATTGGTTGGGGCAAAATTAGCACCATTTTTAACGATAAGAACTTTTATTGAATCTCCCTGAAAGTATTGAATAACCCTGTATGTTAGTTGTTGTACATTAACAGTCATTAACCTGCTGATTGGTAAGTCCCAAATGTTTTTGTCGTAATCTCGCCGCAGCGTGACCAGGCAATAACATTTGGGACTTACCAATCAGGAGGCAGCAGAAAATCTCAGAACGTCGAATGTATTTTTAAAGCTGCAGCTTCCAATTGAGCATTACTTCATTTTACAGTGAACTTATCCTCTAATGACAGAGTTTTGGTGTAAGGAGGACCTGAACGGTACATTTGTTATTTAGCTTAAAGAATATGTACACTGTAAAACCAACTTTAGTTGCCCAGATAGTTATGGCTTTAAAGGGCATCTATACTGAAAAATAGGTTATATTAAATTGACCATAACTGGAAACTATAATTCTTCCCAACCACCAGTCTATAATTTTTTTGTTGATCTGCCCCCTATTTCTTAAGATATCCAATCTAAAACTTCTTATATTTCAGCTGACAATCAAGTTCCTTGCTCTCAAAAACTATTCTTCTGTGAGTAGTTTTACTGTAGCTGGAATGGTGAGAGTTTTGACAGTTAGAATGCTGTATACTATGTACAGGCTTGACAGTTGATTTGTGGGGGAAAAAAGTCAGGTCGGATGGGAGTGGTTAAAAGAGGAAGGGGGGATACTGCTCCTGTGTGCTGGATTGAAGGCATGCAGCAACACACGCAAATCAGACTAAGTGCAACATACATGTATTAAATTATAGATTAAGATGAGGCAAAGTAATTTTTTCAGTATAGTGTCCCTTTAAAAGTAAATGTGTATTTTTTTTTTCCTCCCCCAAAGGATTGTGTGATCCGTCCCGCACGCGTGGCGACATCCCACCGCAGCACTGTGATGACATCACACACGCGCACAGTCCCAGAAATGGCGCTGGGACGCACGCACAATGAACCCCATGAGACCTTCAGAATTTCTCCATCTCCAGGTGGTCGAAGTGGGTAAGGCTTGTGTGGAGCATGCACAACATCATGGCCCACCTGACGCAAGTTCATTGTGCGTGCGTCCCGGCACCATTTCCGGGACTGTGCGTGTGTGTGATGCCATCACGGTAACGAGGCGCAGTGTGATGACCCCACGCGTGCACACTTTCCAGGAACAGTGCCGGGATGCACCACACAATCCTTACCCGCTTCAAACCTGGAGATGGAGAAATTCTGAAGAACTCATGGGGTGGAGCTCCAGCAGCCATATCCAAGTGGAGGACGCCAGCAACATTTAAGTAGGCTATGGTGGGGGGGTAGGAAAAAAAGTACACATATTAACTTTTAAAGCCACAGCTATTCAGGCAATTAAAGTTGGTTTTACAGTGTACATATCCTTTAGAAATATCTGTTGTATTCAATTAGATCAACTGGACTTGAAATGTAGTTCTAAGGAACGTGACTGGTTCAAGAGAGGTGTTAAGGAGGCCATTTATGTGAAAATAAAGAAACCAAGCCTAAATAGAGGTGGGGGGGGTTCGACACCAACTGTCTGCCATGTACAATGCTGTTTTAACACCTTACTCTGGGCGTTCCTATAACACCTCTTAGCCACTATCTAATCACACCCTTAACACCTGGCTGTGATATGCTAATTGGGATTTTCCAGGGTACATAATTGCCACAGATTCTTGTACAAGTCATTCTGAATTGAGAAAGCCAGTCGGATGACTAGCGAAACGTCTTCAAGAACTACATTTCAAGTCCAGTTGATCTAATTGAATACAACAGATATACCATGACCTGGATGAATGAGAACCTTCACAAGCATATCCTTTAGAAACAATTAAACTGCCTTTCTTCCTGTTTTTCAGTGCTATTTGATGCTGGTGATGTTAACTATGTTCTAGTCTATAAAGTCTATTTTATTAAAGATTTGTAAGCGGCAGCAAAAGTGTGTGGTAAACAATGGAGAGATATCAGCCACAACACCATTATGGCTTATATATAGAGCTTCAGGTTCTCATTCTGAAAACACAAGTTTACACTTTAGTTCTTCTTTAAACTCAAAATTATTTTCTTTAAACAAACCAAATCTTAAAACACATTTTACACAATTATGAAATATAAATAAACACTTCAAGTCTTTCTTTAGGCTAAAAAAAATGCTAACATATTAAGGTTTCTCTACATTTGATTTCATTAAAGTAGACTACCTTTCCACACAATGGAGAATCCTTATGCAGGTGCTCAGCTGCCAAAATGTGGCCATGAACTACATTTTCCACATATGTAAAATCGACCAAATTCTTCCCATTTCTACAAAAATAAGCAGAACATTACAATAATTTTGCTTCAACAAATTATGAATATAACAGTTTGTAAAAACAGAAGGATTTGAAAAATGGAAGACGAAGGTGTGAAATGCGTAGGTGTGCATAAATAAAAAAAAAAAAAAAATACTAAACATCCCAATTAAAGGATATCTCTAAAGTGGAAAATGAGTTTGGGGTTTTCAGTTTAATTGAAGAATGGGAGGAAAAAGGAGCGATGTCTTACTTCCGGTTCTTCAATTAAACCAGCAGGAGCCAATAACGAAGTTATAGAACGGTATCGCGCTTCTCTGCTGTTCTTCTGACAGGTTGCCATGGTGTTTGTACTGTATGTACATATGTATGTACTGCGTTCTTCAATTAAACTCAATTTGCACAGTGGAGATACCCTTCAAGCCTAAGAGCTATACTGAAGATTATATGCGGTTTGAGTCTTCTCTGATTTTCACTTTTTAACAAAAAATGATTGATAAAGAGGCCAGTGAATGTTCCAATGAACACCTTTCCAAAAGAGAAATGGTTTGATGGAAAAGTGCGTACAAATCATGGCATTAAATATGTTTATGTTTGCTGATCTTCCATGTTATTATGAGCTAGCATTTGTTAGTATATTACAGAAGCATGAAAGGTGTGTGCACCATTGTACTGCAAAACTAATTAAAATATACATAATTTATAGCCACATTGTTTTTATGGTGCAGGCACTTTAGTGTAAAACCTTTGTTAACATATTAAATTGGCCAGCTAGAATTTTGCACACTGTCAAATTAGAAGCATCCAAGAGTGACAGATGCAGTAGTAGGGTCAATAGGCATGTTGTATGAAATGGTTTTGTTTTGATTAAAAATACATACCGTATCAATTGTACACATATACAAGATTTTTTTAAAGGGCCTGTTAACCCCTCATATGAAAAGATAAGCAACTTCCTAAACCTCAAAACACAAAGGTTAGAAAGCGGACAGATTAAAAGATGATTGCTAACCTTTTATGCACCAAAATCATATTTTTTCTTTTCCCTCTGCCTCTCAAAAGGTTTCTGCTTCCTCTCCAAGCTCTTTTACAAGATTGCACATGCTCATGGGAGGTAAGTAGGGGTGTAGCATTCAGTCATTGGCTATGACTGACAGCTGCTAACCAGAAAACCCAGAAAGCACAAAGAGACAATAGAGCATTGGGCAGCATGTCCTCTTTCTTACTTTTGCAGTTTTAGGGTTTAGGTATATACAATTCTGCCTTTTAAAAAGCATTGCTTTGAATTCGGCCTTTTAAAAACATTGCTTTGAATTCAAAGTTTTCAGACTGAGACCTAAGCAAAGTTTAACACAAAAAATACATTGTGGAAAGAAATGGTGTATAACATATCCAACGGTACTTACCCAATCATACATTTCATTTTACCACTTTTAGCTGTTTCAACAAGTACATAGACAAGCCGTGGGTCCCGTGGGCCAAATATTCCATGTGGCCGTATAGCAACAGTTAAAAAGTTATTTTCAGGGTCATTTGTACTCAAAACCTCCTGTAAACAATGCAGTTTAAAGTTTAGAATTACCACCATAGCATTTCAAACTGTCAAACACTATGAATAATGCTACATTTAAATTAAGGTTAATTATTACAAAATGTATTTTGTATAATTAAGCCACGCTTTTATTAGGCTTTAACTATCAACTTTATGGATGGTTAAAATTAAATATAGTATTGCTTCTTATAGATTCAAAATAAATGAAAATACATAAAAGTTTACTCCCAACTCTCTGCACATTCTAATTCAGGCAATACATGAGGAAAAAGAATTTAGTTTCTGTTTTCGCAGATCAGCAGTTTGCCACATAGTTATACAGTTATAGAGTCTTTTTTACACTTTCAAGGACAGTCTGGGCAAAGCACTGGAAATAGTCCCAACAAAGGATTTTCTTTTGATTATCAAAAACATCTTAATGATTATAAAGCTTTTGAATTAGACTGGTTTGCTAAAAAAATGTTTATAAATAGAGGCTTTCCTTGCATTTATCTTCTTACCTGGATTTTGTAGATGGTGCTATCGTTCAGTTTAATGCTGTTAGAGTAAATTATTTCCTTTAAAAGGGCATGTCCACCCCTAAATAAAAGTTTATATGTAGCTTCTTCAAACTCAAACTCCAATACTTATACACAAGACTTAATTTTCCTAAAGCCAGATCTTCATTCCAATGTTCTCCTGGTTCTTTTGGGTTGCAGCAGTCAGTCATGGCTGTAGTGGTTAATGCCACAGCCAATGACTCTTCTGCTCTCCATGCGTCTCTTCTGAACATATGCAAGCTCGTAAAGATCTCTTCCAGCTTTAACAGGAGTTGGAAACTTTCAAAGAACGGGGCAGCAAACATTGGGATGAAGATTTGACTTCAGGAACATCTTGCTGGTGGGTAAATATTGTGGGCTCGTGGGGATGATGACTAAAGGTTCGTACACCCTCAATATGCGCATGATCTGTGACGTCTACACACAACGATCGGGCGTTTCGGTCGAGAATCGTCTGTGTGTATGCGTTCGGTCGGGGGTTGTTCGTCGATCTGCCAGGCAGATCAACTAACAACCCCTGACTGAACGCATACACACGGACAATTCTCGGCCGCAACGTGCGTTCATCGTGTAGCTGTAAAGGGTCACGGGACAGGACGCACAACGTGCGTGTGTATGAGCCCTAAGTCTAAATTTTCATTTGGGAGCAGGCCCTTCAGGCAATAATATTATGAAAATACTTACTAGTCTCTTACCTTCTCTTGCAAAATCTTGGATTCTGTATAATAATCCATGGGATGCTTGGCATATGGAAAGTCCTCAGATCCATTTTTAATGTCCTTGCCTTCGAAAATTACACTAGCACTGCTAGTTAAAACAAATTTCTAGAACAAAAGGGAAATGAAATGTTGCAAACATAATTATGTCATGGACTAAAAAAAACCCAAAACTGATATACAATTTGCTTGAATAGAGAATGGATTATCAAGATATAGATTTTTATGTGCTTAGAAACAGCTAATCTACTTAATTACTTTTGCATCTTTTATTGCATCAGTCCTCCAAAAAAAAGAAACATGTAATTTCTAGTTTCTCCAAATTCTGTGATATGCTTTCCACTGAAACTACTAAAGCTCTACAGCTGGTGAACTCACCTATTGATAGACAAGTAGAACTTCCAGGAACCTTTGATACCCAGTCAATTTGGCTATTCTGATGATACCCTGGAGTCCATATATTGAAAACTATGCACTTTTTTGGCAATATAAACCATCGAAAATCTACATTTTAATGGCAATAATTTTGAGCAACAATGTTATGATAAATGGCGCATTTGGGGTTTCTGTCAATACTTTATTAATGCAAGGATGTTGTAATGCTAATGCACAAGTAATATAGTCAAAATACTAACAGTGAGATTCACGAAAGAGATTTACAAGAGGCTGCACGGCTCTGGGTGATTCTCATCCTTGCGTATGTGCCAGATATCAGCAAGCATTAAATACTTGTGGAAATTAAGACGTGCAGCCTCTGGTAAATAGGCTTATGCTAGCTGGGCGAGTGTCTCTTCCGATACTCATGCAGCTGCCGCAACCTAGGGGTTAAAAATCTAACCTTTAACCCCTTAAAGGGGAACTGTGGTCTACAAACAAGTTGAGTTTAAATGAAAGGCCAATTTCCTACCTTTAAAATGAGCCATCTACGTGCTTCACAACCCAAGATATAAAGAAATTACTGACCAGAAAGTTAATGGGTGAGAGGCTGACATGTGACATTCCAAAGGCTGCTCCTCCAACTCGCTGCCGGCGAGCACAGCATCAGACTTCATTGACAGGACAGGAGTCAGGAAGTCCTTCCCCCTCCCTGCTGTGTGAAGATACCCACACAGAAGGTAAGGGAATCTACAGCCCTACTCTCCCACTATGTGAAAGCAGTCTTTTCAGGCAGAATTCTCACTCTGCCTAAAAAGGCTGTTTTCACAGTTTTCTGTAGGGTGTGTGTGTGTGTGTGGCCCATGGTACCCACAAGTGGGTGGGGCGATGATACCCGCAAATAGGCAGGGCAACGGTACATGCGAGTGGACGGGGCTAAGGCACACACGAGAGGGCCGGGCCACATGGGGCTGTAAGCGATGGGGCCATGGTGTCTGTGAGTGGGAGGGACCAGGGGGGCTTGCAAGGGGAGGAGGAGACACAGGGCTGATTGACTGTCATCCACTGGCATGGTTTCAGAGCAGGAAGCAGGAAGTGCAGAGGACCTGGTGATGCTGCTGTCCTATCACACACAAAAATTTAAATATCTTCAAAACTATGCAAAATAAGCAATGAAAATAAATTGCAAAAATTCTTAGGAGAGCAATTCCTATCAATTTACCTAAAGTCATTTTTGGACCACAGTTCCCCTTTAAGAGATGTCTGCAACTCCTCCACGCCTCTCGGTAAATGCCCCTGTAAATTCCTATTATTACCTGAACGCCAGCTTCTTTGCATGATTCAATAACGGTTCTAGTGCCAGTGTAATTGACCCTGTAAAACAATTCTTTGTTGTCACTGAAAGGATCTGGTGATGCACAGTGAAAGACCACGTTCACTCCTTGCAAAGCTGGCAGCAGGTCCTGTAGTTAACAAAATGGAAGAAAGCATAACAATTGTGTATAAAATTTTCACGTAGTGTAATGCTAGCACTGGTTGTCAAAATGCTGAGTTAAGATGGTCACAACCATTTTTAAGTAAATGGTTTTAAATGTACAATTTTTTTTGAAATTATAGATTCAAATCAACCTATTTTTTGCCATTATTAAAAGGAATTAAAGTCACCAGACAACATTGTGTCAAAAGAGAGCACATTAACAAAACCAGAAATTGTTTCAACTTACCAGTAATTTCTGTTTCTTGTCACTTTCCACGGCAGCATTCACCAACTGGGAGGTCCCCACTGGATTTGACAGGAAGCGCACCAAATAAAAACCCTCCCATACTCTGCCCCTTTCGTCTTTGTTTTATAGCTGTAAGGATTAATGTATGATCTGTAAAAGGGAGGGAGAATTCTGGTGAATGCTGCCATGGAAAGTGACAAGAAACAGAAATTACTGGTAAGTTAAAACAATTTCTGGTTTTCTCTGTCACTCCATCGACAGCTGTTCACCAACTGGGATTTACCAGAGCTAATAAAGGGAGGGACAAAAAATGTGCTAAACACAAATAAATTTATTAATGATCAAGAGTGTAAAACTGCTTCTAATACTCTTCGACCAAATTGTGTCTTTTGGCTTGAAGCCACGTCTAGATGATAATGCCTGATAAGGGTTTTACAGGACAACCAATTTGCTGCCTTACAAATCTTCTCTAATGGCGTCTTTGCCTGAAGCGCCCACGAAGTAGAAATCGATCTAGTCGAGTGAGCTTTAAGACCTTGCGGAACTGCCTCACCTCTGACCTCATAAGCTTTAACAATGGCTTGAACAATCCACTTGCTTAATGTTCTCTTTGTTGGAGCTTCTCCTCTTCTAACTCCTTTCGGAATCACGAAGAGCTTATCAGTTTTTCTCCAGGGATCTGAGATCTTTAAATAATAAGAAATCAACCTGACTAGGTCTAGAGTGTGCAGACGCTCTTCTTTTTCATTAGATGGTTGAGGGCAAAAGGATGGTAAATTGATTTCCCAATCTAAATGTTCCTGTGTTACCACTTTTGGAAGAAACTTAAAGGTAGGTTTCAAGTTAACTATCGTGAAACACTGTCGTATTAGGTTCCCTGGCTGACAATGATGACAATTCCACCACCCGACATGCAGAGGTGATTGCTACCAGTAGAACAACCTTTAATGTCAAGTTCCAGATAGAGGCTTTTTCCAAAGGCTCAAATGGTTTACCCGTCAGTGCCTGTAATACTATTGGTAAACTCCAAGTAGGGCAGGAGGACTTAACTTGTGGATTAACCCTAACAAGGGCATTAAAAAATCTCCTAATTAATCTATCTTCCGCCCAAGGTTTGTCAGTTAATGCTGATATAGCAGAAACCTGCCCTCTCAAGGTACTGTTGCTTAAACCTAGTTGAAATCCGGAAAAGAGAAATTTCACTACACAGGTTCCTTCTGGCTTAAATGGACTGGTACCAGCAATTTCACAGAAGGAAAGAAATTTACTCCAGACTTTATAATACTGCTTAGATGTAGACAGCTTCCTGGAGCATAAAAGCAAGTTTACAATTTCCTCCCGGAATCCTAAATTAGCTAGTTTTATCCTTTCAATCTCCAGGCCATCAAACTGAGGTCGTTGTGTAACGGATAATTCACCGGACCCTGATGTAACCATCCTGGAAAGGTTCGAATTTTTATTGGTTTCTGAACACTCAAGTTTTTTAATAAAGGAAACCAAGGCCTCCTTGGCCAAAAGGGTAGGATTGCTATTACACCCACCTTCTCTCGTCTGATCTTTTTCAGAACTTTCCATATTAATGGGATTGGAGGGAAAATGTATAAAAGGCATTTCGACCAATCCTGAGACAGAGCATCCCTGTCTAGTGCCTTGGCATCCGACCATCTTGCGTAAAAGTTTTTGCATTTTGCGTTCTCCGCTGTGGCCATAAGGTCCAACTGGGGATGACCCCATTTTTGACATATGTCCTCGAATATATCTAAATGGAGACTCCACTCTCCTGGATCTATTCTCTTTCGACTTAAGAAGTCTGCCACAATGTTTTGTACCCCTGGCATATGAATTGCCGAGAGACTTTGAAGGTTCTTTTCTGCCCACCTTAAGATTGGAGAAATCTCGTTTTGCAGGGTACAACTCTTTGTACCCCCTTGCCTCCGAACATAAGCTACGGCTGTAGCGTTGTCTGAAACTACTCTTACATGTTTTCCTATAATATTTTCTGTGAATATCTTCATAGCTTCCCAAATGGCTCTTATCTCTAATACATTTGAATTTGACTCTTTTGAATTTTCCCAGAGACCTTGAGCATACTGCTCTCCGCAATGAGCTCCCCATCCCAAACTTGATGCGTCTGTCGTTATTGACGCCTCTACGGGATCCTCCAGGAGCCTTCCTTCTGATAAATTTTGTATCTTTGTCCACCATTTTAAGGAGGTTTTTACCTCTAGGGGTATTTTTAGCTTTTTTTTGTCACTGTATTTTGAACCCATACATCCGATATCGACCTGGTCCAGACCTTTGCGTAGGTGGATAATCTTCCTCCAACTTGGACCTGAACACCATCATTGAGTATCACTTTGCTTCTGCATGAAGTTGGAACTTTTTTTTTAGGGAAGTTAACTTGTCTACCAACCTTCCAGGTTGGCTGTCTGTATGCCTCTTTGCCTGGACGATACTGCCTGGGGTTACGAAAAAAGGTTTCTTTCCCTCTGAGGTTGCTTGTCTCCAACCTCGGACGTTTGAACTTTCTATCCTGAGGAAGAAAAGCACTTTTTCTCCCAGAAATCTTCTTAATTATGTCATCCAATCTGTCTCCAAATAACATACCACCTTCAAAAGGTAACTGACAAAGCGAAGCCTTGGAGGGGGTATCTGCGACCCAGCTTCTCAACCATAAGGCCCGTCTTGAAGCCACCGATAAGGCCATAGACCTAGCTGATAGCCTCACCAGATCCGTGGAGGCTTCTGAAATAAATTCCGCCGCCATTCTGCATTCCTCCGCGAAATAGGCCGGAAAAGGTGACACATTCTGCCGCGACGTCACTTCCGGTTCCGAAACCGGAAGTCAAAGTCCGTTTTTTCAACAATATAGAAGGAGCAGAGCAACAGCTATAACTCCTCAAGCCTGGTCACTAGGCTCTCCCCTAGGCTACCAGATGTGCAACTAAAAGGGGAGCTGCAACAGGAGAGAGAGGACAGAGAACTCCCATTGGAAATGCCACAATGGCAGGTAAGCCCACTACATGCAATAAAGTGCTTCTTCATCCAGCAGGAAACGCACAAAGACGAAAGGGGTGGAGTATGGGAGGGTTTTTATTTGGTGCGCTTCCTGTCAAATCCAGTGGGGACCTCCCAGTTGGTGAATAGCTGCCGATGGAGTGACAGAGAAATCTTGCACCCAGCACAGAAGAGCCAATTCCTTGGGTCAGGACTCAGCCGTGTACCTGCATCTTAAGGATAAAGGACATACCTTTAAAGATTGTAATGTTAACATATTGGCAAAGGAACGTGACTGGTTCAAGAGAGGTGTTAAGGAGGCCATTTAAGTGAAAATAAAGAAACCAAGCCTAAATAGAGGTGGGGGGGTTCGACACCAACTGTCTGCCATGTACAATACTGTTTTGACACCTTACTCTGGGCGTTCCTATAACACCTCTTAGCCACTATCCAATCACACCCTTAACACTTGGCTGTGATATGCTAATTGGGATTTTCCAGGGTACATAATTGCCAAAGATTCTTGTACAAGTCATTCTGAATTGAGAAAGCCTGCCGGATGACTAGCGAAACGTCTTCAAGAACTAAACTTCAAGTCCAGTTGATCTAATTGAATACAACAGATATACCATGACCTGGATGAATGAGAACCTTCACAAGCATTAACAAATCTTGTTTTCGTGAAAGTATGCACTGTATACTTCAAAGAAGCTGCAGCTTTGCCCCCTTGAAGCAGACAGCCAATCGTGTTAAAGAACAGGGATTTAAGTGTACTTTTTTTGTGAGCATATTTTGACATTTCTGTCCCTGCCAATTAGAAATTCTTTAGCTTTTTATACAAAAAAGAAAATTAATCTTTGTTTATTTCCTAGCTAGCATGAAGGACAGAGAGAGAAGGAGGGAGAGAAAGGAGAGAGAAAGAGAGGGGGAGATAGAAGGGAGAGAAAAAGGGGAGGAGAGAGAGTAAAAGGAGGGAGAGAGAGAGAGGGGGAGAGAGGAGAGGGGTGAGAGCGAGAAGGGAAAGAGAGAGGAGAAGGGAGAGAGAGAGAGAGAGAAGGGAAACAGAGGGAGGGGAGAGAGAGGTCTTTAAATGCAAGGGGAACAGGATTTGCGATTCTTTAAAGAATTTGGGGTTTACTAGTTCAGAATAATTAAAAAAAAATAGATCACCACTTTTGCAATATCTTGGTAAGTGGCTAAGGCCCACAACACAGACAGCATAGAAAGTGAAACAAACAAGGACAATAAACGTAAAATAAATTAAATGATAAGGGAAGAATGGACTATGATAATAAAGGAGGAGAGATGCAATATGCCAGGTGGTGAAGGTTTTAGTGAGGGAGAGGAAAAAGTGGTCAAAGTGTCTCTGACATAGTTTATGTTGTGGTTTATAGGTGTCTTAACGAGAAGAGGTGGGAAGTACACAAACCGCTATACATACTGTAAACTAGAAATGAAGGTGGAAATTGATGATACCGAGATAATTTAAAAAAAAAAGAAACAAAAAAGGTAGGAAATTATTTTAATGAAACCAATGAAAAATTGACAACTGTATGTGATCATGATATAAAACGTCATGTTTTTCCATATTGTATTCAGGGTTCTCATTGCTCTCATGGAATTGTGTAATTCTGTGTAGCATCCACAATTAACCTTTTGATTGTAACTTTAAAACTCTGCTCCTAGGATTTATTTACAGCCTTAAAACTTCTTAGTTACAGTATATACTTCTTTTGTGTACGTAAATGCAACTTACTAGAGAAGGATCTTACAATGTATAGGTGTTCTGGGAAGGAAAGCTTTCATATTAGGATTAAAAAAAATGTATGGATAACTATACTCACCTCCACCACGTTCCACCCGACCCAGCAGTCAATAGTACCCAGGGTGACTACCTAAACCACCAGGTCCTCACAGCTGGGTTTGCTTTCTCTCTTCTGCAATACTTATTTAAAAAGTTTCCTCCGTGGCTCTGACTATACTTCTGCATTCGCAATCCTGGTCAATGAGAAGATACGCTTTGTAGAAGCGTGTCTTCTCATTGGTCTGAGACGCCGATTGTATTGAGAATGGAGCAAGTACTGCAGAAGAGAGAAAGCAAACCCAGTGGTGAGGACCTGGCAGTGTAGGTCCTCACCCTGGCTACTAAACATCAGTGGAAAGTGGATAAGGCAAATACAGTTGTCCTTTAGGTTTAGTTCTCCTTTGACAATTGCTTTAAAACAAAGAGAAAAACAGCATTCCATATAACAAAGAGTAAATAAAACACATTAAAACAATGAAAAATCAAAAGGGATTTAACCAAATTTGCATCACTTATGTCCTAATGTCTTACACCCCTTATTGCAGGGGTGTAGCTACCATATATTTCTAGACTGTAAAATGTATTTTAGCTTGCAGATCTCTTTTAGTATAAATAATAATGACTTATTTTATTTTTTGTTTAAAATGATTGTTCACTTGCCTTTTTACTACAGAGATCACCAATAAAAAACTGCACACGTTCATCCTGAAAGCCTTGACGAATGTCAAAAACATTGACGGTGTATCCTTTATCTAACAAACGCTCCACCATATACTGTCCCAAAAATCCACAGCCCCCAATTACTGTGCATTTCTTGTTGGCCTGCAAAAAAAAACCAAAAACAGTGAAACCTTTAAAGAAAATAAAAATAAGATTGTATTTAATAATATGAATTTGCATCTGTTTGAATAAGATATTCCAACATTTTGAATTGGTCATGTTTGTACTGGATAAAGTGTTGCTAGTTATATTACTGAAAACAGATATTTATCTTATTTTTGCTTTAAATTGATTTTTTGAAGATTGCATCTTTCCATAGGCTAGGCCATTGACACAAGGCTGGGCAGAAAGGACCTCACCCTATGGGCAGGGTGGGATAATAGGTGGTGTTGTCTTTCAAGTGCAAGCCATACACACTGCATTTAGCTTCTTTTAAAAAGGAAGCTGTTTATCTTGTGCAAGTTCATCTATGTATTTTTGGAGATGATATAGTGACACCATAGTGTTTTAAATATTTCCAAACAATCAGGCTCTTAATGGCCCTGTGGAACACGCTTTCCAGCTGTTTAATCACTTCTAAACATTGGGGACATTTATAGTTTAAAAAAAAAAAACTGAACCTTGCATACATTCTAAGGCTACTCTCAGGGTGGCGAACGGAGTGGTTCCAGATGTTTGCCGCTAGAGTATCGTTTTTCTATCGGAAACGGTCAGGGAACCTTTCAGGAAACTTTCAATGAACGGCATTTGCCTTTCGTCTGAAAGTAGCCTAAATTTACCATAAAGCTGTTTCTCCTGTTAGTTGCTGCCTGATGACACAGTTCACCTCACCGACCGTGTCAAATTAGCCAATTAGAGAGCCATATCGGGCAGTGGCATGTTGCTCCTCGATAGTAATTCCTATACAGTGTTCTCGCCCAAGGAAATCAGTCTCCGGGCAGAGTTAGAGAAGTGTGGCTCACTGGGAAATTAACATGAAGTATTTTTACCCCTACAGGGGATTATGATTCCACACCAGTGTGTGTGAGTAAAAAGACTATTGCATAACTTTGGATTATTATCTACCTAGACATTTATATTGGTTATTCACCATATCTTTATTTCATATTGAGAATTACTTTTGTATACGTGTGAAATTTAGAAGACTAAATTCCTATTTTGTGGTTTTAAAGACAGACATACTTGTTGGAATATTGGTAACTTCTATAAATAGCTTTATTATTATGTGTACTGTTGTGGCTGGCCAGCTGTAATTTTCCCTGAGGTTATATATTTGTTTGAGTGTTTATTGGAAAGTATTTGTACACATGTTGCTCACACCTATCGCTGTTTTTTAAGTGTGATGGAGCGTTTACCACAGAGAAAAATGTAATGGTGATCACGACGGTAATGACTTTTTACTGCCTGTTTTCTCCACTTTATAAGTCCGAATTTAGCAAAAACTTTGCCGGAAAGTTAACAAATCTTTATAAATATGCCCCATAGAACTTTCATGTGAAACCCTTTGTCTTACCTTTTCATTGATCCAATGGTAACCACTCACTGGAAGGAAAATGTTACAAAGATCTGAAGTTGGAAATGCCATTTTTTTCTGGATGTCCCTTCCAGAAGTGTGTCATCTATGATGATATCCGAGCAAAAGCCGCTGCTTCTTTTCCATTAGGAAGTAGTGAAGGTAAGACAAAGGGTTTTTATACGACTTTTGTATATTGACCACAGTCCCCTTTAAATCCTGAAGTCATTAACAGGGTTACTACAATAGCACTGCTGCTTTATATATCATTTATACAATGTACAGTTCTGGCTGCAGACAGCAAAGTATACAGGGCAGCAAGCAAGGGTTAACCCTGAACGTAAGGTTGTGGAAAAGTTTTTGTAAAATATTTGTTATTGTGTGTGTGTGGTTTCCTAATACTAAAGTGGACCAAAAAAATCTGATATTTTGTTTTATCTGATTTGAGGAAATGTTTTTATCACTGTGAAATGATTAGTATTATCATAATATCAAAGCATGTATTGGCCCCTTCATCAAGGCAGAGTAGCCCCACTTATTACAAGCCTTTAAACCAATCCTCATTGTTTCTCATCTGCACTCATCCAACCAAAATGATTTCAGGTGTCTCCAGGTGTTGTGGTACCATTCTCACTTATTAACAATTCAGGCACTGGGTCAGAATTACTCTTTTTTTAAAGTTTTCACAATTAAAGTATCTTCATCAGGAAAAAATATTATATTTTTTTTTTCGCCAAAATTTTTTTTTTTAAATGAGCTTCGGCAATCATTTCACAACATTTATTTCCTGCTAGAGTTGCATTTTCACCAAGATCTTGTAGACATGATGGGAGAGTTGGACCGCAGTGCAAATTCTTCTCCAATACATCACAAACATTCTCAGTGGGGTAAAGGTCTGGACTCTGTGGTGGCCAATCTGTGTGTGAAAATGTCTCATGCCCCCTGAAACACTCTTTTACAATTTGAGCCCAATAAATCCTGGCATTATCATCTTGGAATACGCTTGTGCAATCACAAAAGAAGAATTTCACTGATGGAATAAGCTGGTCATTCAGGTTATTCCATAACCCCCTAGATGGAAACCGATTTTTTGTATTTCAAATATCTAATTTTTCAAAACATCCTTTTAAAATTAAGCTTGGCCTACATTAAGATACTCCTCTGTAAAGCAAGCTACACACAAGGCCATGAGGGATCTGTTGTATTCAATTAGATCAACTGGACTTGAAATGTAGTTCTTGAAGACGTTTCGCTAGTCATCCGACTGGCTTTCTCAATTCAGAATGACTTGTACAAGAATCTGTGGCAATTATGATACCTGGAAATTGCCACAGATTCTTGTACAAGTCATTCTGAATTGAGAAAGCCAGTCGGATGACTAGCGAAACGTCTTCAAAGACTACATTTCAAGTCCAGTTGATCTAATTGAATACAACAGATATACCATGACCTGGATGAATGAGAACCTTCACAAGCAAGGCCATGAGGGGAGATAAGCCAGGCATTTGGCCCTGCACAACAAAAAAACCACAAAGATTAATTTAGGTCTTATGTAGACAAAGAAATACACTTTGTTTTCATATTAAATGTACCATTTATTAATAAACTATTTTAGGTTAAACATTGTTTTACGTTAGAAAATAAAATCTTGAAACAAATAAACTTACTGGTCTTAAACGCGTTGCCATTTCAGTTATTGAGCGAGAAACTGGAAAAAAAAATCATTTTTAGAAGAAACTATAAAGAACATGAAGATAATTTTAAAAAAATACATTACATCTTTAACTGGAACGCAATAATCTATAGGTTAATTTTCCATATATTATTGTGTAGTCCTTTCATTGCCAAAAGCATGTTAAAGGGCAACTAAAGTCATCAGTCACATTTCCAATGGCTGTTGATTCATTTATCTAGTTAAACCTGCGACTATTGTGGATTACCTCCCACAAATCCATTCTCTCTATCTGGTGCTCCCACTGTGTGAAATCAATGTTCCAGCACATGCTTTTTCTCTCCTGCACAGAAGATCAAAGCACTGAAGCTGTGAACTGCTTCGCACCCTAGAAGCCAACAGCCAATCCAGTTTTTCACATACCCAACAGATCAGGGAACAATCAGTCCACTTCCTCAGGTGTAACCCCCCCTTCCACCCCCCTTTTAGCCTACCCATGATCCCTGCTTAAAACATTATTAATACAATAGATAGATTCGGTGTTGTTTTTGCTGAATCTGTTGATTAGAGAGCATTTTTGTCTGGTGGATGATAACCCCACCCACACAAGTGTATAATGCTAATTAAGATTGGTAATTATTAAGAACATTTGAACATTTAAAGTGAGAGCAATAGTACTTTATTTCGAAAAACGTAATACTTTGATAAATCCATACAGTTCAAAGTCCACATTCTTGTAGGTTTAGTCCCAAATTTCCAAATGGGTTTCTCCAAATATATAATGAAATATATTTATAAATCATAGTCCTTGTAGCTTCAATGTACAAGTTGGTAAATCTTAACGAGATGTAAGAATAAGGGTGTAGGAGAATAAAAGAGACTTCACTTAATATAATTGGAAAGTTAGAAGGCATTTCTTTTATCATAAACATCAATTCACACTATTGAAATGGCATGTTGTTGAAATGGTCAAAGGTAAGACTAGAAGTTATAATCACAAAAATATGTAATTAAATAAGGAAGCCAAATGGATGCCTTGAGGTATGCATGAGAAGTCAGGTTTAAATAGCTTATCATTTTTCAAGAGAAGAGAAGTAGAGCTGTGATACCTTTTATTGACTAACTAAATTAAAAAATTAAGCAAGCTTTAGGGAGTCCTAAGCCCCCTTCATCAGGCTGGATGTTACAAAAGAAACTGAGAAATCACAAACTTATATACACATGGAGACCATAAACATCAAACAAATTGAACAGATGACCAGGTACAGATACAGACTGGGGGCAGAGATGTGGGAAAAACAGTAGTGGAGGTGTGAAATGGGCACAAGTAGATAGCTGTAATAACGTGAGAACGGTGTCCTTTGAAATGGAAAGTGTCTTTTGAAATGTATAAAACAGTACAAGACAGTGTCCTGGTGAGTGAGACCAACTTAGTGCCCTGGAGCCTAAAGTTGGCTGCTTCTATACACTCCCCAAAATCCACAAAGAGGGATGTCCAGGACGACCCATTATCTCAGGGATTGGCACACTGACAGAGAACATCTTAGGCTGGGTAGAAAACATCCTTAAACCACTAGTTAAGAAACCACCCAGCTACATTCAGGACACCACCGACCTGCTGAATAAACTCAATGCATTAGGCCCCATTCCTGTCAATGCAATTTTGTCCACAATGTATGTGGAGGCCCTATATACAAATATCCCTCATCAAGATGGTATTGCAGCATGTAAAACCTTTTTACAGAAGGAGGGCACACAGAATCAGTTCTCAATATGATACACTTCACCCTTACACACAACATATTCTCATTTAATCAGGAGATCTATCTACAACAGATGGGCACTGCCATGGGTTGTCGCTTTGCACCACAGTATGCCAACCTGTTCATGGCCAAATTGGAGGAGGATTTTCTATCCTCCTGCAACACCAAACAAATGACTTACCTTCGTTACATAGATGATATCCTCATTATCTGGACTGAAAGTGAGGAAGAACTGCTCTCCTTCCATAGGAATTACAACACCCTAGTGACCTTGATATACCTCAAACCTACAGACAGATGCACATACCTTAGGAATGACAGCTTCCACCCCAAACACTCAAGAAAATCGATCATTTTCAGCCAAGCGATACGTTACTATTGTACCTGTTTAGACCCAACAGAAAGGAATGAACGCCTACAGCAACTCCGCAGTGAGTTCATTAAACAGGGATACAATGCCAAAACAACAGACAAGGAAATCCAAAGGGCCATATCTATTCCCAGACACAAGCTACTAAAATACAAACAGAAAGAAAACTGTTCTCCTTGTAGTCACTTACAGTCCACACCTGGAGATCCTATGACAAATCATAAAAGAACTCCATTCCACACTACAAAGGAACGACAGACTAAAAAACATATTTCCAGTGCCTCCACTCCTGGCATACCGACAGCCCCCTAATTTGAAACGCCTACTGGTATACAGCTCCATGGGCAAAACAACAATCAATGGCACTCCCCCTGCCAACAACCTAGATGTGAAACCTGCACACACTTCCACACAACAGACCAAATATATATAAACCAAATTCATCAAATTAAAGGATCATTCTCCTGTGGTTCCGCCAATGTGGTATATCTAATAATGTGCATGAAGTGTGGGAGAAACAGGACAAACATTGCGCAAACGGATGAACTGAGTTTTATGGCCAAATATCAACTTATTCTACATCCCCACCCAGACTAAATCCACTCACCAGGACACTGTCTTGTACTGTTTGATTTCAAAAGACACTTTCCATTTCAAAGGACATTGTTCTCATGTTATTACAGTTATCTACTTGTGCCCATTTCACACCTCCACTACTGCTTTTCCCCCATTACCAACCCCCCCCCCCCCTCCAGTCTGTATCTGTACCTGGTCATCTGTTCAATTTGTTTATTGTTTACGGTCTCCATGTGTATATAAGTTTGTGATTTCTCAGTTTCTTTTGTAACATCCAGCCTGATGAAGGGGGCTTAGGACTCTCGAAAGCTTGCTTAATCTTTTAATTTAGTTAGGTATCACAGCTCTACTTCTCTTCTCTTACTCATGGCTAACACGGTACAAACCTCAACTATTCCTTTAGTTTTTTCATGAAACTTTATCCTGTAAAAGAAACATAGTAGTAAGTGTAGTGTAAGATTATGTGACTATGTTGCATTATTATAAAAACAACAAGGTGATTCACCCAGGTCTACATCCGCTAGTGAATAGCCTGCAGTGGCTGCGTGCAGCGTGAGTGTCTCTTGCAAACTGTACATCTACAAGTACATCTGCAAACTGCCATCTACTGGATTTACTGTATATTACATTGATCTCACAAGGACTATAATTATTAAGAATATATTCATATCTTGGGAGAATCACATTTTGTGATTCGAGTCTAAACCAACAAGAATGTGGACTTAACGGATCCATCATAGTATTAAGAATATGAACTGTATGGATTTATCACAGTATTAGGTTTTTCAAATATATATACATTATTAATCTCACTTTAGCCAAATGTTGTTAATGATTACCAAATTTAAATTATCATTATACACTTAAGTAGGTGAAGTTATAGGGTATTATAAAACTTATAAACGTATTACAAATACCTGGTAGTGTGTATCTCTTCCTTCCTTTTTTGGGTAGAAGACAATGAAATCACCACCACCCCCATGCCCCCCCCCCCCCTTCCCTGCGATAGTACCCAGGATAAGAACTTAGTAATGAAGGCTGATAAAAGACATATATCCATCTAGTCCAACCTTTATACCCTACCCATAATTCTCGTCTAAAAACTTACATAATAACATAGTAATAGAGGTTGTATAAAGACTTCCATTTAGTACAGCCTTTTTAGCCTACCCATGATCCCTGCTTAAAACACTATTAATACAATAGATAGATTCAGTGTTCATTTGCTGAATCTGTTGATTAGAGAGCATTTTTGTCTGGTGGATGATTGCAAAAAAGATCGGACTAGGCTATTCTTAGGGTTGTGAAAGATCCGTTAGCTCTCTCCCCAGAGAAGACAGTTCTGATGGCCCTGCTATCTTTACTATTGACACTGGGACTGGGAGGAGGGCCTGGAACAGTGCAAGTTTAACTGTACAATGTGACTACATGGCACGCAGAAATGTCTTTTTTAAACAAACTTTCCAGTTAATGAGTTGTTGCTTCTAAATTTGTTTAGTTTTCAGTCATAAAAATCATTGATCACAATTGACTTAAGTGATCTTCTATTGGACCAGATGCATAAGTATTAACAGAAATACACTAATTCTTGCATTGAGGTTATTATTTTTATTATTATTGTGGATTTATATTGTGCCAACATCTTAAAATAAAGTACAAACAAGGTTCGCACTCCAAATATAAAGTAATTCTTTTATTTGTGACCACACATTCACTCACAGCGTTTCGGGGGGTTGTTTTCCCCCTTCTTCAGGTAATCACCGAAGAAGGTGATCAACGTATATTTAGAGTGCGACCCTCATTTGTACTTTATTTATGGACTTTGATGTTCCCAAGGGAGGAACCCCGAGGTGTCTGCACCCTGGTTGGTTTTACAGTGCACTCATTCCTCTGTGTTTGCTTTTGTCCAACATCTTCCATAGCACTTTACAATTACACGGATACATACACATCAGGCTTTGCCCTGAAGAGCTTACAATCTAAGCTCATTTATTTGACACATACAACTAACATCAGTATGTCTTTATGATTGTGGGGAAACCAAAGTGCCGGAGGAAACCCATGCAAGCACCGTGCTCAGTGGCTATCACTGAATAAAGACATACACCAATCTAGTCCAACCTACTCAACAATACCCACATTTCCTGCCTAACAGTTGATCCCGAAGAAAACAAGAAAAGGAGTATGAAAAGGAAAAAAATCTTTCCTGGCTCCAAGTGGCAATCAGAAATTTCCCTGAATTAACTCCAATTTTATGAATAGATATCAGTAAAATGCAACATTCTTTATTTTCAGAAATTCATATAGCTTTTTTTTTTTTTTTATAAAAAAAACTTTCTAATAAACCTTCTATCACCACATCTAGCGGAAGTCAGTTACATAGTTTTACCGTTCTCACAGGGAAAATCTCTTTCCGAACTTATGAGTAAACTTCTTTTCTTCCAGACTTAGAGGAAAGTGAACTATTCCTTTACTGTATTGGTTTAAACCAGGGAGGTTAGGGGCTATGCCTTACCTCCCGTTCTTCAATCAATATCTCAGGATCCAGGGACAAAGGTGAGTATATTTACCTTTCGTGCAATCCTTTGCTGCAGAACAGAAAATCCCTGACCGCTTCCTGGTTCTAATCCACTATAGCTGTAGTGTATTAGAACCAGGAAGCGCTTGGGACCTGTCATTTCTGCAGTGGTGTATCACGTGAAAGGTAAATATACTTAACTTTGTCCCTAGCATCTGCAGTGAACTATTCCTTTAAGGGATGGCTGTGTGTCCTCTGACATGCTCTATTGGTAAACAATGCCTCAGACTGTTTATCGCATGGCCCATTAATGTATTTATACACAGTGATCATATACCCATGCAAGATTAGTTTCTCTAGTGTATAATTGTAACTTATCGTACCTTATTACTTACAATTGGCCCTGCAAACTCGGGTTTGTGAAGCAGATAGCACTTAGACACAGAACTTAAAGGGAATATCCACCCCTTAGAAAAACTTTTAACAAGATAAGCACCACTTAACACCTAAGTTCTGTTTAGTTTAAATCTGTTAAATGCTCCCAGACAGAGGGAGCCGCGGCTTTGTACTTCACTCTCCACTTCCAGGTAAAGCAGCCAGTCACAGCCAATGGCTGACTGTAATTCCCGGATGAGCCTCCACCGCTGCTGCTCGGGAACGTAAAAAGAACGGAGCAGCAGCAGAGAGGGAGGAAACGGCAGTGGATTGTGAACTTATAAGTATGAGCTCTTTGTCTGGGTCATTTTTAACAGATTTAAACTAAACGGAACTTAGGTTTTAAGTGGTGCTGGTTATTTTCAAAGGTGTGGGCATTCCCTTTAACTAAAATAAAAGTCCAGAAAAAAAATCACAAGCACTCAGACTAACCCAGTGATGACCAACCCACAGCCTGCAAGTGTCCCACACTAATTTTTTGCGGGCATGTGTGTGTGGGTGGGTCAAGGGGTGTGTTGGGCAGAGCAGGAGCAGGGCTACATCCACAGCCTAGTCACTGCATGGGGGACTAATTAGTGCTTAGGTTGGGCACCCCTGGTCTAACCAATGTGCTAGTATTGATCAGCTTCTTGAAGAACCCTTTTGCCAGTGATTGGACTAACAGAAATTCTTCAGCTGCTTGAAAGAACATACAGTTTTTATTTATAAACAAAACGGCAGTTTGCCTTTAGAAAATTTTATTGTAAAGAAAATAATATTTAAAGGCAACCTGTGTGCTGGCAATGTTTATGTTTCTTTTTTATGTAAAATGTAAGCCCACTAACCCACCAGAAAAAATTCAGGTGCAGAGTAAAGATGAAAAACAAAGTCATTAAATGCACTCAGCTATTTAATACTATTTCTAGCTTAGAGGGTTTGTATTAAGTTCTGTTATTTCCAGTACATCAAATTTTAATTTACAATTTAAAGGGTAACTGTGGTCTCAAATTCTTCCAAACTAGTAAGGATTATATAAAAAGCTTTCCATTGTACCTTCAAAATAAAACCTAAATCACATATCTAGATAAAATTTTCTGGGAAGTTATTGCTGGAAAGGTTAAGCAATATTACTTCCTGCTTGAACACTTCCTGTTTTCAGCCATATGACCAGCCTCAACCTGCATTAATAGGCTCTCCTTCTCAACTGTCAATTCTTTGCCAAGGTACTTCCTAATTTCCCCAGCATTAAGTCCTAACTGAGCATGCTTCTCCCCCAGGGCGGACAGGTGGGGAAGAAGTCAGGTGATGTCACTCAACCTACTGGAAGCAGGAAGTTTGAACATTCACCCCAATGTAATTTCTCTCAGGCTCCAGCAAAAGATGTGATTGTTGGCACATTTTAAAGGAAATAGTGCAGGCTTTCATCTAACCCTAACTTGTTTTGAGACCACAGTTGCCCTATAAGTCCTACATCTGCAATTTACTGTACGCTTTTTTTTCTGTCAATGGTGCTGAGAAATACACTGTGGAGCAACAGCTGGTTTTAACATCTTATAAGTGGTTTAAGTATTGGTTTAGAGACATCTGATTATAAAATGATCTGTCAAAAAAGGACAGAAATCAAGGGGCATAGCCAATAAACATCAAAGCTGCAGTACTGGATAAAGACATACTGTATGTCTATCAACTATAACATTTTTGCCCTAACTTCCAGAGGCAAAACTCACTTAGCCCAATCCTGAAACTAAAAAAAAACAAAAAAAACTTTCCAAACCTGAAGTTGACACTTCTTTTCTTTTCCAATATTTAAGTATGCCTGCGTGTTATCGGATATGATCTGTTGGTGAACAATTCACTAGAGAGTTATATGCCCATAAATATATTCGACTATATTTGTAAAAAGTGGTCATGTACCCACCTCTTCTATTGTTTGATAACCCCAATTTGTAATCTGTATTCATTTTTAGACTGCTTCGTTCTACTTATTAATCTAGTAATATGAGAACATAATTCAGTTGTTTCAAGTAAATAACAAAATAATGTGGTACCTTACACTGTAAAGTTGTTCTAGGGAGGAATGTTTTCATATTAAATGGGGTTTAGTTCCCCTTTAAACAGGCCACTGACTAAAATGGTTTGCTAATTTTCCAACAACTATCAGCCAATGTATAACAGATTTAAAGGTATTTACTGACAGAGCAAAATTGTCTCTTTAGGCAGATCCATTAGCACAGTGACCATTAACACTATTTATCAAGCATTATGATGCACCTTTGTAAAGTAGATCCACTGGATAGAGGCTCAGTGTGCATCATCTGGTTTCCCCCACTGCCACCTCTTGTTATGAGTAAGAAACCAAATAAAAAGAGACTGATGCTTCCATGCTTCATGCAGAAAACACATGTGACTATTGCGTGTTCGGATCACTGAGGCTCCAGTATAGTTGGTTGGGGGATGCCCCGCCAGCAACCGGCATGGTTAGGCTAGATTGGGTAACGTTTTTAGTGATTTTAGAGTTGTCGGGTGATATGGACTTTGGTACATATAAGTTACTACAAGTGTATGTTTTACAATGATGTTTAGAAACAATTAATAAAGGTTGGAGTATTAATATTTAAATATAGTGGTGTTTTCCCTGGTCCTGCACGGCAGTGAACACAATGGGTTAATCCCCCGTGATGTCACGCATACAGGCCCCTCCCCAAGCTGTTAAAACATGGCCTCTCCCCTCTTACCTCAGTCTTTTCTCTCCTGTCTCGCCTACAGCAATAATCAGAAACAAGTTCCAAACAACAGAAGCAGCTCCCCCCGCTCTCCCACCGCCGGGCTCAGCCTCTCTCCCGCGGTGCAGTCCTCACCTCACGCGTGCGTAAGGGTGAGGAAAGCCGACATGCCTAGGACCGGGACTCTCGCGAGACGCATGACGTCATCGCGCTAGTACGTCCCGCGTCACGTGCCCGGAAGCCCGGGAGTTTTAAATCAGGCATGCCGGCGGCTTGATCCGAGTTTGGATCAGAAAATCAGTGCTCTGTGTGTCTGACCACTGATGCAGCTCTATCTCAGTGTTCCTGCTCTTCCTACAGCATTCCTGCTTATTTCCATTCACTGTGTGGATTTACTAGCTGTGTGGCAGGGGTTCTGCCTGCTTATGTGAGTACTGAACAGTAGGGCTTAGGAAACCAAGCCCTTTCAAATCTTACCACAATCTTTATTTCTTACAGTGTCTAATCATTATGTCTTCAAGCAAAAGGGACCGATCGGCTTCCAGGGGGTGAGCGGATTTCTTAGAGAGAGAGCACACAACAGGTTTTGCGTTATCCTTAACCCAAACTATTTGTGTTTCAGATCCTCAAGAGAGAGATATCACCACAAGGAATGTGCCATTTGTGACAATCCAGCCCTCAGAGGACAGAAGTTATGTGCCACATGTCTATCACAGAGAGCGAATACTGGATCAGATCAAATCCTGGCTACAGTTAAGGAGCTAATAGATAGCTCACTCAAAAATTTCTCAACATCCATGCTGGCTCAGGTCCAGTCCATGATGCACCCTGGTCCATCGAGGGAGCTTCCATTATCAACTCCTCTCTCTCCCAATAGGCCAAGAACGGATTTGGCGGACCTAGGTGAACTGGTAGAAGGGGAAGAGGAGTCATCTCTTCAGGAAATTCTACCAGAACCCTCCCTCACTCATGAGGCCTTGGGGCAGCTAATCAGAAGGATGAGGAAGTCACTCCAGATTACAGAGCCAGCTACCCCGAGCACTTCGGATTTAATGTTCTGCGACCGAAAGGACGAATCTTCAGGATTTTTCGTCCATGAACACATCAAAGAGATCATTCTCAAACAGTGGGAGTCGCCAGACAAGAGATTCTCCATGTCTAAAAACTTCGGGGATACCTACCCGTTGCCTTCCTCTGACTCGAAATGCTGGGACAACATTCCCAAAGTAGATACTCCCATAGTAAAGGCAGCAAGACCATCATCCTTAGTCTCAGAGGAGTCAGCATTCCTGAGAGACGCTATGGACAAGAGGGAGGAATCCTCTTTGAAAAAGATCTACCTCCTAGGGGGGGCAGCGTTAAGACCGTCAATTGCCATCACCAGCTTGGCTAGGGCCAACAAGATCTGGATCCAAGAGTTGGAGGAAGGGATTAAGAGCGGAGTACACAGAGATACACTATCTCTAATGATTAAGGATATCAAACTATCCAATGAATTTATATCCGAGGCGTCAATAGATGCCATAAGGCTATCAGCTAGGTCTATGGGAGCCTCAGTTGTAGCCAGAAGGGCGATATGGCTCAGGCAATGGAGGGCGGATGCCCAATCCAAACAGAGTCTAACAGCTATCCCATTTGAGGGTGATATGCTGTTCGGCAGTAAACTTGAAGAACTGATTGAGAAAAATTCATCCAGGAAGAGTCTTCCCTCTTCCAGGCAGCTGAAACAGGTATTCCCATCTCCGATGACAAACATCAGGGATGCAAGACAATATCGTCCGGGAAGACCTTTTGCTCAGAGAGGGGCATGGAACAGCAGCTCGGGCCAGTCCTTTCGGGGGAAGGGCGCCAAGCCAAGATCTCGGCAGTTATGAAGGTCAGGGAGCCCACCTGTCAGGAGTAGGGGGCAGGCTGTCCCGCTTCCTCAGGGCTTGGGCTCGCATCACGTCGGACACCTGGGTCCTCCAGATAATAGGACAGGGTTACCGGCTCCAGTTCCAATCTTCTCCGCCAACAAACAAGTTCGTTTGTTCGGTCATGCCCAAACAACGTCAGGGCCAGGAAGGCCTTTGGTCTGTTCTGTCTTCCCTCGTGGACAAGGAGATTATAGAACGAGTCCCTACGTCAGACATGAAAAAGGGAATCTACTCCCCACTATTCCTGAAAAGGAAACCATCAGGGGAATTTCGACCTATCCTGAATCTAAAACATTTAAATCAGTTCCTTCTAATAAAGAGATTCAAAATGGAAACGCTCAGAACAATAACAATACAACTCACTCAGGGGGAATGGATGGCCAAGGTGGACATCCAAGACGCGTACCTCCACATCCCAATTCACAAAAACCACAGAAAATATCTCCGGTTCTGTATAGGAAATTCACATTTCCAGTACAAAGCTCTCCCCTTTGGGCTGGCAACAGCCCCCAGGGTTTTTTCCAAAGTCCTCAGCCCGGTGATTGCTCACCTCAGAATCCAGGGAATCCAGGTCTACTCTTATCTGGACGACATTCTGATAAAGGCGAAAGATCAACAGACGTTGAACAGCCACACATCTATAACTCTACAGTGTCTGGAAAAACTGGGCTGGATCCCGAACCTGAAGAAATCCTGTCTCTCCCCATCCCAGGACCTTCTATTTCTGGGCAACGACATAAATACTCAGAATATGACAGTGTCCCTTCCAACAGCCAAGAGGGACGACCTCATCAGGGAAATGAAGAAGTTCATTTTACTTCCAGCCTCGACAGCATGGATATGTCAGCACATAATAGGGAAGCTGATAGCTACCCTGGAGGCAGTCAAATGGGCCATGGCCCATATCAGGAACCTTCAAATTACATTCCTGAGACAGTTCTCGCTCCAAAAGAGCCCAAATCAGCTGATCTTCCTGCCTGCTCCAATCAGAGCAGACTTAGAATGGTGGACAATAGCCAGTCACTTCAAGCCGATACACCTCATACCACCGCAATGGGAGATAATCACGACGGACGCCAGTCCCTCGGGTTGGGGAGCAACTTACAAAAACAGGACAGCTCAGGGTCAATGGGATCAATCAGATCAACAAATATCACAGAACCAGAAAGAACTGAAGGCAGTCCTATATACACTCCAATACTTCCGGTCTCACATAGAAGGGAAAGCAGTCCTGATCAGGTCAGACAATATAACGACGGTGGCCTACATCAACAACAAAGGGGGAACTCGGAGCTCCAAGTTATGGCAGATTGCACAAAGAATCCTCTACTGGGCCGAGATTCACCTATTAGATTTAAGCTCATCCCATATTCCTGGAATAACCAACAAAGAGGCAGACTTCCTCAGCAGGAATACGCTACAACAGGGGGAGTGGAAGCTCAACCCGATCATATTCGAACAGATCATCCAGGTTTGGGGGACCCCGTCTATAGACCTGATGGCCACGAAATGCAACACCCAGCTGGAGAGATACTGCTCTCGCTACCCAGAGTCAGGAGCGTTCAAGACAGACGCGTTTTCCATCAAGTGGTCATTCCCACTAATGTACATATTCCCTCCAATCGCCATCATCCCGAAGGTCTTGGAGAAGATACAGAGAGACGGGGCAAAAGTGATAGCCATCCTTCCCTGGTGGCCGAGGAGGGCATGGTTCTCCTGGGCACTTCAACTCTCCATAGCTCCCCCCAGGAGACTACCTCAGAGGAGGGACCTACTTCTCCAGGGACCAGTGGCCCTTCAACATCCGGAACATCTCCACTTGACGGCTTGGTTGTTGAAACCTCCAATATGAGGAACAGAGGTCTCTCCAACTCGGTAATATCCACCCTCCTGGCGGCGAGGAAGGCTTCAACGTCCAAGTCCTACTACAGGGTTTTAGAGACATTCTGTAAGTGGTGCAAACCAAAGGAAGTGAACCCCACATCCCCATCCATTGAGTCGGTCACAGAATTCCTCCAGGCAGGACTAGAAATGAAGCTCAGCATGGGCACGCTGAAATCTCAAGTGTCAGCCATTTCAGCCATCACGAACATCCCTTTGGCGTCAGACCCACTAATCGTTCGATTCTTCAGGGGCGTGTCTCATCTACGGCCGAGGATCAGACCTAGAGTCCCTCCTTGGGACCTGTCCAGAGTTCTGGAATACCTCCAGGGTTCTCCATTTGAACCTCTAGACGAATGTGACATCAACTGTCTGACACTCAAGACCACTTTCTTGATAGCCATCACCTCGGCGAGGAGAGTGGCAGAAATCAGGGCGCTAAGAGCATCTGAGCCGTTTACAGTGTTCCTCCCAGACAGGGTAATACTGAGACCAGAAGTCTCAAGTGTACTTAGGCACACTGCTGTTGGCTGGTTTAGCCAGACAAATAGGTAGGTGCAATCCCCTCAGCCCCCTACTTCCTACATACCTGAGGAAGGGACGCAAAGTCCCGAAACGTTGTAGTTTGTTGTTTTTGCACTATTAAAGAAATTTTCACCTATAGTAGTGTGCTCCTCTACTTTGATACCTTGTTTAATACTGAGACCAGACGATACCTTCCTACCCAAGATGGTATCAGATTTCCATATTAACCAGGACATCATCCTGCCAACTCTGAAGGATACCGAACATGGATCCCAACCATTTCCACATTCACTGGATGTGGGCAGAATCCTCAGAGCGTACCTCACTAGGACGGAAGATTTCCGTAAGGATGATTCCCTGCTTATCCTGTTTCAAGGCAATAAAAGAGGTTACAGACCAGCTAAAACCACCATATCTCTCTGGCTCAAGTCCGTAATTAAGCAGGCATATGTAAGTAAAGCAGAACCCGTACCCGACAGGGTCACAGCTCACTCCACGAGATCAATGGCGGCGTCCTGGGCCTTCAGTGCCAGGGTTTCTCCAGAGGAGATCTGCAGAGCGGCGACCTGGTCTTCACTCTCTACGTTTATCAAACACTATAAAATTGACACACACTTGTCAGATCAAGCTGTTTTTGGCACTAGGATCCTAGTGGCAGCTACACAAAAATAAATAGGTTTATTTGCACTCAATTCTGTCTCCCTCCCTTCAATGAGCTTGTTATATCCCATTGTGTTCACTGCCGTGCAGGACCAGGGAAAAGCGAAAATTCTATCATACTTACCGGAATTTTCTTTTCCTGGTCCGTAGCACGGCAGTGCTTTTTCCCTCCCTTCTTATTCTACCTTTAGGCTCGACAGTCGGTTTAAGACTGAGGTAAGAGGGGAGAGGCCATGTTTTAACAGCTTGGGGAGGGGCCTGTATGCGTGACATCACGGGGGATTAACCCATTGTGTTCACTGCCGTGCTACGGACCAGGAAAAGAAAATTCCGGTAAGTATGATAGAATTTTCGCTTATTGGCTTGTTGCAACATTGAGAGGGGACCTTTATACCTAAGGTGTCTATGCCTTGGGACTTTATTGGGTTAAAAGTAGTTTGTTCCATGGTTGCACCGCATTACAGTGCATGGCTCCACCGTTAAATAGCAGTGCACACAGTACAATTTATTGGTTAATGTATTACCGTTTAGGGTTTTGGAGGGTGATTTACCTGTGTGTAAGTTTTCATTTTGGGGCTGAACTTGCCCTTTAACCATCAACATTTACTAAACCCTTCTCCCCCAACCATCCTGTAAACAATGCAATGAAACCTCTTATCCCGCCATTTAATATGGATATATGGTATAAAAACCTTTCTTACCCGGTGGAGAATCACAGAACGTTGTATGCTTTGGAAGCCGCAATGCTTGGTCTGAGCTTCAGCAATGGTCAATAATCGTCATTTACCCGCACCACCTTTAGAAAACGTCCCATTCATGGGCTGAGGATCGGCAGAGCACTAGCAGAAGCTGATAGGTGAATCTCTCTCCCCCTATAACCAATCGCAACATCGGCATTCGTTGCCTGGGGAACCAGCGCCTCGCCTGCAATTTGCTACGCTAACCAAAACAAGGAAGTACTTCTGCGATTCACGTCTCTTTCTGCCCTGATCGCAACAATCCAGTAGTTTATTGGCCGCTGCATTTACCAATAGAAATATTCATTCCTTTCTAGCAAACGCTGATTGGCTGAGCGTGACTCAGCGTGCGCCAGGCACAACATCTGACGGGCCTGGTGTGTTAGTTGTGTATGGAGCGATAAAGGGGCGAGCGGTGGTGTGTAGTGAAATATGGTGAGTTTGTCTGACATGAATGTTTGGCCACAGGTATCAATATCACGTGTAATCCTTGGATAATATAAAGGACAATATTGGGTTTTATGGTTATTGTAAACAATAACCTTAATAAATGTAATTAGCAAATGAAAATGTGATTGCAGCCATGATACATGTTACACTGACTAGGCAAACCTCTCTACAACATTCCACTGATAGCTACACATAGAGAAACCATAATGACCCCCCCAATAAATAAATCTAAATTAGCCATGACAAAGTCTCTATGCCTGGGAGGTTGCCATTTGCAGATGCAGTGCATTCACAACCTGACTGTCTCCCCAATCTCTAAAGGAGGACATACATGTGTGATTTCCATTGCGTTGTGCCGACAGATCGCATTGGTATCTATCAGCACAATGTGATGGGAACCACACACATGGACCCGACTGATCGCCCATATATGGTATGGGGATAGATCAGCCATGAGGCCA
The DNA here is from genome assembly GCA_019447015.1 of Hymenochirus boettgeri. Taxonomy (NCBI): domain Eukaryota; kingdom Metazoa; phylum Chordata; class Amphibia; order Anura; family Pipidae; genus Hymenochirus; species Hymenochirus boettgeri. The sequence goes on along the minus strand of CM033476.1, from coordinate 193,318,191 downwards.
TACACAGGCTGATAGTATCACCTCTCTTTACGTTTACATTAAAAAGTAAAATACAAATTCCTCAAAGTTGAAATGGCAGGTTCTGTGTATGTACGTGCAGACGCCCATGCACGTACAGAAGGAACTCCGTTGGGACTCCAGCAGGTTTAATTGAAGAACGGGAGGTAAGACAGCTTTTTTACCTCTCGTTCTTCAATGAAACTGAGTAGCCCAAACAAATTTTTCCTGGTGGAAATACCCTTTGAAGTGCATGTCCACCCCCAGTGTCCCTACAGTGTGTGAATTTTTAGATTTGGGGGTGTAGATATTCTTTAAGTATACAAAAATGGCAGTCAATATATATTATCTTATATACTAAATGACAGTTTTCACTCACGGACGCTGGACCCATTTGCTCACACTGGCCACATGACACTGGTGTGTGCACACGCGTCGGGCAGGAGAGGTTGTGCGCAAGGGTGATGTGTAACGGAGGGGGGGGAATGCATGTGCCGTGGGGACAATTCTGAACAGAATCGGGGGGTTGCTAGTATATTTAGAATTGTTGGCAGTGGAAATGAAGGGGTTTTTTTTTTTGTGTTCTATACAGTCCTTAACCATATGGTTCAAATCAGTGCCTAAGCAAAATTATGATTAATTTGGTGAGCTCATTTCCCAAATATAAAATCTTCCTTTTACTCTGCAGCATTTAATTGCTAAGGAGAAAAACCGTTAAAGTTAAATTATTCCTTATAACGCTTCTTCTACTTAAAGGACTGCATTATTATATCCCCATGGTGCACACTGGTGTGACAACAGAAAAAGGAACTTCAAATTTGTTTAAATATATTTTTGTAATTATTGTCATAATATATAGGCTTCTAACTATAAAAAGCCAACATTAGGAGTGACCTCTCAAAGAAAGAAGCCTGCCCCAAAGACTGAGCTGACCGAGGAACAGAAACAGGAGATTCGAGAAGCTTTTGATCTTTTTGATACTGATGGTACTGGGACTATAGATGTTAAGGAGCTAAAGGTAATGTTTATATATATATTTACCATTATAATATCTGTGTGGAATGTCGGGTAAATTGTCTGTGCACCTGATCGATGTTAAACCTTTTAACCTACACCTGTAGTGGATTACTATGGGAGGAACTGTAAGATTATAGCCTTATAATCTTACAGTTTCTGAAGGAGAAGGAAACCAGAAGCCACAAAGGGGTAGGTTATACTAAATAATGCACCCCGAACTGTAAATTAAAGGGATATTAGAAGTCACCTTGGAGTTCCGTGCCCTGTATAAAAGGTAATCGGCCTGCGGCCTTGTGCATTTATATGGTCACAAAACTCCTCTGTGACGTCTAATATCCTTATAATTTACAGTTGGGGGTGCATTGTCCACTATATTATACACTGATAGTCCCTTAAATCAGTACAAACCCTCCTGGATTTCCATGCTGCTAGCACTTTACTTGAAAGAGACCATTCTGTGCACTAGTGCAGAGGGAGTTGAAGATAGGGACTTAGCAAATGAGCAGAAGTTAAGAGAAATTCAGTGGAAAAAAACATTGTTTTTCTATATTACACCCACCTAGGTATTCTGAATTTTTTTTTAAAAATCAATTAATTTAAAGGGTCAATATTTAAACAACTTAACATTATCTGTAAATACAATTTGAGAGAAGTATAAAAGGTGGCACTCTCATATTAAGCATCCATTTCAGGTTTTGTAATGGCCCTTCTTTTTCCCAGGATGCACAATTACTTAAAATATTCTTAACAGTAATTTCTACTGGTCAGTTGTAGGAATAGTCAAACATGCTCAGAATTCTACTTAGCTACTAAATAAACCCAGGGTCTGAGATCATAATGGACACTTTTAGGCACCTAATCAAGAAGACTACTTCAGAATAATTTATTTATACAAATTGAAACTTCTAAAAAAACAGAATATGGTTACTGAAATTAGAAAAAACATTGTAAAGGACGCAAATAGCGTTTTGCAATATAGAGCCACCCCATATGTGCTGACTAAGTCTCCTGTAAGAAAATTTGCTAGAAGTCCACCCCTGAAATGAAAAATTGTATACAGGTAAATCACACTCACCCCCCCCTATACCCCAAAACGTCAATAGTGGCATAATGCTTCTCCCCTGGAGAGCTTTGAGAGGAATCAGAAACCTTTCGAGAGACGGGGAAGGATGTGAAGGGTATTTCACTGCATACCAGGTTATCCCTACATCTATCAGCTTTCAAACAATTGTAGTTTTGGGGTTTGGCTGAACTATCTATACATAATTCTCTCATTTGAGGGGTGCATCTTTGCTATTGTGGGATACCCTTGCTGTTTTTGCCAGTTGTGTATATGTTTGGGTATGTTATGAAGACCGATCTCCTGCTGTAAAGGATTATCCCCTCCACATACCTAAAAGTTGCTGCGGTCAGAAATCCTGTCAGGACTGCAATAGTGTTGGGTCACTTTCTTAGCTCTCTGCCATTTTTCCTACACACGACATGGTATCTTATTTGTTCATCGTATTTGCTTCAGCTCACAATGCATCGTCATTGGTACTTACCCCTGCTTTCATAAACAAGCCATAGACACCAGTAAGTTATGCTTTATAGATGTACAGCTTGGTTAAAATAAATCGTATTAATTTCTTTAAATATTTTTAGGTTGCTATGCGAGCTTTGGGGTTTGAACCTAAAAAAGAAGAAATCAAGAAAATGATTGCTGATATTGATAAAGAAGGAACTGAAAAATATCTTTTAGTGACTTTATGTCTGCAATGACACAGAAGATGGTAAAAAAAAAATCTTGATCAAGAAATTCCAGACTGGAAAGATTACATACACATGCATGCAATGTTTTTTTGACCTTAAAACAAAAGACTGGTTACTTGTCAGTTACCTTCCCCCTATTCCTGATATATTTAGCACTTTATTAAAGGGCATGTCCACCCCCAAAACTATAATCCCCCCCAGTAATGGCCCCCCCATGTAGTGTAGTAAAATCCTTACCTCACATCCCAGCTCCATAAGGTTCTCTTGTAGTCCCCCCCCCCCCCAAAGTCCCAAAACCAGTCCATAAGGACTCTGCCTCCTACCTGGCCTCCGGGAGAAGCGTACTGCAGGCATGCATACTGCAGCCCTTCTCCCCCTCCCTCTCCCTCCCGTTTTGCTATCCCTCCCCCTAGCATAAAACCCCTTGCCCATGTAATAGAATAGATTCCCCCAGCCCCAACCGCAAAAACATTATTTTAAGAAAGTGACCAGAACTCTACTTACCTTCCTCTCTCCACCGGCATTCTGAGAAGCCAGCAGCCGCCGTCCGTGATTGGCTGCCTCTCAGCCAATCACGGACGCTCTGCCGGTCCTGCCCCTGCTTGCAGTGTCTTGCAAGCAGAGGGCCAGGCCGGGCGTCGGAGGAGAGAGGAAGGTAAGTAAAGATCTGTCACTTTCTTAAATTATTTTTATGGCGGTTGGGGCTGGGGAGGGTATTCTATTAGTGGGCTGAAGTTGTTAAAAAGGGTGGACATGCCCTTTAAATGTATTGCTAATATGTAAGCATACATATTACCAATTATATATAATATATGTATTCTGGCTGTGGCTGCTGACATCACAGCTAATGACAGCTCCTTTCCCTTCTATCTTATCTGCACATGCTCAGCTTCCTTAAAGATCATTGAACGGGGTAGGAGGCAGCAACCTCTGCCAAAAAGGAGCAGGCGCAATGCTTATCATTAAATATTTGGTTAGAAATGCATGTAATACCTTCCTAAAAATAGTAGGTGGGATTAGGCGCAAATAATTAAGTGACCGTTTTTTTTTATTTGAAAGGTTGACATGCCCTTTAAGAGAATCTGTGTGCATTTGTCAGTGTTTATGTTTGTAGTAGGGTTCCTGATAAGAAAACAAATGTCCTCAAAAAAGCGTTTTCCTACCTCTTGTGTTAAATTATGCCCTAGAAGTTCAATGATCTCAGTCTGTACAAATACCTTCACTTCTGTTTAAATTCTGTTAGGTTCTGTTAGAATTATCCAACTCTATTTCAAAAATGAAGAGAGGTTGGACAAGTATCCAGACAGCTAAAAAAAATACTTCTCAATATAAAAAATCCATATAGAAACCATGCAGTTTTACCTAACTACAGAGCAAACACTAACACTTTTGCTTTCAAATATAGTTTAGTTTCAAAAACTCACCATTAAATTTTGAAGCAAGTGTTTATGCTAAAACTCACACAACTTTCTTATTGTTCAGTAACAGCTGAATACCACAGTGTATCACATACAAGTGCTTCCTACCTAGAGATCCAGCCACACTTTTACCTCAATCTCTCGCCTCACTGCACTGCACTGCGTATATGATGTCGCTTTTCTTGTGTTTCAGAAACAAGAAAAAGCAACATCATATATGCAGTGCAGTGAAGAATACTCTTATTTGTATGTGGGGGAGACCAAACAGCAACTGCATCAACGTATAGCCCAGTACAGAAGAGCCAATTCCTCGGGTCAGGACTCAGCCGTGTACCTGCATCTTAAGGAAAATGGACATACCTTTGAAGATTGTAATGTTAACTAACATATTGGCAAAGGAACATGACTGGTTCAAGAGAGGTGTAAAGCAGGCCTTTTATGTGAAAATAAAGAAACCAAGCCTAAATAGAGGTGGGGGGGTTCGACACCAACTGTCTGCCATGTACAATGCAGTTTTGACACCTTACCCTGGGCGTTCCTATAACACCTCTTAGCCACTATGCAATCACGCCCTTAACAACTGGCTGTGATATGCTAATTGGGATTTTCCAGGGTACATAATTGCCACAGATTCTTGTACAAGTCATTCTGAATTGAGAAAGCCAGTCGGATGACCAGCGAAACGTCTTCAAGTCCAGTTGATCTAATTGAATACAACAGATATAGTTTTCTAGAGAGATTCTTGAAATCACCTCTGTGGGTCTTAAGAGAATGTTGGTGTACTGTGCACAATTTAAAGATTTTTCTTTAAACTGCTAGAACTCTGTGTAGGAATTACTTGGAAAACTATTTATTTTGTTTTACTCTTGTTTTTCTGAAAGTTAACTTTTTCACAAGCTTCAGTATTAGTCAACTGAAACATGTTTTCTTTAAGTGGTTATTTGCATTTCGCTATATCCCTTATTATTTTTTAACAAAATTTTGTATTCCTCTAATTGGACGATAATTCCTCTTCACAGATTATAAGCTAATATATAAGCTAGTTATGCCCCTGGTTGCAAATTATATTTAAAGCAGTTCATGAGACATGCATTATCCAAAAGGACAGAGAAAGAATTTACTTTAGACATCTTTGTCCCTCTAGGAATTGTATTTACTTTGAGAATGTATACTGATAGATACCAATCGCACCATGTTAGTTATTGAAACAAATAAGAAAGGAAATGATCCAAATGTTGCACTCCAGGTAATATTACTAAAGTGAAAGTACAAGTTGTTTATATAAAAAGCTAAAATATTTTAAAATCTATTGATTATGACTAGTCTATCTTTGTTTTGTGGTTTCAGGAGTTTTTTTCATCTAACTATTGTGTGAGAACACACAAACACATACTGTGAAAGTAATGTGTGCTATTCATTTAAAATGCATTTTATATGTATGTGTTCTGAATAATTGCAATAATACCTATATTTTTTTTAAAAGGCTGAAAAAGATTCCAAAGAGGAGATAATGAAGGCATTTAAATTATTTGATGATGACGAAACAGGAAAGATATCATTTAAGAACCTAAAACGTGTGGCTAAGGAGCTTGGTGAAAACCTTACAGATGAAGAACTGCAGGTTCATGGTCCATGTGTATCTGTGTAGTTCTATGATTTATAATGGGGGAAAATCTGGTAGTGGAAAGTTAAAATAAAATGAGATAGATGGCTATTCAATTTAAAGGATATCTAAAAAAAATTAAATTGCCAATTACTGGAAAATATAATTCTTGCCAACCACCACTGTACCATTTTTCAATCTTTTTTTTTCAGTTTACAACCCCTTTAAAGGGGGAACTGTGGTCCAAAAATTACTTGAGGTAAATTGATAGAAATTGCTCCCCTGAGAATTTTTGCAATTTATTTCCATTGTTTATTTTGCATAGTTTTGAAGATATTTACATTTTTGTGTGTGATATGGCAGCAGCATCACCAGGTCCCCTGCACTTTCTGCTCTGAAACTCCCCTTTGCAGCCTCTTTGGTCCCTCCCACTCATGAACCCTATGGTCCCTCCAGTTGCAGGCCCCCCATGGCCTATTATCTTACAGCCCCATGTGGCCCCGCCCACTCGTGGGTGCCGTGGCCCCGCTCACTCGTGGGTGCTGTGGGTTACTCAGAACCCCCCCTACAAAAAACTCTGTGGAATCAGCCTTTTCAGGCAGAGTGAGAACTCTACAGCCCTTCTCTTTCATACAGCATCTGTATCCCTCACACACTGAGGGAGTCTGAGGCTGTGCTCGCCGGCGGCACTGTGCAGGAGAAGCCTGTATATCTTGGGCTGTGGAGCACGTAGAGAGATGATTGATAGCTCATTTTAAAGGTAGGAAACTGGCCTTTCATTTAAACTTAACTTGCTTGTAGACCACAGTTCCCCTTTAATTTTGTTATTCTGTTATTATATTGTATTTTATGTTGAACAATAGGCCACAAAATGTTGATTATATCAATTTTCCCTTTTAGAAGTGACTAAAAGTAAGTATCCTCCCATAGTTTATATAATCTTGATCATGCACACAGTCAACAATCCATTCCTGTCTCTTTTACAATATTAAGAAAATGTTTAGTCTTGAAACAACCATGAGTATGTTAACAAATTAGTGTAATCTGTTGGTAAGTTTTCTTTTTTATATTAATTATGCAGGAGATGATTGATGAAGCTGATCGGGATGGAGATGGAGAAGTTAATGAACAAGAATTTCTTCGAATAATGAAGAAGACTAGTTTATACTGAATTGGAACACAAATGTCCAATTTTTAGCAATGTGTTCCTTTTCTGAGCACTTATTTTGAATATATACAGAGAAAATTCTGTTGTTCCAGTCTGTGCCTAGTGAAATCTTGTAAATATTATTTAAACTTGTATTTTAAAAGGGATCTAAAAGCAAAAACACATTTGGTGTATCAGTTTTCAAAGTGAATGATGAAGAAAGGACGCATGTCACGTGCAACAATCAACCATTGGATGACTGACCACTTGAAGAACTGAATAGAGATCTTGCTCTAGCTAAAGGTTCTTCTGGATCTCTGTGAAAATATTTTAAAAGGCAAGATTTGGTTATAATTGAAAATGTGTTTTACCTTGTATATCTCCTTTAAAGGATAAGTGCACTGTAAAATCAAGTTATGTTCAATTGGAAGCTGCAGGTTTAACAATACTGTTGCTATATATTTTTTTACCTACGCCCCTCCAGAGCCTTCCTTTGTGCCTTGAAAGTTGCTGACATCTTGTTACTGGTATGCTGAATGTTAAGCTCCGCCCCTGAGATTTCCTCTGCTTTCTCCTGCTTGAGCCTCAAACGATAATGCCTGTGAGTTCCGTGCACTCTCCTGCTTGAGCCTCAAACAGTAATGCCTGTGAGTTCTATGCACGTGCTTGTTCACAGAACTCGCAGGCATTATGGATTGAGACTCAAGCAGGAGAAAGCAGAGGAAATCTCAGAGGGGTGGAGCTTAACATTCAGCAAACCAGTAACAAGATGTCAGCAACTTTCAAGGCACAAAGGTAGGCTCTGGAGGGGCATAGGGAAAAAAATATGGCAACAGTATTTTTAAAGCTGCAGCTTCCAAATGAACATAACTTAATTTTACTGTGCACTTATCCTTTAAAGACTGCTTGCTGACAGATTTGTGAGTGTTTTGAACAATAGAGGCATACATGGTTATTTAAAAATGTGTGCCTAAAATGGTTTATTTTCGTTTATTATAGAAGTAAAAAAAAAGTATTAAAATCTAAGAATGCAAAAACCAAAAGAGAAAAAAATATATATAAAATTATTTTATTTTAACTCGTTATGCCTATACTCTTCAATAGGGAGTCCATGAACACCCCATAAAAACTGAAAAGTTATCCTCTTTTTCTCCTTCAAATCAGTAGTTTAAAAAGAACAAACTGATCGACTGCTTTTAGCTGTATTGTATAAACGGGTATTGTGGTCATTATTGAACAAACTTTGCTGTTTCTTTGGCTGCCTCATATATATAGTTTAAAGGGCATGTCCACCACCAAAACTATAATCCCCCCCCCCCCCCACTGCCCCCACTCTGTAGTGAATAAAAATCCTTACCTTACATCCCAGCTCCAAATGGTTCTCCCGTAATCCCACCCCCCCAAAGTCCCAAAAACTGTCCACCAGGAGCACTGCAAAGTCCATATAGAACTCTGCCTCCTGTCTCTCCTCCGGGAAAATTGTGCCATGTGCAGAAGAGCCCCCCTCCCTCTCCCTCCAGTTTTGGTCTCCCTCCCCCTAACGTAAAATCCCTTTACCATATGATAGGTCTTGCAAGAAAATTGCAAGAAAGTCCCCCGATCATTACTTACTTTACCTCTCTCCTTTGCCGTTCTGCACTACCGGCAGCCGCGTCCGTGATTGGCTGCCTCTCAGTTCTATGCAAGCAGAGGGACGGGAGTGTGCGGCGAAGGAGAGAGGTAAGGTAAGTAATGATCGGGGCACTTTTTTGCAATAATACTAATGCGGTTGGGGCTGGGGGAGCTAGACCTATCATATATAAAAAGTTTTTTTAAAGGGTGGACATGCCCTTTAAGGCAAACATTGAAAATTGACTTTCTGTGTCCAGACAGATTTCAAGCTGTACAGTATTTCTAAGACTGTTGTGCAGTGCCAAACAAGGTGGGAGCAGAGACTGGGGTAAAAAGTTGTTTTTCATGTGTATATTTCCTTTGGGAAAGAAGTAATTGTTTTGTTATTTTTGACCTGTCAACAATATGTGATATTGTGCAACTTCTTATATATTACTATTAAATTTGTGCCTGTATTTGTTGTGTTGTATGGTTGTGTATTTAACATTTTAGATATTCATTTGATATCTTTATGAAAAGTGGTGCTTCTTACCACATTTTATAATGATATTAAATTAATGTTGAATTGAGTTCAACCTATTGGCTCGCTCCTTTGCAACATCCCCAGCTTTCAATGTGGCCACCTGGGAAAATAAATTGCCTAACCCTTCTTTAGATGGAAAAATATTGCTGCTGCCAGATTGGTATGGATGAACTATCATGAATATAGGGTATTTGCTATTAAAGGGCAAGCCCACCCCCAAAACTTTAATTTTATATGTTATTGGCTATGATTCGATCTTTAAAACAAGCCATCCCCCATTAAAATCCGTTAAGCCAATTTGAAGATACATACGTTTTTACAACTTACATGCTTTTTGCAGACCAGGAGCATCTCAACTGATCCAAGCTTTGTAACGTCACCTCAAGCCATGCCTTTTCCATGCCTTCAGGCTCCCTTTGCACCCCTCCCACCAGCCAGATCCATCCTTGGTCCCCCTGCATCATAGCTTAAAATCCTTTTAGGGTATGACAGATGCCCCCTGCTCACACCTAAACACTATACTTCATTTCCACTGCTTTCTCATGACGTCAGCCACGTCTGTGCCAATCACAGACACAGCTGTTGTCATGGAAAGCGCTGGTCTGGCCACACTAGGTGCACTCCCTTGTATTGCGCTGTGATCCGCTAGTATGCTTGCATGCGAGGCTACGGTCCGCTTGGACACGTTATAGCGTGGCCTCTTCCTAAAAGAGAATTATACTCAGCTCCTTCCAAAGTGATTGTCACTGACAATTCTTTCATAGATGACATTGGAGAACAGGTGTTAATGAAGGAGAGGAGCTTTAACTGTCAGTTTCTGCATAAGTATCATTGTCCTTTAAATCACTTTTGGCTTTCTTTTGGGGGGGAAACTCCCAGGATTGATAGTGCTCCATAATTTTATCATTTGTATTATTATTGTTGACTAAGTGGTGCAGAGCCTTTAATAGCCTTTAATAGCATAGTTGTGGTACCCATCTAAAATAGAAGTTTTGATTTCCATTCAGAAAGGATTTTTCAACAGAATGATGCAACGTTTTTATGAATAATTGAGTATTAAATATTTTTTGTTGGTTAAATTCCTAGATATGTCCTCCCATTGGTAGTCATATCGCTGTTGTAGTTTGGTTTTTAACGCATTTGGAAGGTTTCTAGAGGCAAAATTTCGAAAAGATCATTAACCAGCATCGTTTTCAGCCGGTGTAATCGTACAATAATGATCAGTAAAGATTGTTATTTCAGTTTACTACAGGAATGCAGGTGCTATGGTAAAATACTGAACGGTTAAATTGTTATTTTACTCTAATGATCTCTTATCAATTTTGCGCATGTTGACAGTTGTGATATAGTTTAAATTATTTTTGTAGATCTTTTAAAATCAAGGAGAAAAAAGTATACAAAATGAAAAACACTATAGGATTAATAAAAAAAAGTTTTATTTCTTTATATATAATTTGCTCCAAAACCAATTTACAGTGTGTGTGTAAAAATAACAGACACCAAAGTAGCAGTAATAACTGCATAGTGAACACAGTAGACTGTTAAGGGTTTACAATGGCTACAGAAAGTTGCTCCAAATGCAAAGAATATGGAGGAGATTCTGGATTGGTTTTCAGGTGTTTCCCCCCCCCCCCCCTCTTTTCTAATTTGGAAACGAAATTGGAAAGAAATGCATTTACAGTGAACTATTTGGGTGCTACACTTAAAAATTAAATTGAGAAGAAAAGCTAAAAAAAAATGGTGCTGAAAGGTATCTCCACCCCTAAATGAAACTTTTTACTATGCGTGCTCTGTTTCTGACTCTGCTAGCCAGAAGTAGCAGAGAGGGGCAGGACTGTCAGCCACGTCTTTGATCGGCTAGCCGGCAGCCAATCAGAGAGATTAGGTGGCCGTCTATTCAGAGCACTGGGGGAACGAAGGTCTGTAAGTAGCTTTCTGTGGCTTTTCTTGCGAAAGTAAGTTGGCAGTTTGGGGCGGGATGAGGTGGGCTAAACACAGTAAAAAGTGTATATAGCTAGGGGATGCAGCAGACAGAAGGGATCTGGAGGAAGGGTGAGGGGAAGAGCCCCCCTGCATGTGCCTGAAACCTCTCAGAGGACAGAGAGGAAGCAGGGACCGGATGACTCACCGACACCTCCTACTCTTTACTTTTCTTAACTTTGCACAGGCACTGCAGGAGAACCATTTGGAGCAGAGATGTAAGGTAAGGGTTTTTGACCACTATACAGTGGGGCCAGTATGGGGTTTAAATGAAATCTTTAAATTTTAATCCATGTCTCTAATATCATCAGCATTATGAAGAAACATCTTGGTTTCCTGATGTAACTGCTACATGTTGTGTTGCCCTTACATATATCGCTTAATTCTGGGTCTAGATAAAAATCTGTACATGCTCAATCGATTCTCCATCACTCAACCTCTTCCCTCTTGACAGTACTATCAGCTATTGGGCAGCCTCTTCCTGAACATACGTTATCAGGGGGAAGCAGTGTTAATACTAATTAGCAGAATTGCAGATCTGTAATGAAAGCAATGCAGTGTTTATATAGTAGAGGCACATTTATAATTTAACTTTAATTGACTTTTTAATTACACAGTACATGCACCCGCTTTTTATAAAATATAGCAAAAATAAAAACTGAAGTAAGGGAAATTATATATTTAACCTATAAGTTACTGATTCTGCACTTTTCTGGATCCCTTTGAGAATTATTAGCATAGAAAGAGCTGTCCGTAGATCTATTTCTCTATCATTTCCAGTCATTGTAGTGTCATATTTATAAAGGTGCGGTATAGCCTTTTAGCGATACTGTGCCTTTAACGATCATTATAATGAATGTTAATTTAGTATAGCAATCGTAAATGTCTGACAGTGTAAATCTATGACCGCAATTGGAGATTTACGGTCACCCATAGAATACCAATGTGGACGTTCGTTGCAAATGTACGATTGTGGTGTACATATACTGCCCCTGTCATACAGTAACTAAAACCTGCATTATTGCGAATTTGCAATACCACAGGTTTAGATATATGGGCCTTGGTGTCTCTACAGTAACACTTTTGGTTACATTGAAAAGTCAAAAATAATAAAGCTTGGTTAATTTAACACTGATGTAACACAAAAAATTAAGTATTAAACACATCAAATAATGTGGAAAGGTAACAAAATGATACATATTAACACACTTTGATGGATACTGTTGCTTTTTTGTTTTTGTATAATCATTAACAGAAGTAATAAAGATGGCTGCTCTCCACATATCAATCCAAGTAATGTTGTAAAGGAATGGGCTGTACCCCATAGTTGATAATATTGATAAATCTCTACATATACATTTGCTAGATTTTCCTATTTTACACCATAACATAAAGACACTGAATTTCAGGATTACTCTGTGTTATTTCTTATACTTTTTGCCATTCCATATACATGTTTTCAGAACATCACTGTTACAAATAATTAAAATACTGTTACAAATATGAAAATATTGTGCAAGCAATAATAAGCCAAGAACTCTTGACTGTATGTGTTTGTCATACATGACAGTTATTAACCCAAACACGTCAGCACTGTAAGATCTGGTGTACACTGTTGTGAGTAGAATGTTTAATAAATTAGCGTTTTATTAGATACATTAGATGATGCCTTTTTTGCATGAACAGTTGTTATGGGGAACTACATTAAGGTTACAGTTTGGCCATGATACCCAGAATTATTTGCAGGTTTCAGATTTATTCAAATGCTTAGTATTGATCGATCATTTTTGGTCACAAGACTTGTCTGGAAAACTTTAAACAACACATTTTAATTGACAGAAGAAGTAATTTTTACCTGCTTTTGAAATTTACTTCTAATTGGGACTTTCCATGGTACATAATGCCAACAGATTCTTGTACAAGTCATTCTGAATTGAGAAAGCCAGTCGGATGACTAGCAAAACATCTTCAAGAACAAAACTTTAAGTCCAGTTGATCTAACTGAATACAATAGATATACCATGACCTGGATGAATGAGAACCTCCACAAGCATGTTTTTGGACGTGACATTTTTGGATGTAAAAATAGCCATTCCAAAGTGAATTATTTTTGTGTGATGCTGGGAGCGATGCATGTATAACACTTTTTAGTGTTTACATCATTTGAATTTGCCCCTAAATGACCAAATCTGTCTGCTCTACTGTATGTCCATGGTTTGTTTATGGGTTAATGCTGAGTCAAGCTCTGTTTCTCTGAGGGGACAATCACTGACTGTCCTGCTACTGTTCAAAAAACAATCTCATTTGGAAAGGGCCAGTGGTCTCTGCTAATTCTGCTCTATTAACATTCTACTACTTTTGATATCCTTTCATTTCATATTTTTGAATGCTACTACTATAGTTTCTTGAGATTTTACTTATAATGGCGCGCAATTTGCTTTTGCTCTGTTTGTGTACTTGCAGCCATATGTTTGAAATGACAAGAATGGAAGTGGATTTATAACCATCTCTTCACTTCGCCTTCACATTCTAGACTTCTATTTCTTATTCTTTTGTAAATGAGGTGCTCATGAGACGACCACGCATGACTGCACTTTGTTTGAAAACCTCATTCTGAAACTCTGATGCAGTAAAATAGTACAATATTGGGTCTAAACAACAATTAATGCTGGCAAGGCATAGAGTATAAGGGTGCAACGTCATAACAAAGTTGTGCACCCCGCAGTGTTCTATCATTTTTAATTGGATCAACATATAAAAAAAGAAGTTAACGTGGTATGGTGCAAAACAAATGAAAAATACAACCGCGCACATTATAACCATGCGAAGGGCTTTGCTCTTTTCTTTGACATTCTGAGACAGCAATGCTTCACTTTTCAATTCTCTTCTAGTTTTCAAACTACAGTATACGATGACTGCCATTGGGACAATAAATCCCAACATCTCAGCAACTGTTAACATGGTCATTGTGGTCAACACATTAACCTTTCTATGTCCAAGGTCAGCAAAGCAGGAGTTGTTTTTGAGGCTTGATTCGTTGTTTCTTAACAATGGGAAAGGCAAACAAGCACTTCCAACCACAATCCATACAACTATACTGACTGCAACATCGTAACGCCGTTTCCAGTCTTTAGCTTTGAAAGGATTTGTGGTAAACACATAGCGTTGGACACTGATAATGGTTAGGAAGACAATGCTGGCATACATATTGAGATATTTCAGGTAAAAGCACAGCAAGCACATTGATTTTCCAAAAGGCCATATGTGGTGTATGTAGTAAAAAATTCGTAGAGGCAATGACAGAACATGAGCAAGATCAGCCAATGTCAGATTGATCATGAAAATAATTGCTTTGTTTTTCTTGTTTATGTAGCTGCATAAAACCCATAAGGCAGCAATGTTGGCTAAAAGACCAGGAATTAATATAATGATAAAAGTGGCGGAGTACAAGTCATACTGAAAGTCAGAGGAATGGTTACAACCTGGATGTTTGGCGCTTTGCATTCTCCCTTCTTTTCCTGATTGTTACAGATTACAACTTTCTGAAAAGAAATAAAAAGATACAGTTTGTCTTTAAGACTATAAAGGTTTCCTGTGTCAGCACACTGTAGATGATAAGGAAAGGGGAACACTGTTGATTTTTCTCTTGTGGTTTATACATGGTGTTGAAACCAACGCCCACATAAAAATACATAAAATTTTTATTAGAGGGGAACTTAAGTATTAACCCCCTACTACCTTCTACTGTACCGAGAGTAATGACCTAAAATGCTAAAGATTCAACACAGGGAGCAACACAGCAAATCAGGTCAGGAGAAAACTTGTTCTCATTGGTTGGAACACCTGGCAAGTGAGGGGTAGGAACTCAGACAAAAGCAGCATTTTTTAAATAAGATTTCTGACATTCAGCTGTTTTCAGTTGTAAGAATAATTAGTTTTAGGCTGTCACCATAAGTACAGCTGATTGGTTGTTACAATCTTTAGTTCTCCTTTAGGATATCTGTAGAAGTACGGTAAATAAATGGATGACTTAACATAGAACTTTAGTTTATTTGACAAGGAACCTTTAAAAAGACCAAACAATAATTTTACGCATCTCATAAAAATATATGCACAACAGAATGAAACTGCTAAGGTAAGTGGAGTAATAGATATATGTTAGAAATATATGGAAATCTGAAGGAAACAGGTATGCAGAATGAATGTATACATTTAGAGATGCAGAGGATCTGGTCATGCCCATACCTGATTCCAAGAAAGACAAACCCAATGAAAAAGTCTTCCAAAGTTCCTCCCTCTTTGGCAAGTTTTTACCCTGGAGTAAATGTGAATGTGCATACATTTCAATTATTTGTGTTTTCTGTACAAAAAAAAAAAAACTTTCCAGAGGTAATGTTAAATCTTATGTTTTTGTTATTTGTAGGGTTGCCCCTTTGTGCTTATATACAGATTAATGAAATATTAATAGAAATCATTTATCATCTGTGTAACTAAAGCCTTCCACCCCATCTTTAAGTTCTTTCAAGAAGTGATATGAATGTTTTTTTGTAAGAAGGGAGAATAATATAACCGTGGCCATGTCTTATACAGTAACTGACTTCTTTCTAGCTACTCCCACAGTCATTGTCACTGACTATTCTCCCATATTTCTGGTATTGGAGAACATATGTTAATGAAGGAGAGGGAGAAGGGGAGTGTGAAAACATAATGAGAACAGTCATTTACTGCATGAGCGTAATTCTCCTTTATAACACTTTATTAGACTAGATACTTAAAGTTAAAGGGCATATCCACCCTAAAAATGAACTTTGGACATAAGGTAGTGTGTCTCACCTCTCCCTCTGCTGTGGATACTGGGTGATTTAAAATAACCAGTGGGTACTAGGGGTCAGCTCGCATAATTCACCTTATCTGGGAACACCCAGCTAAGTGTACACAGTACACTTCACTGGAAGCTGCAGACAAGACAGACAATCATGTCACAGCTCAGAGATCATATGTCCTTTGGACACAGATCACGTATTTCAGTGCAGTTATTGTGTAATCACATTACAAATGCCACTGTCCCTAACAATGATACATTTTTTGCTTTTCATGCTTTTCATACAAAAAAGAAAACGAATCTTTGCAGTTTATTTCTTTTCTAGCATGGATGTAATAAACAGAATATTAACATTTCAGTAAAAAAGTAAGTCTGGGGAATCGAACCTGCTACCTTCTATACTGTATCTTGCTATATTGTGCTAAAAAACCTAAGAGAAACCAAAAAAAGAAGCCTGGGGAATCAAACCTATGTCCCAATAGTTTCCAAAACCAGCATTTTAGCAGCGCACCTCCACTGCAGATCCAAAAGATGCAAGTACATTTCAGTAAATGTCAGTAAAATCAGTTCGCTATTTTGTATTGCTCCAGGAAGGCTGTTAGCAATTCACGCTGGTTGGTAAATAAAAAAACAGAGCTGCTATATATAATGTTTGGACATTTGTAGAAACGTTATATTTTTCTAAAAACACGATGAAATCAAACAAAAAAAGCAATAAACTCAGACACTAGTCTATGTTGAACTTTTCATAAGTAAGCTAGGGGATTTAAACATGTGAGTTCTTAAAAATTTAGCATTTACATGGTGCGCACCAGCAACTCAACAATGAACACAGGTAAACACAGGCCCACGCTAACATGGGCTATGTATGTATGTATATGTTTATTTATATAGCGCCACTTGGGGACGCAGCGCTGTACAGTATTAAAATACAATAAAGTCATACAAGGGGGGTGAATATATAGTTCAGTACATAAATATATAAATTATATAAATAGAAGTTCTAGGGCTTTGCCACAAGAGATAATGAGGTCCCTGCCCTGTAGAGCTTAAATCTAGTTATGAGTTGTACTGGCAACAACACGGAAGCCTTCTTTGTTACAGAAACTATTACTTACATGTACTAAATGCAACTCACTTCAGAAAAATCTTTCAATGTATAGGTGTTCTTGCGAGAAAAATTTAAGTCTAGTTCTTCTTTAAGTGTGAACAAGAGGTTTGACTGACCTTCAATTCATCTACAGAAGCTAATTAGAGAATCTTTAATTTTAGAGTGGATATCCTCTTTAAAACTGCCACGGATAGCATTCTATCTGCATAACCTTTAACATTATCCCTTTAAAACTTTTAGAAACAACATAGTGCACAGCTACAGAGGAAGGCTAATGAAGTGAACTTGATCTTAGCACAGCTCTGTGTAATACATTTCTCTACAGTGTACCTATGTTAAGGGGAATGAAACCTTCACTACATGATTTATCCTGCTTTTCCACATTGTTGTAATATCCCAATCCGGCACATGAACTGGGGACACTCCAGTGAGGCAAGACTCATTTCTTCATGAATAAGTGAAGGCTCATACACACTTGTGATTTGTCGCACGCTGGGTCGAACCACCAACACAGAGCAGACACACACGTGTGTTTATCAACCAGCTGCTAATCACCCTCTTTATTGGGCTTCGGGTACCAAATTGTATGTGTGTATGACTGTAAAAATATCTTAAATATACTATTAACAAAGGGAAGAACATTTTTAGGGTAAGAGGGTGATATAAAGATGAATGAAAAATAGTGTACTTGTCCTTTAATGAAATACACTTCTAACCAGGCCTTCAAAAATTCATGGAGGTTTTTGCTGTGAGAAGTGGCCTTTATTGAAAAGAGCATACTCCTACATTTAAATTTTTTTAAAAAAAAACTAGCCACAAGCCCTTTACAAGCCTATTACTTAAGATCCAGAGTTATCTTGCATCCGTACCAGTACTCAAATGCATGATTGCATTTTTTCCATTGTGGTTTTCATTCTTATCAAGTACCCAGGGGTGAGTATTTAGTGGTTTAGGTCCTCACACTTAGTACTTTTCAGGTATGGAATGAGTGAGTATAGTTGTCCTTTAATGTTTGTTTTCACAGAATTATTGTTGCTATATAAAAAAGTAACTATAACCACAAACCTTAAACTGGTGGTGGTGGTTTACATCAGACAAAGCAACAGAAAACTTGCTAATACTTCAGTGCAAGACTTATGTAAATTAGTTTCACAATACTCCCACGTCAGCAATGTTCCATTTAATAGTATACCAATGGCAATATAAGTGCTATCTGCACCTTTAATCATAGATGTGATTACAAAATATAACAGACTGCCAAAGAAACTCTCATCTAGAAAGTAGACATTTCGGTTCACCTAAGTAGAATATGTATCTATGCTAAACCTGAGGAAGGAAGCTAAAGTGTTGAAATGCTGTGTATTTAGTTTTTTACACTTTGTAATCTTGTCAGTCAGACTATCTTTATCTTCTTCCTTTGTGACTCTGTACATTGGTTAACGTTGATTTGGTAAGAGTTTTCTCAGTCCAGTTCAGACGATAACAATCCAACAGAAAAGTTTGGATCCGATAGGCAGTGTCAACTTTCCCACAGGGTTACAGGGGACAGTAAAGCAGTCGTAAACATATGAAAGAGCTGTAAGATTCTCTGTCATTTTTTAAAGATTACACTATATACAGTCCAGAGCATTCTTCCTATGTAAAGCATAGAGAGAAAGCTCAGTACTGCACATTTCCTTCAGCTGTGGCTGACTCCCTATACTTTATAATAAGGGAAATAACTGGGGGCAAAGGAAATTTTCAGGCAGTTCCAACTGATCCCGAGGCACACAGTGAACGTTTGTTGGCCCTTGGGAACCCTCGGAACTGTGGTACACACATTAACGATAAAGAGCCAATCTCTGTTTAAGAAATGCAGTTTAATAAAAAATAGCAGTTAGTAGGAGTACGATGCGGCCAAAAAAAGTTTAACAACATTATCGTTAATCCTCATAATTGAAACAACAACTGTACACACAGCAACAAGTCACCACGATAGTCGTTACATGTAGACGTTCGTACGTAAAGTAACGTTCATATCTTCGCGCAATTACGAAAGCAGAGCATGCGCCTTTTATATATTTTTTCGTAGAACATTAACGATAATCTGCTGACCATGTACAAATATACGATAATCGTCAGAACAAATTCGCCAGGCTGATCGTTGGAAAAAGCCGACAATAGTCGACGGTTGTTGGTCTTTGACGATCGTTGATGCTATATTTTCATACGAATATCGTGAGATTGCTCAGAAAATACCATCAGATGGCCACCTTTACTTCCTTTTATTCATTTATTATGATAATCTAAAGATCTATTACTGGTAAATCCGTGCCGATTTCTGCTTATACGGTCAGTCCATGAGACATAATCCTTGATATTGACCCTTAATAAAAAGTATCTTCCTCACCAGAGTGACCTGCTAATAGTGTAACTGTCTGAGACTAACTGTGTATCTCTCTGTTTATATACAGCTAACAGGCACACGCAGTCCCACGTAATATCTATTTTTTTAAAAACACACAAAGCTACATTAAGACAAACCAAAAAACAGCAAAAACAAAGCCCAGCAACTGAAGCAATAAATCACGTTAAACCCCCTTTATAAATCACTTGTTTAATTATATCTTCAAACGTTTTGCATAAAAATGATATTGTAATGCTTTGCATTTCATTTCTTACATAACACCTTATTCCTCTTTTTATTTCCCCTGCTCTGGAAAAATTCTAACTGCCCTGCCACAGACATGTGGGGGAACCAGATCACTCAGAAGAAACCCACACTCAGTTTAAGTTCAAATAAAGTCCCTGCAAATGAAGTCTGACGAAGTGAAAACAACCAATACCGTCTTGGATTACATTTAGAAAGTTTATTATCATTTAAACATTCATTTGTCCATTAGGAAACAATTAATGATATTTAAATATTAAAATGAAATCTTACCTGTTAGAGACTACAAATGTCTGCAGCATAGTAATTACAGGATTAGCTGTACAAACTAGGTTTGAGACTACAAGGCTGCACTAAGAGGAAGTGAAGATTTTATGATTTACTAACCACGGAAAAGTATAAACCTATCGGAGCAAAATGCAGGTATATTTTTACAAAGCAAAGTTGAAAGTTTCTTAGAAGAGAGTTCATATATTAAATACATTTATACTGTAACTGAACCTATTCTGTACAAATAATAGCGTGCATGCAGTTATGGAATAGTGTAAAAGTTAGTACATGCGGTTATGGAATAGTGTAAAAGTTAGTACATGTGATTATGGAATAGTGTAAAAGTTAGTGCATGCAGTTATGGAATAGTGTAAATGTTAGTGCATGCAGTTATGGAATAGTGTAAACGTTAGTGCATGCAGTTATGGAATAGTGTAAAAGTTAGTGCATGCAGTTCTGGAATAGTTTAAAGTTAGTGCGTGCAGTTTATTGAATAGTGTAAGTTGGGGCATGCAGTTATTGAATAGTGTAAAACCTAGTGCATGCAGTTATTGAATAGTGTAAAAGTTAGTGCATGTAGTTATGGAATAGTGTAAAAGTTAGTCCATGCAGTTATGGAATAGTGCATGCAGGTTATTGCATAGTGTAAACCTAGTGCATGCAGTTATTGAATAGTGTAAAAGTTAGTGCATGTAGTTATGGAATAGTGTAAAAGTTAGTCCATGCGTTATGGAATAGTGCATGCAGTTATAGAATAGAGTAAAAGTTAGTGCATGCAGTTATGGAACAGTGTAAAAGTTAGTGCATGCAGTTATGGAATAGTGTAAAAGTTAGTGCATGCAGTTATGGAATAGTGTAAAAGTTAGTGCATGCAGTTATTGAATTGTGATTTTTTTTTATTTTTATGCCTTATTTTCTAATGCAAAAGATCCATGACTATCCTTTTAAATACTGTATATTATTATAAATAGTGCTCAGTTATGTCACCAGTTATGATAGTCTTAAAACTCCCTTGTATTTTACATTAGGGGGTTCATTATTTATTAAATTATAGACACTCTCCTATGCCACAGATTGACCACTGCCAATAAAACTGCTCCAAGCAGGGGGCGCTGATAAGCAAGTAATGGAACTAAAACAACAAATACAAAATAAGCAATATAAACACATAACATACCGTACATTACCTGTATACCTTAAGCTTTTATATGGTTACGGGACTACCCTGTGGCTTCTAATATAAATTAGAATCCACATCAGATATAAATTCTATGGGGGTTATTCAATAAAAGTTCTTATCGTTTAAAATGATGCTAATTTTGCCCCAACCAATCAGATCTTGTGTAACATTTGAAAGCTAGCATCTGATTGGTTGGGGCAAAATTAGCATCATTTTAAACGATAAGAACTTTTATTGAATCTCCCTGTAAATTTAATAAAAAGGTAGGAGGCATAAATGGTGTTTCTTACCAGAGTTGGACTGGTATATCAGGAAAATCCCACATACTGACACAAATGTACAGTAGAGATGTAATGTGGTTTCTAATAGAACCAAGTCCCGACGAAACTTTCAGAACTCCCGAATTTCACGGAACACGGATTTTTCTAATTTTTTCCAGATTTTTATCGAAAATGGAAAGTAGACGATTTTCGAAAATGGAAAGTAGACGATTTTCGAAAATGGAAATTAGACGATTTTCAAAAACAATTTTCAAAAATCTAAACAAACTTTCGAAATTTCCAAAAATTTCGAAAATTCGAAAACGGAACAAAACTCAACAGTTTCGAACGTCTCTAATGGACAGTTATAATTGTCAAGTTTATAAATATAAAAAGATGTGAGTAGAAAAACTACTAATAGGATTAAAAAAAAGGGGGGAACAAAATGTTGAGAGGGTCTCTTAATGATTCTTAATGATTTCTAGTGGGCCCCTTGGTCATATATATCCTGGTGGGCCCGAACGCCCCAGTCTGACCCTGGTTTTATACCTGACAGACACTTTTGTTGCCCTCCTTTGACTTTACTCTTCCATAGACTTCTACAGGGGCTTATTCTACTGTCTTAGTTGACAACTTAAGGTAACCTTATGGCAGATACTCCAGATCTTTGTGCATAGAGATAATATAGCAAAGCCTCATACAAAGTTATTTTAATATAAAATAAGCAGAGATGTGATCCTCTAGCTCAGTGGTGGTGGTGAACTGCAGTGAGCAAGCCAGAAACCTCACAGAGGAGACTTTAGAGGTGGAAACGTTTTCCTCCCTTCCAGGATCCTGGTATTCATTTTCTAGAAATTTGGGAAGACTTTACAAGAGAACCATTTGGATCAGAGATGTAAGGTAAGGATTTTTAAACTCTACACACTGGGGCCAGCAGTGGGGGACATTGTAGTTTCGGGGGTGGACATGCCCTTTAATATATTGATTTTTTCTAAACTAAAACCTCAGTTAAAATGTTATGTTAGCACCTTGCAATAAATAAGTGGCTTTTTTTGGGTTGAAGTTTGGGCACTTGGTCTCTAAAAGGTTATCCATTACTGCGATAGCTTATACGTAAAATGATAATTTCATAGGTCAACAGGAAGAATCTCTCTCTCTCTCTCTCTCTCTCTCTCTCTCTACTTGTCACCACTAGATGGTGATAGACCCCCTTGGTTCATTTTTCATTACATTTGCTTTCTATTCGTCTGAAGATGGTTAAAAAAATGTTATTGGATAAATGAGTAGCTGTGGATACTTAATATCTGTGCAAACCTCTATATGTAGTGTATGAGTGTGAAATCATTATAAAACTATACACAGAAAATAATAGCAATGCTACTAAATGTTCTATACAATATAAAATATCTGTAAGGCTGGATACACACCATATAATATTTTTGGCTGATCAACTGATATTACTATGTATCGGTCAATTGACTTTAATATAGAATGGCCCAGGGCTATAACCTGGCGGATAAAAACTGTATGTGCTGTAGCTCCTCAACAAAAAAATATTGGGAGGTGGGAATAATCAATCCTATCTCCTTGCCATAGGTGCTTTTCATTTTTAAAAATAGTAAAGGGGGCTCATCCACCTAACAATACACGTGTATGATTTGTGTTACAATAAAATTATTTGTTTAGGCTAACAGCTAAATTGAATTGAGAATACCAGTAACCAGTTTTATTATTAGACATGCTGGAAAACTTTCAGGGGCATTGAGTGAATATTTATTTAACATTAAAAGGGATATAGTAAGGATAATTCTTCTAAAAAAATGTACGCACAGAAACAGCCTAGAACTAGGCAAAAAGTTCCATGATTTATTAATAACAAAAATTTGAATTACATTTCCATCTAAATTCTACACAATTTATCACTGGGAGCTGGTTTGGACAGTATAGTTGGTGGAAATGTAGCATGGTGGATTTTCAGGAAGCTACAAAACTTTTGGTGACAGTTTTCTATAAAATTTTAGTTTGAAAGCCTCATATAACATTGAGGAAAGATATTGATGGTTGAATTCCAACAACTAACCATTAACATGATGATCTTACATAACCATGGCCTTTACTTTTGGGGGCATTTCCTGGAAGATGCCTTCAAATAACATGTTTGTCCCAAAACACCATACCCAACATTCAACTTCTGATTCATTTCTTTGTTTTTTACTTTTAATGTAATGCTGTTAAAATGCTCTCCATACACTCACACATTTTTTTCCCATTGCTTCTCTCTCTCTGAGTGGTTGATATGAAATATGCGGTATGTGTATTACTAATATACCACATATATACAGTTACTTATGAGTAAGACCTCTTATGCAGACATTCTGTAGACGTTCTGAAATTCATGAGGTATAAGGAGTATGAGATGGATTTTATTAGTAATTTTCCTATGAAGATGGAGCCAGTAGTTCGTAGTCAGCAGATATGTATACATGTATGTATTTATTTTCTTATATAGTGCTGAACACATTACACAAATCTTAAACATATTGACATCAGGTCCTGCCTTGAAGTTATTGGAGGCTATTTGTGGAGACTATCCTGTCTTAACAAGTAACCAATGTAAAAAGTGATAGCCTCACTTTAAGACAGGATTTGCATCAGCTATGTAAGTTTCAGAACAGTTACCTCCACACCCTGCACATTATGATTTAATATTGAAATTGCATCACTTTTGTATGTAAATTATAATGCCTGCCCAAGTAGCAGACCTTAAAGGGGAAGTTCAGTGCAAATACATATGCTTTTCAGAAAAACAGCAGTATTTTTTCATCCCAACGACCTTAATCTGCCAATTCAGCATTTTGTCTGTGTATAAATAAATGCAACCGAAATACTGACTTCCTGTTTGCAGGACCCCTAGTAGAGACCGTTATGGTCTTGCCCTTGACCCAGCGCCTGGGTTGATTCAGTTGCTCAGTAGAGATCTGAGCATCTTTGACCCATCAAACAGCCAATCAGTAGAAATAACTGTTAGGAACATTCCAAGGAAGTGGTGCATTCTGTGAAGAAGAAGGACCATTAGAACCTGAAATATCAGCTCACTGATGTCAACAGCAGGGAACAGCAAAGGGTACCAAATCAACTAATTTTTCAAAATGGGAGAGAATATGTAGAATATCTAAGTATGCATTACACAAACTAACAATTTAACAAACATTGATAATTTCCACTGAACTGGAAAATCATGCAATTATTATGAAGACAATGGTATTTAGGGAGAGCTGCAAACGCTGTATTAAATAAACATTGAGGGTAGGATTGTGGCTCTCTATAAATAGCCCTGTTTATCTTACAAACTCAACCCATCACTGTCTTTATGATTGTGGGGTATACTGGACTGTCCAGACGAAACTCATAAGCAAAGGGAGAATGTTCAAACTCCTTGCACGTTATGATGAGAAGAAATAAATAAATATTGCAAGTGATTTATAGAAAATGTAACAGGATAATTATAAAGCTGTAATGTCTTGTAGAATTTCTTTTGTGTGAAATATTCTCAATTCAGATGGTTTTCTGCAAATTAGTGATATTTTTTGATAATTTACCATTAAAACACGCTTTTTTAAAATTCAGAATTGGCTTTATTACCAATACCGGTAAGTGTAAACAATACAATGGGTAATCTCCCCATGTCATCTCCATTGTCTCTTCCATCTTTATTTATTTTACTGATGATTTTGTGATCCTCCTTAATTCCTTGTTCCTCTTATTCCTATTTACATTTAAAGGAGTTTTTTTGCTATTCAGTTTTATTGAAGAACAGGAGGTAAAGGAGCTGTGTCTTACCTCCCATTCTTCAATAAAACCTGCAGGAGCCGGGAGAGAAAGTTAGGTACCCGATTGCTCGCTCCTCCACTGCGTAATTTGGCTGATCCGACGGACTTATTACTCTATGTGCATGTGCAAGTGCGATGCTCATAGAATCCAGAATCTGTAGGGTTCTGTCAGACTAAGTGGCGGAGGAGCAAGCGATCAGGCAAGTACCTTCTCTCCCAGCTTGTGCAGGTTTACTTGAAGAACGGGAGGTAAGAGAATTCCTTTACCTCATGTTCTTTAATAAAACTGAATAGCAAATAAGTTTTTTTAGCAGTGGAGATACCCTCTGCCTCACAGCTGTTAGGAAAAGACCGAATTTTCCCTTGCCCGCAGTTGTCTCCATGTACTAAAGTATAGGGGAGTCAGCCGCCGTTGTGGGAAACATGCAGTCCCAAACATCCCCCCATACTGTGTAAAAACACTCGGGACTGTGTGTACCCTGATCTTTGAGAAATGACAGGCAGAATCTTGCAGATCCTGTCTGACACCTTTTAAAGCTCTGTGATGTGCGTACCCAGCTCAGCAGTGTAAGTATTTACAACAGTTGGACTATGCTTCTTTGTTCCTTTTCAGTCTTTTTTCATATAACAGATAATAAAAATAGTTGTCAGGAGATAATTTCATGGGTAAAGTGCTTCTACAACTCTAAAGCTCTCATTCAAAGGGCTCCCTTATGTCCTACAGCACAGATGTAAAAAAGATAACTCACAAAGTGAAGGATATTGTTCTGGAAACAACTAGATTTATTAGCAGAGAGTCACACGATGCCCTTTCAAAGTAAAGGCTAGAAAGCAGAGTTTAAAAGCAGCTGTTGTGTGGCTTCTGGTGATAGGAGAATTTACAGGAAAGTATGAATGAGTAGAAAATTAAAGGTGATGAACTCTTCTATGAAAAAGATGTTATCATTGAGAAGTAACTGCACATTAGTTTAACAGATTTTTCCATGTCCATATGAAGAAAATAAAGAAAAATGTCACACAAAAAAAATCACACTATTATAAAAGACTGTGGAAAGGTATTATATTTAAAAAGTTAAACTAATAAACAATGTGCAAAACGTTCTGTGCAGATAATGCTTGCAATTAACATTATAAGATAAAGGGCCCCATACATCTTGCCAATACCAGACAAATCCGGTTGGATCTGACGGGATTTGCCAAGTACCAGCAAGTTTTGGTGTCCGAAAACGTCCGACAATAATGTCAACAAATGCCTGTTGTCGGTCGTTCCAAACAGAAAGTATGGGGATCAGTCAGGCCCATGTTACCACAATCTGTACAGTATGATACCAATGGGATCTGCCGGCACATGTGCTATTGTAATGGCATGTGTATGGGCACCTTAACTTGGTCAGCAAAAGGTCCCAAATGCACACTTAGCCTGGTATGGTGCAGATGTCTCCAACCCAAAGGGGCATAAGAATACAGTATATCAAAAGACAAGATGAGAACGTGGTACTCCAAATGTAGATTTATTAACTAGTGAACCACAAAATCACGTAAAATCAGTGAACCACTTGGGAAATTACCCATTGTATTGTTTATTGTTTATTGTTTTGGTAATAAAGCCAATTCTGAATTTTTGGAAATCACGTAATTTCACCTGATGAAGAGGTAAAACCCTGAAACTTTGTGATTTTGTGGTTCACTAGTTAAAGGGTATGTCCACCCTTCTAAAAAAAATTTACCTAACATTCCCCCTGTCCCCCCAGCCCCAACCGCTCTATTAGTATCATCAGAAAATTGCGAGAAAATGCAAGCAGAGGTGCGGGACCGGCAGTCGCGTCTGTGATTGGCTGAGCGGCAGCCAATCACGGACACGGCTGCCAGGAGTTCAGTGCGGCGGAGGAAAGAGGGAAGGTAAGTAATGTTTTGGGCATTTTCTGATGATACTAATAGAGTGGTTGGGGCAGGGGGGACAGGGGGAATGTTAGGTAAAATGGATTTTACGCTAGGGGGAGGGAATAATAATCGGGAGGGAGAGGGAGGAAGGGGGAGAAGGGCTGCAGTACGCATGCCAAACTTCTCCCGGAGGCCAGATAGGAGGCAGAGTGCTATATGGACTCTGCTATCCTCCTGGTGGGCAGTTTTTGGGACTTTGGGGGGGGACTACAGAATAACCATATGGAGCTGGGATGTGAGGTAAGGATTAAACTACACTACACAATGGGGCCAGTAGTGGGGGGATTATAGTTTTGGGGGTGGACATGCCCTTTAATAAATCTACATTTGGAGTGCCACGTTCTCACTTTGTCTTTTAATGCACCTTAACTGGGGCCAAAAAAACTTAATGAAATTGGTAAGTCTATTTTGCAGGGAGGTAGGAAATCCTATTCCTTTCTCCCTAGATGCATGCTAACACAAGTGGTGAGCTATTAAAGTTACACTCATGCTGCAGCTGACCGTTCACCACCATTGTCTGCTTAATGCAGATCCTGTCTATCATCTTTCAAAGATCTGCATACACACTGTCCCGAGCACTTCCCCTATGCACAGCATTGGGAGAATGCTCAGGACTCTGTGTTCCCTCGGATGCGACCGACTACTCTATAAGGAGTCTACTGCAGCCGAGGGAAATTTAACCCTCTCTTCTGAACCCCGATCGTTCGGCGGCCATGCACTCGTTCAGAAAAAGCAAGGTACACACAGTACCGATAAAGCCCTGATACTATCAGATCAAACAGTATCGGGGCTTTATCGGTACTGTGTGTTCCCAGCTTAAGTCACATTCTATCTGTCTGTAGGTAAATGTGCCTTTGGGGATTTCGGTTTAATTGAAAAACGGGAGGTAAAGAAGCTGTGTCTTACCTCCCGTTCTTCAATAAAACCTGCAGGAGCCAGGAGAGTGGAGACGTATCTTGCCCAGTCTTGCAATCCTCCACTGATCTTCTGACAGGTCCCGAAGGAGTTCATATTGTATGCGCATATGTGCTGCGCATGCACACAGAGTACAAACTGCGTCAGGACCTGTCAGAAGATCAGTGGATGAGATTGTTATAATGTAGATACAGTGGCAAGGGGAGAATAAGAAAAGACAAGCTATTAAACATAAGCAGTCAGGAGGAGTAAGACAGATAAGAGAAAGAGTGTGAAAAGAAGAAATGAAAGCTTATATTACCTGGTCCCCCAACACCCCAGTCCGACACTGGTAATTAGATGCCTATTTAGTTATTCCCCAGTATTTTCAGATATTATTAATTCATTGCTACCCACTGCCTCTGCTATCATTTGTTAAAAATGAATAATATTATTAGCTCGAGCTTACCACAGGACACATATTTCTAAAAATCATATTTTCATTGCAGAATAAAATGTAAGTGATCATTTTTACACCTACCTCTCATTTTTGCACACTTCAATACCCTAATCAAGAATTTCCACTCCTCATGGGGCTGAGAGCTCTCCATCCTACCCCACTTGACACACTGATATACCTCCCATTTCTGACATGGGTGGACTCAGAGAGGGAGGTAGGCTAATGGAGAATGAACAGGAGAGCTGATAGCAGCCATTGTTGGCTAGGAATATCTAGACTGAAATATGTTAGGTAGGGGTTGTGCAGACAGCACCCTTGGCAGATTTCTGATTGCTGAGTAAATGCAATTCCACTAATATACTTTATAGAGCATGTCCAACACCTCACAATATTTCATACTTACCTTCTCCACCTCTAAAAACCTCACAATAGTTACTTGCCTTTCTGGCTTGTGAAAGTTCTCATTCATCCAGGTCATGGTATGAATATGCCCACATTGTACAAGGGAGTGTGGATGTAGTCGGTACCTGTCAGAGGAAGCAGCAGAGGAGCGTAGGGAAGTTTTTGGATCCCTGCTCCATTTGGATTAGTTAAATAATCTTCAATTAATGTAAAAAATCAATGCTATGTAGATTTCTTCTCCATTCTTGTTGAAATATTTTTACAATCCTTTCCATTCATTCATGCTTTTGTGATTGGTTACATTGCACAACAGCTTTTCTGCATTTGACAGTGTAACATTTGTCCTTTGATGTAACATAGTATAACATACCTATGCAGTGTAACATTTGTCCTTCGATGTAACATATTATAACATACCTTTGCAGTGTAACATTTTTCCCACAGTGTAACATATTATAACATACCTATGCAGTGTAACATTTGTCCTTCGATGTAACATATAACATACCTTTGCAGTATAACGTGCCATACTGTGTAAGATATAATACATAAGTGTGATATTTAAGAATGGGAGCTGCAGTGGTATAAATCCTTATAAACATCACTCAGCTATGTCACTAAGTGACTCACTTCTTATATCTCAGCTGCCCCTCCCATTACAGTGTTCATGCCTGAACAATGACCCGTCGGTTTGTGCGCTGTGTTTAACTTGATCCCTGGTCCCTGCTGGAGCTGCTTCCTGTAACTTCATAGCCAATGTGTCTCTCCTCCTCCACAAAGATTTGTTTAACCGCATAGATACTGGGCTGGGATGTTCCTTTCTACTGGGTTTAAGTTAGAGTAGATGGCTTGGGGATTTTACATTTAGTTGGGAATAAGGACAAGGCTAGAATTTGAAATGCAAATTGGGTGGGATGGAATCAGAAACTTTATTATAAGTATTATAAGAAAATGCGCACATTCACCTCATAATACCTTGGAGTTCCCTGTATAAAAGTGAGAGGTGCAGGCCCCATGCCTCGATATGGTAAGGGAACTCCTTGGTGGTGTAATATGCTTATAATACATAAGGCTCTGGCATTTGAATGGGAAGGTGCTGTGGCGAGAATCTATATAATCAGTTACTCAGTGATGTCACTGACTTCCACTGCCCCTCCCCATTTCTCTCTCCCTGCCTGTATTAGTAATGTAGATAACAAGCCTGTTTTTGTACACTGACTGACTGACTGAATTACTGTGCTGATAAGGAGGAGCGAGCGGCAGTCAATTATGACTTACAGGAATGTGCTCGCTTCTCCTTATCAGCACAGTAGTTAATTCATTCAGTCAGTGTACAGCACCAGGTGAGAGACAATATTTGTCTTCTTTTAGTTTGATATAGAAACGGCAGTTAACTATTTGTATGCACAAAAACGGCTTATTATCTACATTACTAATACAGGGAGGGGGGAGACAGAGAGTCTGTGCTGTTTTTTTATTTTCTTTTGACCTTATGTATTATATGGAATAATACGCTACCTACAGAATAATATACGGAGTTCCCTCACCTCTATAAAAACACTTGGCCTAATGGCCTCGAGCTTTTATATGGTCAGGGAACTCCTTGGTGGAGTAATCTCCTTATATTACACTGTAGGTAGCGTATTATCCCTTATAGATTACACTGTAAGGGGTGCAGTATCCCTTATATACCATACCTTTTCCAGTGTAACATTTCTCCTACAGTGTAACATATAACATACCTTTGCAGTGTAACATGCCATACTGTGCAACATATTATAACATACCATTGCCAGTGTAACGTGTCATACTGTGTAACATATAACATATTTTCCAGTGTAACATTTCTCCTACAGTGTAACATATTAAAACATACCTTTGCAGTGAATGTGTCATACTGTGTAACACATTCTAACGTACCTCTGCCAGTGTAATGTGCCATACTGTGTAAACCTTAAAACATGCATTTTCCAGTATACTATTTGTCCTACTATGTATATTATGGCCTCGGAGAGATTAAAGGGTATCTCCACTCAAAAAATAAAGTTTGGCCATTTAGTTTTATTGAAGAAAGGGTGATAATGGAGCTGTGTCTTACCTCCCGTTCTTCAATAAATCGATCAGGAGCCAGGAGAGAAGGTAAACTACTTACCTGATTGCTTGCTCTCCCACCACGCAGTCTGACATATCCCAACGGACTCTATCTTCTATGCACATGTCGGGAGATACCCTTTAAGCACAAACCAGCACATTAGGACTCCTCAGCTTCTAATGAACATCTCCAATGTGGAAATTTCTAAATTAAAATGATTGTGTTAAATCATTTTTAAAAACATTTCTTTAGATCCTTCACCTTAATTATCACCCAAGCTTTTTCATAGGAAAAAATATTATATCTAACAAATTGCTATTTATATACAAGATAAAAGCAAAATAACCATGTAACTGTCTGATTCCTGGTGAATATTAAGTGTCTAACCAGACACATTAAGTCTTAGTCAACATATGACCTCTGGATAAAATTTCCAAAGGCGTTTGATTACAAAATAGTGGATCCTTTCAGTACACTTCTGGAACATGGTGGTAAAAGGGTCAGTTTATGTGAAAATATCAACCACAAAGCATTTTCCCAGTTTAACTGTAAATATGGGACTGTAAGCTTTGGCCTTGCTAAAAGACAACCATTATGCTACCAACACAGTTTGCCTGTGTATATGTGTCCTGGATTCAGTCCAGTTCCATTCACCTCTTAACATTTTTGAAGAAAGACTAGACAGTGATCTGTCCTTAAAGACATTTTATGTGTTTGTCAATGCAGCTTATAATGAAGCTTTTTCTCAGCTACAAGATCATCACTCACATTGATTATAATATTAGGACTTATATCAAGAAAAAAGACCAACCACAGTGCAATACATTAAAAAGCAATATTGATTTGTGCTTGTAGCTAAATTGGCAATGTTTCCTTAATGCCACAGCACACTTAGGTCTACTGGGTACAGTGTCTTAATAAATAAAGAATATTAAGGGAGAAAGAGACACAAATTACAGTTTGCCATATGGAACACTCTCCATCCTATTTTTCCTTTGTAGCAGTATTTCATCTAAACATCTGCCACCACCCCAATTTCAAAGAAGCGTACATGTGTGAATGGAGTGAATGATCTGTAATTGCTACATAGTATATTAAAGTGTAATATAGGAGCTATTTCTCTGAGTGTACATGAAGTATAAGTGCAAAACTGCACACACTATTGTACTATTGTATGCACACTGGCATGCCTCAGAGAGTCAGAGGAGGGGGGCATAGAATTTGGTAGTGAAAATATTTTCATCAGTACAACTTACATTTTTATGTTGTATTTTAATAATGTATAATATGATCAAATTTCAATGAAGTCATGCAGTCATTTTACACTACATTTACTATAATCAATCTAATTACAATATACACATTATATTGCATAACATATGGGTAATACCAACATTAAATCTGATAAGAGCACAGGTTTGATGTAAAAGAAATCTGTTCTTCTGTGTGTACACATCAAAAGTGTGTGTATACATTAAAAGGCCTCATGCTTTTATTAAGGTCTTAAATTACTTCTAATATCCACTATCATTTATTGTAGAAGGTGCAGTAATATAATCTACAAGATTTATGTACTTTTTGTACCATCAGTACAATAACTATGATGCATTGCACATTCTATCATGTTCCAGAATTGCAGGCACTGATGCCTTCCAGTATTTACTGGAAGGCATCAGTGCTAGGGATGGCATAGAACTCGAACTCGAACCCGAGTTCGAGCCGAACTGTTCGAGTTCGAACGGACCCGGACTTCTCGAACTATCTCGGACGCGGACTTTCGATATTTCCCGGACATTCGATGATTTATCGAATGTTCAAACGTTCGAGTATCGAATCCGCGAGTAAAATGTACATGGTATCTAGGCGCAAACATCGAATCTGCGAGTAAAGTCTCCATTACAGCCTATACGCGAGTATCGAATCTCCGAGTAAAATGTCCATGTTACCTCGAACGTTCGAACACGAAAGCTCGAAAGTAGCGCGCGTGAGAGTAAAATCGATTTTACTTAAGTCCTGGATATTGGAACATGCTCCCCAGACCATTTCCCAGGTCCCACAGCCATTTACATTAAGTTACCATTAATATTTTAGTTGTATTTGACTCGAACTTTTCGAACTATTTGCCTCCCATAGACTTTAATGGGTCCGTTTTCGAACTTTCGAACTTTTACAATAGTTCGAAAACGGACCGAACTTTCAATAGTTCGACCATCTCTAATCAGTGCCTGCATGAAAGGGTAGCCAATAGTGGATTCACAGTACCAGATGGAGTGCTAATCCCTCTCCTACAGCTAAAGGCTGCCATACACATGGCCGATATTCAACAAAACCTGACAAGATTTGCCGAATATAAATATTGGCTATCTTTACTTTTAAATATAGGGAGCCGATACAATTGGCCTTAATACCATGTTGGGGGGGTCAGTCAGAGCAGTGTATATTTATGTCCACCGTAATTTTCTCTGACACAGACAGTCCACTATTGTGTCAGGTATCTCAAAACAGTATTAATAGTGGGGAATGTTCTGGTTTTGGGGCTGTTTCTACAGATTGACAGTCTGTTGGTTCCCTGATAAACTGCATGATTTACATCTGCAACCAATGCAGCTGCTCTTTAACTATGTATAGTTAAAGCACCATGTGCACATACTGTAGCTTCTAGGGGGAGAATGGACATTAAGCACCTCAATAGTATACGAATGATGGAATTTCATCCAGCTTAAAAGCCTATAAGATTTGCACGGCAATAAGCGCATCTTCCGATGGGCTTTACGTAGCTTGGATCATCAGCCCAAATGAGATGGCAGTACAGAGTGTGGAAATATAAGGGAACCAATTTGACCTTAAGTGGAAGCTGTCACCAGTGGAGCCCCAAATTTACCTAAATTACCAGGGGATAGTCATAACAAGATATGCCAGCATCTTATGAGCAAGGATACCAGCCATCTCCCACCTCATGCCTGTGAAGGCTGGCCTATACGGCACATTAACAGAAACATGACCAGGCGAATTTTAACAGAGCTGCAAGCGATCGGCTGTACATTATTTAACACTGTGGTTGCAGCTCTGGGTAAATCTAATTTGGTTCTTATTTGATGTGTGACTTGCCACGGTAAAGAACTGCAACCATAAAATGAAAACATTTAAGTAGCACATACATAAGGTGTGTGTGTTACTGCATGCCCTTCAATTCAGTACTTATTTTGCTCACGCTAAGTATCCCCACCTCCCACTCTTAACCAATGTCCCCTATTAGAAACAATTCTCTGTGAGGGCAAGCATGCTTCACATGCACACAGCAGAAAAGTATATGATAATAAGCCACTGTAAGATGTTTCAGACTCGATATTTAAAGAAACGGGAGAGATTGACAAAAAAAAAATGGTACAGTGATAAGAAAATTAAATAAAACTTTTTTTTCCAGTTTAGATACCTTTTAAATTGCTAGTGGTGGCTGCCCAGGTGTCTTTTTAGAAACATTTCTTAAAGGCATGCTAACCAATTGTAAATAGGAGAGATGTAGTAACAAAAATCGGCATTACATACCTGTCCGAGATCCAACAATGTAATAATTTTGAGATTTACTGCATTGCAGGATTGCATACAGGTAAGAAGCGCCAGTTTTGCTTGACATGGTAGCAGAAAACTCAACGTAAACCTACATTACATAGACTGTGCTGTTTTTGGAAACTGGTGCAGGTACCGCTAAGTAAGTGTAAAACCCATGCTAACCCAATGTTCGCTAGTTAATGCATCTCCCCATGTGTCATTTTTTGGCTCTGTGTAAATTAACTGCCCGTGTGTAAATAATGATTTCCTGAAAATTGTAAATGCTGTGAAAATGCTGGTTCAGTTATCAGTGTTTGTGTTCAAACTGAACTTTTCCAGCATTTTGTTCTGTACAGCTCTCTTTGTAGCTCGGTGGGGGGGGAGAGCATGGGGTGGTGTCGAGGTCAAGTTAAGGAGCTGTGACCCTGGTGGAATGGCAGGACACACAGGGACACAACTATTATTCTTTCAAGTTAAATAACTACACAAGTCTTGATTCTGCTATAAAGGATAAGCTGGGAGTCCTTTTTGAGTTTTTCACAAATGTATTCATTTAAAAAGATTTCCACATGCATGTGCAAGATTGTTGGCCATTTGTGGAGTAAACAGGCCTAAACACCCAACAATCCCTATTGCACAATATTGGAATTTCCTAATATTGTACAACCAGCAGACATTATGCGGCAGATTCATTAGTGGTCTAATTTTTTCTAATTGGCCATATTAGAATTTTTGTAGCAATACCAATGATACAATACCGGTATCATGTGAATGGGCCCCTTAAAGGGAATGTACACTGAACATTTGCCTCATATTAATCTACAAATAAATACACATAAATAGCACTTACTATAAGGTTTGTGTGTTACAGCATTCCTTTAATCCAGTATTTGTTTTGCTCAGGCTCAGTATCTTCCTCTCTATCTTAACTATAAAGAACCCTTTAAAAAACAATTAAACTCACCTAATCCACTACCCACTATTGCAAAGTACCCAGAAATCTCCCTCGGCAATCAGATCCGATCCTCCCCACTAGCCACGGTCAGTGACAGTACAAGATGCAACCAATGGGAACAACACCTCCTCACAGAGTGTGTCCTCCTATTGGCTAGCTCACAGACCGACACTCCAAGGAGAATCAGACCGGATCGCTGAGGGAGATTTCTAGTATGGAGGACTTAGGTAAAGTCCCAGAGGTGAGGACTTAGTGATTTAGAGGAGCAAGTGAGAGGTGAGTATAATTGTCCTTTAATTATCTGTGAAGGCAAGCATGCTGAGTAATTACAATGAGGCACCACTGGGAGTGGCAATTCCCCAGTTATTTACACAAAGAATGGTCACTACTCCAGTAATATCTATGTATTTGTCCCCCTTGTATGACTTTATTGTATTTGGCTACTGTACAGCGCTGCATCCCCAAGTCGTGCTTTATAAACTATACATACAGTAATAGCAAAACTGCACACCACATAAGGCACTTGATTGACAGCTGAAACGCAGACAGATCTAAAAAAAAATAAAAAATGGTACAGTGATAGTTAATAAGAAATGTTGTTTCCAAAAATGAACTAAATAAAAAAAACACTTGTCTGACATTCCATTGATTTGATTACAGGGGTTCCCACCTATACGAAGATTAATAATGTCAGATGCAAAGTAATTGTGCTGGGTGGTTTTTCAGAATGTCTTGGGAACATTGCAGCTAAGTATTATAAGTGAATGGCCAGTATTAGACCAATTTTAAATTACACCCAAATCAATGAGAAAACATGAAAAAAGATTTACAGATCTACATATTTCAGGTTCAATGTTGTTTCATTATGGAAAAAAAGTGGAAAAAAAAACCTTATGATAAATTGCACAATTCTTTAGGCCTGATTTTTAAAAAAAAAATGTGCTTTGGATTTAACTTATCACATGAAATATAAACGTACTTCTGAATTCTTTGATTCCAAAACACATGAACAGCATGTGACACTCAGTCTCACAGCTTGTGATTAACAAAGTTGTAGCATACTATACGTCACAGGCTGAATCCTACTAAATGTACCACACATTTTCCAATGTTCAGTTATCATGCATGCTAATTAAGTCACTGTGGCGCCGAGTAGTGACGTCAGGTGCCAGAAGGTGTGGATGCGGAGCCAGATTGCTGAGTGGTTGAACGTGGCAAGTCCTCTCCACTGAACTAAGAAGGCTCTGGGGTGGCTCTGCACCGAGAGCCCCTATTGGCAACGCAGTGCAAACACCCGGCAATGCTATATGCCGATAGCAGTTCTCAGAGCATCACTAACTGACGCTTTTCTATTTCGCCACTTTAAACTCCAGCTATTAGCTGACATTTAAAATGTCGCAATCGAATGCTTTTGGCATAGAACATCGCTTGCGGGGGCTGGGAGGTTAACTCCGAACAGGAGCATCAGGCCCTTTGGAGAATAGCTCTGCAAGTGTTTAAAATATTCTGCATCAATTGTTGTATATTGATCAACCAATACTCAAAATATACAAATTATTATTAAAATACACATTTATATTAAATATACAAATTATTAGGCCAATTGTGTT
Organism: Hymenochirus boettgeri; assembly: GCA_019447015.1. NCBI lineage: Eukaryota > Metazoa > Chordata > Amphibia > Anura > Pipidae > Hymenochirus > Hymenochirus boettgeri. Next base: position 193,281,117 of record CM033476.1, on the reverse strand, counting down.
TGCATGATAACAAATTTGATGATGGCTTCCATAAGGCAAAATAGACTATTTTACTGCAGTATATTTCAAATAAAATAAAACTGGTAAGTTCCGTTGTTAACATATGTATGCATCAGCCCATTTTTGTTTAATATGTAAAGAATTGAAAACACTTTATCTTACGCGTCAATTCTGTACAAAGTTTTAAAATCCTTGAAACATTGTGTCTGTTAGACTGTCATTTAACATTCTGATCATTTCTAGGAACACTGGCAATAGAAACGTTAAATCAATGTAAACACCAGGAATTGTAATTTTCTTCTATTTTTTTTCATTCAAACCAACACTGCCAAATAATTATGATTTGAGAATATTCCATCTTGTAATTAATGACCCACTTTCTTGCTTATCTGTTTTCTAAACAATTCTAACTGGTTCCTAGGGACAAAGGATATTCGATGACAAAGTAGTAATTACACCCAATGTTGTTTAGCACTATTAGTTGTTCCTAGTTGGGCACACATATGCACCTATGAGTTGTACACTTTAAATTGCATGCACAAACTACTTACCTTCTAAAACTTTTAAAGAGCCATCATTTGTTCTAAACGATATACGTTTAGGAAATCCTGAGGAAAGAGGGAAATCCATTCCACAAAAACAACATGAATAGTAGAGATGGCCAAATTTCATAAAGTTCGGTACGTTTTCGAACTTCAGTAAAAGTTTGAAAGTTCGAATTCAGACCCATTTAAGTCAATGGGGGAGTTATAGTTAGAAAAGTCCGGATGATTTACAGCTAAGCTAACAATGGTAACTTATTGTAAATGGCTGTGGCACCTGGGAAATGGTCTGGGGAACATGTCACTATCACCAAAACTTGTTTAAACACTTCAGGCAGGCAATTGTCGGGTTTTGCGCAAGCTACATTTGAGGGTTATGGCCAATTCAAAGGTTACCGAACTATACTTTTGAGGGGTATCCGAAAATTGGACCATAAACTCGAGGGTTACCGAAATCAAACAATACTTTTGAGAGTTAGCGAACGGCCCGTAAATTCGATAATTATCGAATTAACAATAATTAGTGAAAATACAGCCGCAAGTCTGAGACATCCGGGATAGTTAGAGACGTCAAAGTCCATTCGGACTTGTTAAGTTAGATTCAAACTCAGGTTCTAGTCCATCTCTAATGAACAGCTGCAAATATCTTACTTTCTGAACAAACCTAGAAGGAATGTTTAAATCTCTACATTTGCAAATCCTACAAATATAACTAAAACCTTCAGCTTCACTTTACCAAGCCAATCGTTAACTGCAACTACCAAGCATTAACATGTATAAATAATAAGTACACTGGAAAATTAGTTTTTCTTAATTTGCCTATTACTGGAAACTATAAATCTTTCCAACTATCACTGTACCGTTATTTTTGTTGATCTGTCCCCAATTTCTAGATATCTAGTCTGAAACAGCTTTAATTTAAAGGACAAGTCCAGCACCAAAATGAAAACTTACATACAGGTAAATCACCCCCCAAAACCCTAAATGGTAATAGTTTGAAATGTGAAATATATAAGTCTAACCTGAAATCCTGCACAATGTCCTGTTTCCCTGTTTCTGCTTCCTGGTTCTTCCAGTTAGTAACTGTCATGTTATGGATTTGACAGTTGACATCACAGCCAATGACTGAATGTTAATCCCCTGTCTGCCTTTTGTGAGCATGCCCAGGCTCAGTAAAGGCTTCTAAATGGCTCAGTTTCCATGAGGCATCCAGAAGCCTAGCAGGCATACAGTAATGAATTCATAGGACAAAGTAGGATATATCAACATATTTTAAAGAGGCCATTCTTTCTAAAAGATGTTCTTATGAAGTTGGAGTTGCCCTTTAAGCAATTTTAGTATCATAAATACTTCTGTTATGTACAGTTTTACTGTAGCTGGAATGGTGACAGTTGGTAAGTGAACTGCATGATGGGAAATTCCCTCTTTAAGTGCTGCCTCAAAGGGATTACTGATCATGATTGCCCTCACAGTAAGTCAGTCTGTCAGGGGGCTGGGGGACTGACCCTGAGCAAAACAAGTGCTGAATTGAAACCATGCAGCAACACAAACACATCAGAGTAAGTGCTGCTTACATGTATTTATTTATAGATTGAAATGAGGCAAAATACCCTTTAAAAGTTAAAACAGTATTATTCTTCTTTCCATAGAATAGATATTAAACTTACAGTTAGAAGTATGTGTGACCAATGGATCAGTTACTTGTCTGGAAAAATGTATGATCAAATTGCAAGACAGTTGGGTTATTGAACCCTAGGAGAATGTGGTTTATTTTTGTAAAAAGAATCTATACATATACTGCACAGTAATAGAGGTGTGAAGCTGAACTAAGCCACCAGTTAGTTGCTTTAAACTGAATTGGCCAAAAAATGCTCCCTTAATTACACGTTTGTTTTGATCAATCAAAATCCAAAACAAACAATATATTTGTTCAATAAAAACAGGAAATTTAGTGTCCCATGCCCATATTTACTTAGTAGTGCAAAGCTTTCGTCTATTAACCTAGTTCTAGTTTGTGCTTAGTTTTCCTAAAATACATTTGGTCAATTAGTGCAACGTAAATAACAAGGAAATCTGTGCTTAAATAAAACAAAGTAAGAACATGTTTCCCATATTGCCACTAGATGGCACAAGGATCAATCAATGACAGGGAGAGGAATGAATGGGGGCCAGTATAGATGGTATTGCATGTTTTGTTTAATGTAGTCAGTAGGTTACAATATATCATGATTAGAAGTTGCAAATGAATTGCAAACTTAATTAAAAAGAAAAAAAATACAAAAATACCAGGTACCAATAATCCTACGGTGTCACCATATTAGAGAACTGGTGACACCGGACTGGTGACCTGGAGATGGGAAAGGTTCAACCACCTATTAAGCATCAAAAATGAGGCAAGAAAAGATTAACAATTTCATTTTTTTTAATGGATATATTGAAAGACTCTTGATTGACCAGACAGACAGACTGCTGCCTGGATAATAAGGGAGGTTGTTTCCTTTTAGTATTTTATGTCTTATATAAGGCGTATTAATTAAACAGATAAGGTAAAGCTGGCCAAATATAACCAACATTGAAAAGCAATAATTGTAAAATGTCTTTCAACACTCTGGAAACTGCTAAACTACTGAGCTCTAACCAATGGACAATCAAATGTTTTGTCATCAACAGTCTAAGTTTAAAACTGAAACAGACCTGAGACGAATGAAATACAAACTAATAGGAACTAATTTGCCTTCAGTGCCACCATATTCCAGAATTGCAACCTACATGAAGTATCCAGAAATACAGGTTGTAATGTTCTCCGAGACTTAGAGGTGGAAAAGTTTTGAACCCCTTTAAGCTAAAGCATCAATGTTGGGCCACAATTCTTATGTGTACTTTATTGGTCGCTCACTTGGGTAGGAAGCCTTATAGTACATTTTCCTCTGCGAAAAACAACTTTGTTAACCATTCAGGCTTGAGGTTCAATCTTATTTTGAAGTTGGATTGAGTGCTAAATGTTACCAACAAAAACAGAGAGGCTTGACTAACAATTGAATGTGGCCTATATATACACACTGCAGAGAAAGAACTGTGTTTCCTCCTCTAAGTAATCACATTTACTTAGGAACATTTTTTTGTGAATTTTTAGTTGCAACCACAAAATTGAAAGTGCATGGTTTTCCACCAACAAATAAACAGAAATACTAACATATACTTAACTTTTATCTTCTGGCAGTTACAAATATGTGTGAACACTAAATAACAGAAGATACACTTAGAATATTTTACAATTAATATTTACAAATACACAGGCAAGAAAACACAACTTATTTGTTATTTTACACTAGCAACAACATTTTTAGACTTAAATTAAAGTTTGTGTTTTTTACATGAACACATCCAGCTACAATACTGACCATGCTGAATACTAGATTATACTCGAGAGTTATCAGCTTTTACTACAGCTGTAGAAGAACCTTACTCCTTAAAGTCAGCTACAGACATCAATTCACCTCCATTATTAATGTCCATCTGTTCAGTCAACTCTTCTTGTGTTACTGGCAAGCATATTTTTGTGGCCGAATCAATCTTAAAAAGTGTATCCATTTTTATTATAGGGTTGATGTTGAATGACTTCTGAAAAGATTTTGAAGTGAAATAGTAAACAAATGGATCAAAACAACAGTTCATTGTTGCAATGCACAGAGTGATTGGATAGAGTGTCCTTGCAAATCTCTCAATGGAACAATTCGCAATGGCTTGTGAGCGCACTAAAGCATACAGGAAAAGAATAGAATTAAAAGGCACAAAACACACAACAAAAATAGCCACATGAACAACAATCATTTTAAGGACTTTCTCTTTGTTGGTTCCGATCTGGCACAGTGTTGCAGGTTTCCTCAAAGTCCTCAGAACCAAAGAAGAACAGGTAAGGTTTAATAGCAAGGGGATAATGAACCCCACCACTTCAATAAATATGGTGATTTTCGACAAATAGGTTTTCCAAATGCTTTTAGAAAAACCCTCAAAACACGTGGTACTTGAGTTGGAAACATTGGTAGTGGAAAAGAGAGAAGCAGAAATCCCTCCACTGAGAACTATGATCCAAACACCCGCGCAAACTATTGCAGAATTTTTTCTTGTACGGATGGTGCGAGAGCGAAATGGATAAACAATGGCCAGGAATCGATCAACACTGATGCATGTAAGAAAAAGCATGCTTCCGTAGATGTTCGTCAAGAACGCCGTCCCTGAAATCTTACATAGGCTGTCACCAAAAGGCCAGTGTCTATTAAAATTATAAAAAATCTTAAAAGGCAGCGTGAATACGAAGAGCAAATCGGAGACAGCAAGGTTGGTCATGAAAATTGCAGTTTCATTGTGCATCTTCATTTTGAAGCAAAAAACGAAAAGAGAGGCACAGTTTGTAATCAACCCAAAGATAAACACCACACTGTAAACTGCACCATACAGATTGTATTTAAAGGAGTCATTGATGAGGCAGGTGAGATTGCTTTCGTTTCCCATTCCAACACTGGGAAGGCCAAGCGAGTATCTTGCACGGGACTCCTATCAGCATCCATAGAATAAAAGAGCTGCAAGGCAGAGTTGCTTGAGGAACCACGTTTCTGTATTAAAATTCACAGCAACTTTTATTTGTTTTCTTTTCTCCATATCATATGCTGTAAACCTAGTAAATAAAAACAGAGCATTTGTTATTGTGATATTGCAGAAAGACACAAAGAAAAGGGATGAAAAGGGGCGGGGAAGAGATTTGTCTTTTGCTTATCGGCAAATAAATCAGCAGCAAGCACAATAAAGGTAGTAATGTAGAAGATACAAGATGCATGCAAGAATACCACATGCTCACAGAATTTTCCTAGGGCTAACAATGCACTGAGTACTATAAATTTCCATTGGTTAAAAGAGTGATCTGCAAAAAAAAAAAAAAAAAAAAAAAAGCACCAGCAGAAGCCTTTGCTTGTCCTTATTTCCTACCATCTAGACCACATACAGTTACAAAACAGAGAGAATGTGTAGGATTAATAGGACCACTCTTACAAAGCACCAAAAAAATGTCAATTAAAAATGCCCGCTTATCTTCCCCCGGAGGTGGGGACCCCTATTGCTACTTCCAAAATGCTGGGAAGCTGAACTAGTTTACCTGAAAAGTAGAGTATAACAAGAGCCTAAATGTGCTCAAAAGAAAGCACACAAGCTTCATGCAAACATATTGTGCATGCACAGGAAGTGATGTTTCCCAGGTGAATAAGCTGAATTAAGAAGAGTAGGAAGAGAGGCCCCAACCTCCCATAGATTTAGGCTGGGTACACACTAACTGATTATTTGTCCCGACCAAGCACTTGGCCGGGACAAATGTACGTTGGTTGCGTCAAATTCTGCAGCTGTCAAATTTGCAAACAATTAATTGTGCGGTCCAATAGGGCACTGAATTTAGCTCCGATCCGGATCGAGGTCGGTCGCAGCCAGCCACCCCACACCACCAGGTGCCATGAATCGGTTGGCCGGCCGAAAATATCTGCTGGTGTGTACCCAGCATAAGAATATATGCAGGCATTTTTAGGCGAAAAATGTTGAATGGCTGATTGTGTAATTGGCTTGTTCACTTTGTTCAAGCATCAATACTTCTCCTAGGGCAAGGGTTGCAATGCCATGCAAGATCAGATTATCAAAGAGATGATCTATTGACAAACAATGACATAGCTTGATCTAGCCGAGGATCAAGGGAGTCATTGATGAAACATAGAAGCAGCAGACACCCACATCCTCACTTTCCAGAAATGGCTGGGATTTAGAATATAGGCTTTTTATTGTTTAATTTATTTGCTGGATCTATCTAACTATACCTATATAGCAAGAAGCACCATTAGCAAGAACTACGCTTTAAAGAAGATATTATGACACATCGTATATCTATGTGTATAAACAAAGAGAAAAATAATGTGGCTGCCTAGGTCTTTGCCATAGAATCTAACCATCAATTATAATAGTCTGTTTTACCACTAAAACATGATTAGGCACATATTACAAATAGAACCAGAGAGACCAGATGTGAGATAAAAATAAAACAAAACGATGACAATATAATGACAGAACAAGAAAGGAGTCAGTCAATCCCTTCTGGTAGAATCCCTGTCCTGTTCTAAAAAAAGGAGGCATTTTAATACAGTGGGTTTCTATTTATTTAGGCTGAGGCTACACTATGCCGGACAGCAATGCACGTGAAAAATGTGTGTTACCATCCGTTTGCAATGAGATACGCACAATAGTCCACAATCAGAATGTATGTGATTCGCATGTGCTCCGAAAAGACTCAATTGGATCTTATTTTTATTTTCTTGTATTTATTCTATTGCTCCCCATCATCAATCACCGTACCTCAGCTTAACCTCTCTGTATGCACAATCTTGTCTCACTTGTCAAGCATTGCATTGCCTATAACCTAAGATCCAAAGAAGCTAGAGACATCATCCTAGGCTTGTTTGAAAGGTATGGGAGTGCTCCACTCGTACAGTTACCCTTAAATCTATTTGGCCTAATTTAGCGAGAGCCTCTTGGTATATTAGCTTCCATATGAGAAAGTTTAACACTGACATGGAGACTGGTGTTACATTTTTGCCATTCTACACCTTGTGAAGCACAACAGGTCACATTCTCAAAGGGTTGTCACTCTACACACTACACTTTTTGTATGCTGTTAGATCTGCATGTGTTTCCAACTTATTTCACAACTGAAATGTTAGCCAACAGGGCCAAGTATAATCAGCTACAATGGGCCAATATTGGGCAAATATTTAAGGGGAGAAAGTCAGGTTATCCTAGAAGCAGCATGTATTTTTATTCATACAATACAAGGATTGTGGAAGCACTCCAATAAGGCTAATTTACAACTACATTTAGCGGAAGTGCTACTGATCTGGTCAAACATTTATACAAACATAGAAAAGATAATCAATGCACATTCCTAGGCCCCATACAACATCATATCATCTGCACACTGGCTTACTTTATAAACAAAGGGGTTTTAGTATACATTACTGTGATCACATGAAGGAAAAGCCTTCCAACCACGTCAAGGTAACCCCAGTCTGGAAGGTCCTAACCTCTAACATTTTCAATTTCTTTTACTTCAATTACGATTAGCAAACTTTGCATTTCTCATTTTTACACACTGGATCCATATAACAGGCTCTCTCACTTCCCCCCAGCCCTTTGGCTTTTTAAAATGAGGGAAGAAGCCATCCAGTGCTTTATATTAAAGGCATTGGACCTCCTGTAAAAGGGGCATGTTGGGAGTGCTATTACCACATGGAAGCTTGAATAAGCCTCCCAATAGATACATACAATACAAGAATTGTGGTAGCACTCCAATTAGGCTAATTTACAACTACATTTAGCGGAAGTGCTTTTAAATGACTAAAAGCACAGATTTCTTGTTCCGGGATTGCAGTCTAGTGGAAGAGCCTTTAAAAATAAATTAAAGAATAAAGTAAGGATATACCACTAAGAGGAAAGGGGGTGAAAATAAAACTGGATGATTTAAAGTTACTGTGGTATGCGAGATAGAAAAAGGTATAGTTAAGTAAAGCCGGAAACAGTTGGGAAATGTCAGAGGAGCCAGCAGTGGATCATGTTGAGTGTGAGTTCTGTAGCTTTGTTCCTGGCTCCTGGCTTAGATTAATTGAAGAACGGGTGGCAAGGCATAGCTCCTTTACCTCCCGTTATTCAATTAATGCAAAAATGTATAATTATTGTTCCCATTTTGGTAGAGTAAGCTGGCTCCTCCCTCCATGCAGTCAATCAAGGTTGTGACTGCTGGCATCACATCCAACGATTGGCTGCTGTTTCCCCTGCAGCCTTCTCTGCACATGCTCAAGCTTATTAAAAGCTAATTGAGCAGTGGAAGGAGGCAGATACCTTTGCCAGAACAGAGCAAAACTTCTCCTTAAAGAACTGGTTACAAATGCATGTAATAAACTGGCAACAATAGTTGGGGTGGCAGGCAGATATCGGACAAGTCACCAGTTTTTTTGTTTTAAGGGTAGACATGCCCTTAAATTGTAAGAGTTAACCTAAAAGGTGGAGAAGCGTATCCTGGAATTGAAAGTTAGGGGGTATTTGTCAGGCCGTTAGTCTTTCTAAACTATGATATTTAGGTTTTCTAAAAGTTCCACAAATAACTTTTCTACCATGTGCAACATGTTATATTTTTATATTTTAAGTTTTGTATGATGTATTCAAGATGCTTAATGAAACTGAGAAAACTAGAAACAACATTCCTGTCTCATTGTGCCATACGAGTCTGTGTACCTATTTTTTTCTTTGTTGATGAACGCTTATCCAGTATTCTTAAACAATATCCTTCAAGGGCTTAATGGCATTTCCTGTCAAAGTCTATCCTTGTAGTGGAGGATCTGTTTTCGATTCTGTCAATTATCTTCACAGAGATGGCTAGCTTTGACCATATCCTTGGCCTGTGGAGGAAGGGTGGAGTGAATGGGAACATATGTTTCCAGTAAAACGAATGTCAGCCTTGCATTTACACAGTTCAAAAGTTATTTTATGATGAAACAAATCAATAGCTCCATTACTATATGTAGTGTCACCTTATAGTGTTGTTTAGAGTAAACAGTGCATGGTTCTTTTTAAAAATAAGAGCCATATCATGCTGTTTCCAAGAATCCCCTTAGCAATAATAAGGTGGACAGAAATGTAATATTATAATAAACAAAACAAAAAATACTAAGACAAAATGTTTTAAAAGTAGTAATAAGCCAACCAATCAAAACTGCAACAACAAACCTATTCTAGAAAGCTGAATGGCAATCACAGAAATAGTTATTTGCTGTTCTACTAATGGCTCACTGAAACCCCTGTGGCAGAGGGAGCACTGAAGTGGAGCTAACTCAATTTAGATTAGGACATGGGCAGGCGCATTACACCCTAACATATTTAAGACGCAACCGGTTTATGCGTAGGGAATGTACTAACTAGCACACACAACTTCAATGGTATACACCCTTTTCCATTTTGTGCATGACTGCATGGCAGTAGACTCCATTACGGCTAAACATCACAGGTGAGAGTAAACAAGAGATTTTTATGAAGATAAACTTTATGGCAGAATTTCGGTTTTCGAAACTTATGAAATTTTGGAAATAACGTGGTTTTGGTTGCAATTAAACCAAAAGGTGTCCATACACTAACAACTTACCTGCTGTGTGATCCAGCCAGGGAAGGTTGGAGGTAAGAACAGCTGGACAGTTCGGTGTTAAAGCCAATTAGACAATCATCAAAACAAACGTTTAATTGGCTTTAACATCTAACTAGTGTATGGCCAGCTTAAGGCTTGGTACATACATCTCTGCTAATCCTGAATCCTATTCGACATGGAAGTTAATATAACAGTTTTAACATTTTGGTCAGGAGAACATGGGAAGCCAGGGAATATTTGGCCCATTCATTAGGACAACACAGGAAAACTGAGGGCAATGGGTGTTATTTTCTATCACTATTTTGGATATCCCTCAAAAATAATGGATTTATTATTTTTCTTCTAGTTGCAATCAATCATTTGTCAAATATAAATATGCAAAAAATCTAGACATGCCAGCAAATCCTTGGTTAGACATATTGACAATACTTCACACCATCTTACATCACATCATATGCATTGATCAAAGCCCTTGGTTGGAATATGGACTTTATTTACACTGAATAATCACCCACTGGGTTCACCAACAATTTGAACATGAAAACAAATTGTTTACCATGTTAATAAAATGTCATTTATTCCCTTAAATGGCTTTACATTATAGTAAAAGACTGGTTACTAAGCATTTATTTATATTTTGTCCCATGCTGATGCCTCAAAAAAAGCAACAAGGCCCCATTTGCCATTGGTCTTTAGAAGAAAAACACAGCTGACATGATCTCAGTATGAATGGCCCAACTTAGGGAGGCATTTCCCCTTATTAACTTGTATGTGGTTCATACAAATCTGTAAAATGAATGATTAAACAATCAAAACCAAACAGAAAGAACCGTGAATATTAACTAATCCTTATTAAGGTGTTTGTACATACTCAACATCCCACAATCCCAGTGGGTTCAGAGCTATATGGGTGAAAATTACATTCCACATTTGGTGCTGTGCCATACATGGTGACACATGTATGAATAAGTGTGACCATTCTAGCGATTTTCCCCACAACACCATTGCTAATTTAATATTTCTGGCAGGAAACAATAACAGGGAACCAAAGACCAGACTTCGAGATGAGTCACAGTCACAAACAGTCAATACCCATAACTAACAAAAAACGTCACTAGTAATTTTCTCCAGATAAAGTTCCATCTTACATTTCCTCCGACTTCCCAGCAGCTGCCAGTTCATGGTAACATATTACAGACATAATCAGCTTTCCTTGCCGAGGTTCAGATGCCTCATTCTGGGCCAATTTTTGTTGTAATGTCAAATAACTATCTGCGGTTACAATTTTGAGAGCAACATACCAAAACCTGTTTTTTAACGGGTCACTAATACGCCAGTGTCAAAGGTCAATAGATTGTCCAAGTACCAATATAACACTATATGCAGTGCAGTTGGTGGTGATGGTGCTACCAAATTTGAGAACATAAAACACACTAAAACTGAGAATGCTGAATGCTCTTGTAGGATCCCTCTCTGTCATTCCTTTAGGGACGCAAGACTTTGTTCAACAACCAATAAGAAACAGAATAGAAAAATTGCAGAGAATAATTAAAACAAGGAACATGTGTATTTAATTACATTTCCTGTATAAGGGGCCCTGTGATGAATAACAAATGGCACTGTTGCCTTGGAATATAATTAAGAGAACAGCATCTGCTCATAGCCACTATAAAGCTAAAAACCAGGTAGGTACAATTACCTGTCAGTTATAATCCCCTAATGAGAAGATCCAAATAACTACAGTGATAACATACATTAGAAATACACCGTTTAATGGCACTGTCTACAATGTGCAAGTTGGTCGTGTTTTCATCTACGTCTTTCTTTGTGGCAAAAAAATAAATTAAGTCTCAAACAGGAAAAAATAATGATTACTAAAATCTTACTCAAAAGGGGGGCTGTGGGAGCACTCCTGTGGCAAAATTACTTTATAACAAATAGTGGAAGTGCTACTGATCTGGCCAAAACATTAGAACAAACAAGAAAAGAGATGATCAATGAATGTGCATTGACCATCACTTTTCTTGTTTATTAAAATCTTACTTGCGTGTCCGCAAGCACAGCTACCAGATAATGTTTAAAATACAAGGAAGAGCGAGAATAAAAGTCAGGATAATGCACACAATACCACCTGGAATGCTTGACATCAGTCTACCAGCGACTTAACATTTTACATAACTTTGAATTCCAGGTAATACTTGCAAACCATGTTCTCACTCCCATTTTTGGCGCTTGCCTTTAGACCGGCTCGTCTTAAATGCATGATTAGCCTTTAATTGCCAAACCCTTTATTTTAACATTCTGCCTCTTACAGCAAAGTTTCTGAACTGCCAAGTATTTATCCAAAATTGTGTAATCTAAAGGAAATGAAGATTCCTCATTATTCTTTTTTTTTCATTCCGGTAAATGTGCCTACTCCTATTATGTCCGACACTCATTAAAACTGTGTAACGTCCCCTCCTCCTCTGTCCAACTGACACCATCCCCCAACTTACACCATTTCTCATCCCCTCTGGTGTTTACACTTTAGCTCTCCCCTTGTATCCTCCCAACATCTGCATCAAAGTTCACAGTTCAAATGAAATGCTGCAAGGTCACACCCGACCCAGTGTACAGCTGCAAATGGGAAATATTCAGATCAGTCAATAAAGCAGAACAGCTGATCCAAATCATTCAAGGCTGTGTTTAAATTGAAGGAAATTTCCTTATTATAAATAAGAAAACAACTTCTAATACAAAACCATTCAGGGTACATTTCATAGCACTGTAGGCCAAACACCCCCATCCCCAATTAACACTTGAACCACAGGGTGTTACCTGGTTAATTTGCACAGGAATACTATTGGTTCTCACTGACAATGATGAGTTACAGGGAAAGTCAATAAAAGTTCTTGTTTAAGTCAGATGTTCTCTAACCGTTTCTACAAGACACAGTAGGAAATTCAATTGCATATAATATGAGAAAATGTTAAATATTTTGTATGATTTGAAATAAAGGATTTACAGAGTGTGAGAAATGGTTTATAGCCTTATACCAGGGACTTCAAACTTGCAGCCCTGCCCTACAGATATTTAAGAACTACAGCTCCCAGCATTCCCTAACAGTTATAGCTTTCAAACATCTGGAAGGCTGCAAGTTTGACAATCCCTGTATTTTACAATCTGCAAAACAAACCTCTCCCAAAACACACTAGCGTGATTTGTTTGAGCTTGAGATTTTTGCTAACATTGCAATTGCAGCAACGCATGCGATTGCGTTTCCGATACGACGATCGCATACGATTTCGTATCTCAAAAGGTGAAATCGCATGTGCAAACGCAACGGAATTGCATGTTTGCAGCGCAGTGTGGCCGTGCCCTTAATGACAATTAGGGGTTGGTTACCTTTGTTTGCATAAACTGTCTCCAATGAAGTATACAAGTAAATAAAACTAGAGCACAATTTGCGGTTCCACAGACCATGGCCCATGGGAGATCAATGCCTTGAGCAATAGAAGTCCATCAAGAGGCAGTGACAGGCAGCAGACAGCGAATGGCTAGATATTACTTTTCAATCACAATAGAGCATTGGATCTAATGTGAAACATCTACAAGGGGGTCGACTACTTCACTATCTGTCATGACTAGGACTGGAGTTAGAAGGAGACCTTTTGTAGCCATCGTAGTGGAGGATGATGGGAATAGTAGTTTTAGACAACCCTGATTAAAACACACACAGGTGTCAGGTTTCAGTAGCAGGTCCTTACTGTAGGTGTTCCCAGACCGGTACAGTTCGTCATTGATCAGGGAATCCAGAGGGGGATGGAGAAAGAAAGGCTCCTTACCGGTGTGATCACTAGGACGCTGCAGCTTTCCTTGTCCCCAGTACATAGAATATGAAGTTACAAAGTCCTGATCTCTTATGTCCCTTTAACACAATGAACTAACTAATCAGGGGGATGAGCAGCCGGTTACCCAGTGTCTCACCGAGTTAATCCTCCCCAATGTGAATCCAGCAGCTGGTGATCCCATTCCTTTGTTAGTCAGTCCCCCAGGCGGAGCATTAGGAGCAGCATGTCTTGGAGAGAATACAAGGCAGTATAATGGGCCTAATGTCTGGCCTTGGATGGGAGAAAACACAGAACCTTGGGGGGCTCAATAGGAAACGCTTTTCATTGGATGAGAAGTTATTATTAGATTGCACGAGCCCTCCCATTCCTCCCGGCTTCGCTATTCTGTGAGAACCAATCACAGCTCACATGGGGTCTAGAGCAGTGCCAGGGAGAGAAGCAGCTCCCCAGACAGGAATTAACATGTTAGGGACCGGGTTTAGGGAACTGAAAGGCCAGGTCTTGGTCCATTACTTTGCTTGGTGGGTGGGTCTCTCAGGAGAGGGGGGGATGTGATTGAACTGGTAAAAACATTACTGCTTGCAAAAAACAAAGTTTAGATCTGGGAAATCACTTTATGGTTAGAAGTAGTTAGATGTAGTTACACTACATCGTTGCAAAGATAGGCAACGTTTTATCCCCCCATGTGTCCGATCCTTAGGGATCCCTGAGATTATTCCTGAGGAAGGGTGGATACGTCCCCCCTGAAACATTGAATTGCTTTATGTCTGAATAAACTATAGGGGTTCTCCCTTTTGTCACCTGTTCATCCGTGCAGCATTCTGGTTTCCTTTTTCTGTTCTGCAGTGACAATTGGCCCTTTGGAATGGGGTTTGAACAGAGCAGCACTGGAGATAACTAGCAGGTGTGTGAGTGTGCCTATCCATTATTGTTTTAAAAACATTTGAGGACACAGTACAACACACATAAAAGCACTGAGCGCTTTTGCCATCCACTTGTATCTGCTTTTACAGGTGTTTGCTTTTTCCCGCATTTTGCAGATTATGGGTAAAAAGAAAATCCCATGTCATATTGATTGAATCTGCTTCCGTCCGCAGGAGATTATGGGTAAATAGAAAATCCCATGTCCTATTGATAAAATCCGCTTCTGTCCACAGGAGATTATAGGTAAAAAGAAAATCACATGTCATATTGATTGTATCCACTTCTGTCCACAGGAGATTATGGGTAAATAGAAAATCCCATGTCATATTGATTGTATCCGCTTCCGTCCACAGGAGATTATAGGTAAAAAGAAAATCACATGTCATATTGATTGTATCCACTTCCGTCCACAGGAGATTATGGGTAAATAGAAAATCCCATGTCATATTGATTGTATCCGCTTCCGTCCACAGGAGATCATAGGTAAAAAGAAAATCACATGTCATATTGATTGTATCCACTTCTGTCCGCAGAAGATTATGGGTAAATAGAAAATCCCATGTCATATTGATTGTATCCGCTTCCGTCCGCAGTAGATTATGGGTAAAAAGAAAATCACATGTCATATTGATTGTATCTGCTTCCATCCGCAGGAGATTATGGGTAAAAAGAAAATCCCATGTCATATTGATCTGTCCACAGGAGATTATGGGTAAAAAGTATATCTCATGTCATATTGATTGTATCCACTTCCGTCCACAGGAGATTATGGGTAAAAAGAAAATCTCATGTCATATTTATTGTATCCACTTCCGTCCGCAGGAGATTATTTGTAGAAAGAAAATCTCATGTCATATTGATTGTATCCACTCCTGTCCGCAGGAGATTATGGGTAAAAAGAAAATCCCATGTCATATTGTATCTGCTTCTGTTCGCATTTTTATGGCATAGACTTGTATTTGTGATATTTTTGTGCTATTTTGTCAATGACCCAAAAATGGTGATCACGTGCATTAGAAAATCGCAATGGACCACAGTGCACACAGAGGGAGCGACATTATAAATAAAATGTCTTTGAGAATCGCAAAGTGCGAACGGATCGCAAAACACTGCAAAAACACGCTTGTGAGGCTTAACCCTTACACACACCCGAATTTTCACAAAAGGTACATCACATTTCCTTTATGATTGTCATAATTTGACACCTCTTTGCCCTAGAATAGATCCATATAACAACTTTTTCTATATTAAATATGCTTTTCTAAAGGCTTCAAGATTGAAAGGTTGATGAAAATGATCAAACACAGAAAGATACTTTCCCTGGGAATAAAGAAATTTGAAAGTATAAAAAGACCCATAAAAAAACACAATATAGTTTAGAAGCATAAGGTTAAATTTAGGTAAATATAATTGACTGAATGCTTAAAGGACAACAATAACAAAAAAAACAACATTACCCCCATTACATGTCCACACTTCCAGCAGCTGAAATCACTTACTCACGTTTACAGCTGTGCTGCCCTCCCTTAGATATCACACAGCAAAGTTGAATGATAAAAGCCCGCCTCCTAGATGGCCCAGGGCCACGATTAACATAACACTTGTCATTGGCTGGTGGGAATGTCTGTTACAACCTCTCTCCTCCTCCTCTGCCAGTCAAACAAACTTGAAATGTCCTGTTGCTAGGATACAGCCTACATAAACAAGCTGATCAATGGTGGGTGGAGGAATGTTTTCTACCATGGTAGCTTTGAGTGACAGTTAGATGCAGACAGAATTGTTACACCCCCTTCACAGTGGGGCTTATTGCAGGCCTAGAGAGGCTCGAAATCAGGAAAAAAATGTATGGGGTGGGCTGCATACCTTTACTCTTTCTAAAGCAATTATTAAAAAAAAATACAGCGAGGCAATACAGTTATCCTTTATGCTCCCATTCTGTTTTATTGTGTACAGTAATCTTAAGACATTCACCCACCAGGAATATATCTAGGGTTTACAGATCAATAATGCAGTTTAAATGCAATCAGTTTGCAACCAATGCAGCACTGCTAATTACATTTATTTAGAGCCTCCTACACTCAGCATTTGATCTGGAAACCCTTAAAAGCTACTTTCACAGGAATGAATATTAGGCATTCGCGTTGCGTTATCACTGGCGGTATCTCAGAGTTGCCAGTAGGAAAATGCTGCATGCAATGTTTTCCTAGCTGCAACACATCTGGAACCGCTAGAAACACATGACACAGATGGCAAATAGTCGTTTGTGTGAAAGTAGCCTAAAGGTGGCCATACATACAAACGATAATGGGTAAATCACGTCGTGCATTATTGTTCATGTGTATGGGCTTTTCCCAATCGACTGGAGTGCCGACGAATGGCCGTAGTCTCTACTACGATCGGTCGGGAAAAATACGGAAAATTTCCGTCCGCTGTACCTTAAAGGGCATGTCCACCCCCAAAACTATAATCCCCCCCACTAATGGCCCCACCATGTAGTGTAATAAAATCCTTACCTCACATCCCAGCTCCATATGGTTCTCCTGTAGTCCCCCCCAAAGTCCCAAAAACTGCCCACCAGGAGGATAGCAGAGTCCATATAGGACTCTGCCTCCTGTCTCGCCTCCGGGAGAAGTTTGGCATGCGTACTGCAGCCCTTCTCCCTCCCCCTCCCTCTCCCTTCGTTTTGCGATCCCTCCCCCTACCATAAAACCCCTTGCCCATATCATAGTATATCTTCCCCCAGCCCCAACCGCTAAAAAATTATTTTAAGAAAGACCCCAGAACTCTACTTACATTCCCTCTCTCCCCCGGCATTCTGAGAAGCCGGCAGCCGCGTCCATGATTGGCTGTCTCTCAGCCAATCATGGACGCAGCTGCCGGTCCCGCCCCCTGCTTGCAGTGTCTTGCAAGCAGAAGGCCTGGTCAGGTGTTGGAGGAGAGAGGGAAGGTAAGTAAACATCGGGGCACTTTCTTAAATTTATTTTATAGCGGTTGAGGCTGGGGGAAGATATACTATGATATGGCAAAAGTTTATAATAAGGGTGGACATGCCCTTTAAATAAAGTAAAGGGAGCTGATACAATTGTACCGTGTATGGCCGCACGACCGACCGATCCCCATACTGCGTATAGGGGTCGGTCAGGTATGTGTATGCGGTTCCCACAGCATGTGTGCCAACAGATACCAATGTGATCTGTCAGTGCACATGCTGTTCAAATCGCATGTGTATGCCAATCATAACTATCTCTTTGCCACCTGCTTCACTAGGGACTTATATTGTGCCTTAAATATAAGATGCAATGTTTCTCCAACTTTCTGGTTTAGATTCTTGCCTTAGCTCAGCACAAATAGCAGTAGTTCTCTTTTTCAGACTGTGGTGCACTTGGCAATGCATATCTGCACTTTTTGAGTGAACTATTCCTTTAAGTTACACTGGTGAAAATATTTCCATATATTTTGAGGTACACCTCTGGCCCGGCACAAAATGCCCAACCCTTTAAAAACACGACATTTGTAAAACAGGTTTACTGTTCCAGTGTATGCCAGTATAAAATAAACTGACTTTTAAAGGGCATGTCCACCCATAAATCAAAATTTTACATACAACTGCAGGACCCCCCCAAACCCTAGCTACATTTCACTTACCTTCTCCAAAGATGCAGCTAAACATACTTACAAGACCCGGTCCTTCGCCATTCTGCTGCGTCTACCCTCTCTGCCTCCTTTCACTTCCTGGTTGAAAGTGGGGATTGAGATGGAAATACCCTTTAAGGCCTTGGTACCCGATTGCGCTGCAATCCCTGTTATTTTTGGGGATTGGAGTGCATGCAAATCGCACCAAAAATGGTGATCGCATGCTCTCCGATTACCGGATCGCAATGCAAGGGGCCCTGGTGCACCTAGTGTGGCTGAGATTGGATCGCGTGTTTCATTCTAAGACGTTTTGGGATGAAATGTTTGTAGGTTAGATGCTCACGCTGTTTGGCTTGTGTCCATTGAGAAGCCACCGCCAGTTTTTAGATGGGGAATGCAGCATTTGGTACAAAAGATATGCAGGTTAAGGACCATTTTTCTTTATAGTGCAGACTCCAAAGAGGCCTCAGGAACCGTGAGTCCAGTTATAAGTCACACAAGGTTGTCCCTGTACTCCAATTATGAGATTTGCCCAGACATGAACGGATTGGAAGGCTAGCATTGTTGAGGCCTGCTGCCTATTGACTGTGCTCATTAAGACATAGCCACGAGTCTGTACTGCTGTGTGCAGTCATACTTTAACAGGGTTTTGCTTGTGGAACCGGTAGTGGGACTGCTTACACAGGGGACCCCCTGTGAGTTTATCCATCAGTAGGTTTTAAATATTTATCTGTTTGTGTAATGTATTTATGGGATATATATTTAGCAAATTTGGGGGTGTAAAAGGCTTTGTGCTGTCTTATAGGGATACTTTATTTTAGAGTGCCTTTGCCCTGGTTTATGTTTACAATACTTTTATCCCTGACAGCAACGCATTATGGATGCTTAGCCATACCAATTTATGAGTGGTGCACACTTAGCTATGTTGTAATTATTACATCTGTATAAAAATGTATATGCATATTGACAGTGAATAACGGGGTCAGGGGGCATGGCCTATAGGTGTGCATGCTCTGAAGGCTCTTTGAAGACTTCATGGGCTGTGAATTGTACTGGCAATGACATGAAAGCCTTCTTTAGCTACATAATCTACTTCTTCCATGCATGCATGTGTGTTCTGGGGAGTAAAGCTTTCACATTAAGGATATAAAATTTAGGTTTAGTTCTCCTTTTATACCAAGCTTTTCATTTGCACTGTGAGACTTTGTTAAAGTGTTCTGTGTAAAACCATGCAAGCTTGTTTAATTGACTAAGATTTTTGCCCTTGACTGGAATACCAATTCATCTATCTGGTCTTCTGCCAGCTGCTGTCTCACAGCAATAGCAAAGCAAAGCACTGGGAAATAGAATGGAGAAACCAACAAAACAAGTGCTGGTAGAATTTATAGGTTTAATGATTCCCCTTTTCATTGAATCATAATGTGGAAAAATAGCAGATTCATTTCTTTCTTATTTTGCTTAATTCCTACAAAATTGTCCCAACTTTCTCCCATGTGGGGAAAAACATAGAAGCAATGTAAACAGAATCCAACAATAAGCCCTTGAAGGACAACTATAATGAAAACATGACTTTTATCATGTAAGTGGCCCTTACTCTGAGGAGTGTGTGTG
The DNA here is from genome assembly GCA_019447015.1 of Hymenochirus boettgeri. Taxonomy (NCBI): domain Eukaryota; kingdom Metazoa; phylum Chordata; class Amphibia; order Anura; family Pipidae; genus Hymenochirus; species Hymenochirus boettgeri. The sequence goes on along the minus strand of CM033476.1, from coordinate 193,261,357 downwards.
GCTGCATGCCTTTAATCCAGTACTTGTTTTGCTTAGGCTCAGTATCATTCCCTCTCTTAAAGGGCATGTATACCGAAAAATAGGTTATTTTAAATTGACCATAACTGGAAACTAAAATTATTCCCAACCACCACTGTATAATTTTTTTGTTGATCTGCCCCCTATTTCTTTAGATATCCAATCTAAAACTTCTTATATTTCAGCTGTCAATCAAGTTCCTTGCTCTCAAAAACTATTCTTTTGTGAGTAGTTTTAGGGCTAGGCCACACTGCTGCGCTTTTTTTTGCGTTTGCACTTGCATTGCGATTTGCGTTCCACATTTTAAATCTCAATTGCAACGAAATCGCGCATGCGATTCCATGTGCGATTGCGATTGCGTTTGCGTTGCAATGTGGACATGCCCTTACTGTAGCTGGAATGGAGACAGAGTTTTGACAGTTGGAATGCTGTATGCAGGGTTGACAGTTGGTTTGTGGGAAAAAAGTCAGGTCTGATACTGCTCCTAAATAAAATGTGTGCTGGATTGAAGGCATGCAGCAACAAATGCAAATCAGAGTGCTACTTACATGTATTCAATTGTAGATTAAGATGAGTCATTTTTTCAGTATAATGTCCCTGTAACCTCCTTCCTTCTGAACTGACTTTCTATGAGGGCAAACATGCTCAGTAATCACTAGGAACAATTCAGCCTAAGTCATATGAATTATCCATAGGGAATACCTCTGATACACTGATGTGGATGTCATTTTTTTGTACCATCCCTGTGTGTGGTGCATACATCAATAGTTCATTAAATTCATACATCAATAGTTCATTAAATGCATTCCTATATTTCCATGTATAATGTTGGTTTACAAGAACTATTGTTAATTGAGTGATGAAAGGGCCTAATATAAGAATTTCTTGAGCCCCAAAAGTTACCGCATTACTTAAACAGAACTATATTCTGCCCAAACCTACCCCTAACCCTAATCGTACCCTTGGTCAGGTAGTGCTATGTCCTCACCCCTGGATTTGCCCTAGTTCCCCCATACCATTACTCCAAAGCATGACTTGTAGTGCTGGTCTAGCCCTGACTCCTCCTTTAATTCCACACTTAAAATGGCCATACACTAGGCAGATGTCTAATCTATTCTTATAAGGTTTAGTGAAGAAATGCACTCTTTCAAATATTTACATTGTTATTGTGACATGCTGGTCTGCACAAAGTTTTGGGGTCCTCCCCCTTCCTCAGGTGCTTCCTCCCCCCTTCCTCAGATGTCTAATCTATCTAATATCTGAAGACAGCATTTTACAAGCAGCAGTTTTTATCTTGAGATAATCCAATATACAAAAATATTGGTTGGTTTGGCTGAAAATCTACCTGTGTGTACCCAACCTTAGATAGATAAGACAAATGTCTAAAGTAGTGTATGGACACCTTTAGTGAGTGGGAAAACTGCTCTGCAAGAAACATGCCTTCCCACTCACCAATCTGGGAACAGTCACTTACTGTGAAAGGAGATGACCCAGACTGGCACTATAAGCATGACCTATCAGTTAAGGTCCTCACCCTAGGTACTATTAGAGGTAGAGATTAACAAAACTGGTTTCGCCAGTGTTTCCTGCAGAACTTTTTAAAATTCTGAAAATCGGATTCAAACCCAATTGAAGCAGAATTTTTTTCAAACCTGACTTTTGATTTTTCAAACAGGATTTTTACATTTTTGACTTTTGTTGTGAATTTTGACCTTTCATCTTGATTTTACATTTTCGACTGCGATTTTCAGTTTTTTTTATTTTTGACATTCAGAATTACCAAAAATTCTGTTGGATCCACAGATTTTCAAAGCCATCATTTCCAAAACAAAACCAGGCTTGTTTTCAAAAAACAGCTCTCATCTTTCATAATAGAAGGTGTTGGTGGTTTGGGGGGACTATAATTGCCCTTTAAGGTTTTGTTTTGTTGTGGAACATCTGTTGCACAGTTACTTGTTTAAATCAAAATATATTCACAAAACAGATTTGAGGCACTGGATTATTATTATTATTATGTATTTATATAGTGCCAACATCTTCCATGGCGCTTTACAATTACATAGTCATACATTACATACAGGGTAATACATGTTATACAAAGTCATACACTACACAGGTAATACAAAATATGAGTAAACAGAGTGAGGAGTTTCTTACAGCACTACCATGATACAATAGGAGAGAGGACCCTGCCCAAAGAGCTTACAGTCTAGAGGATATGGGGAGAGACATAAGGTTGCAGGAGTTGGTAGGCTGTAAATAGATTGGCAGTGGAGTGTGAAAGGCGGGTTGGATCATATTGGGTAGTAAGATGGGTAATGTTTAGGCCAGGTTATATGCTTGCCTGAAGAGGTGGGTTTTAAGGTTACGTTTGAAGGTATTAAAGGGCATGTCCACCCTTAAAAATTGTTTTTAATATGATGTTCCCCCATGTCTGGCAGCCCCAACCGCATATATTTTATTTTCCAAAAGCCTCCCAAACTCTTACTTACCTCCCTTCGTTCCTCCGCCGCACTGCCGGCCCTCTGCTTGCGAGAAGGGCGGGACCGGCAGTCGCGTCTGTGATTGGCTGAGCGGCAGCAATCACGAACGCGGCTGCCGGTCATTCAGTGCAGCGGGAGAAGAGAGAGAGGTAAGTAAGAGTTTGGGGAGCTTTTGGAAAATAAAAAATATGCGGTTGGGGCTGCCAGACATGGGGGAACATCATTAAGGGGGTTTTATGCTAGGGGGAGGGATAGTAGAACGGGAGGGAGAGGGAGGGGAGGGAGGGGGGAGATGGGCTGCAGTACGCATGGCAAATATCTACCAGAGGCCAGGTAGCAGGCAGAGTCCTGCTAGCCTCCTGGTGGACAGTTTTTGGGACTTTAGGGGGGGTCTACAGGAGAAACCCTATGGAGCTGGGATGTGAGGTAAGGATTACACTACACTAAATGTGGGGCCATTACTGGGGGGATTATAGTTTTGGGGGTGGACATGCCCTTTAAGGGATGGTGAATGACGGACAGACGGAGGAAGGGAGTTCCAGAGCAGAATGGCAGCACAAGCAAAGTCCTGAATATGGGCATGGGAATAGGTGACAAGGGTGGATGAGAGGAGGAGATCATTTGCGGAGCGGAGGTTGCGTCTGGGACAATATCGGTGGATTAGCTCTGAGATATATGAAGGGGCTGTGTTGGATAGTGCTTTATAGGATATGGTAAGCAGCTTGAACCAGATCCTTTGCGTGATGGGCAGCCAGTGGAGTGACTGACAGAGAGGAGAGGTATTAGAGGAGCGAGAAGAGAAATGAATGAGCCGGGCAGCAGAGTTGAGGATGGATTGAAGCGGAGCCAATCAGTTGTTTGGTAGACCACACTGGAGTGTGTTGCAGTAGTCAAGCCGGGATATGACTAGGGCATGGAGTAGGATTTTTGTAGCTTCGTTCAAGAGGTAGGGTCAGATGCGGAAGATGTTTTTGAGTTGGAGCCGACAGGAGTTGGCAAGAGAATTGACATGGGGTTTGAAAGAAAGATCGGAATCTAGCGTTATTCCCAGGCAGCGGACATGAGATGGTGTTATAGGTGTGTTGTTATTATTAATAGTAAGACTAGGGAGGGGAACAGATCGTGAGGGTGGGAAATTAAAATGTTATCAAAAAATCACATGAGTATAATTAACTTTAAAAAGTATCGGTCACTGGTTATTCACTATTGACTTGTGGAATGTAAAGTTTTCAGGATATTTTTGTTCAATTTCTTGGGAAAGTTGTCTTTTATAGTGGGACATCCTGTTATATGTTGGGATCTAGAGCATGATGCAGCATTATGTGCATTTTTCATCTATGTTAACCAAAATAAAAGCATCCCCTGGGAAATAAAAATCTTTTAAGCTCTAGAAATGGGATTTCAATGTCAGAACATCATGTGAGGTTGAGCTGTCTGTAGCAATAAGCAACACAATTAGAATGTATAATTTACATGCCAATGACCCTGCTGGAAAAAAATCGAAATTCTATAGACATAGACAAACACTTATAGGAGTTGAGTGTACATGAGTTTTATTTGACAGCTGGAAATAAAAATATTTATCAGCTCATAAAAATTAACAAAAATCTATTTTTTACTCTTCACATCACTGACTGGTTTATAAAGACAGATATGTTAATGTGCTTTCCCTTCCCTTCCCTGCCTACAGAATGAGGAATTAAAAAACAATTTAAAAAAAATGTTTTCTTTTCTACAAAGCCTAAATATTTTATCTGCAGCAGGCAAAAAAAATTTTTTTTATTTTTTTTTTGAAAAAAAGTGAAAGCTTTAGAAATGTTTCAGCCCAGATTTCTTTCCTCTTTATTCATGTATATTAGCTAAGAATAATAAAAAAAAAAACGTATTAAAGAAAGACCATTGTTGATTTGTGTGTTTGAGATAACATATTCCACAAAGCTAAGGGATTTGATGTCACCCATAAATGTCACTCCAATCGGGTATTCAGACATGCACATGCCATTCCACTTCTGCTATTGGGCAGTCGGAACCAGAACAAAAGAGTGCCCCTAGGTGTCCCACCCTAGCAAATAAGGGACAGATAGGATTGGAAAAAAACCTCTATACCTCACAAATATATAAACAAGGAATAATATGCAACAAATAAATATGTAAAAAGACCTATAATATTTTTATAGTAAAACATATACGCACAGCCCCAAAACATATAAAATCCCTACACAGAATCTTAGATAAAATTGGTAAAATTTAGGTAAAATTGTAAATAACGTCAATCCTGAAAAATGCAAATCCTGTAAAAAAGGCAAAACCTGTAGAAAAGGGCTACTATGTCCGATCCTAGGGTTAGTGTATCCGGCACCAATACAAAAGTAACAGTTACAAATCTTGACAAAACTTTTAAAAAAACACTATGTGCAGGTACCACATATATGGTAATAGACTGTCACTGCGAAAGGCGTTCCTACCCCTTCTCATTGCGTAGAGCAGGTATTCGGCTTGTTCAGGGTGCTATCTTTTATATATTGGGCATATGCCCAGGCTTCACTCTGATGATCAGTGATCATAGGGTATATTGGTTATAAGTATTAATTACATATATAATTGTTGAAAAGTTTAAAGGCAACAATCTATTGTGCTGAACTGCTGCCTTTTCATCCCCTCATTTTAGTTTTATTATGTAGTTTCCTTTAAATAAATGTCAATTTTATTTTTCATCCAGTAATTGACACATAACAAAGATACATAGTGTAACTGTGGTCTCCATACAAGTTGAGTTTAAATAAAACCTTTAAAATGAGCCATCAGCCCAAGATATAAAGAAATTACTGACCAGAAAGTTAATGGGCGGGAGGCTGACATGTGACATTCATAAGGCTGCTCCTCCACCTCTCCGCCGGCTTGCACAGCCTCAGAATTCAGTGTGTGAGGGAGACAGGCAGTCCCTCCCCCTCCCTGCTGTGTGGAGATCCCCACAGAGAAGGTAAGGGAATCTACAGCCCTACTCTCCCACTATGTGAAAACAGCTTTTTCAGGCACAGTTCTCACTCTGCCTGAAAAGGCTGTTTTCACACAGTTTTCTGTAGGGGGGGTCTGAGTGGCCCATGGCACCCATGAGTGGGGAGGAGGAGACACAGGGCAGATTGACTGTCATCCACTGACATGGTTTCAGAGCAGGAAGCAGGAAGTGCAGGGGACCTGGTGATGCTGCTGCCATATCACACACAAAAATGTAAATATCTTCAAAACTATGCAAAATAAACAATGAAAATAAATTGCAAGAATTATCAGGAGAGCAATTCCTATCAATTTACCTAAAATCATTTTTGGACCACAGTTCCCCTTTAATGTTAATTTCTTATAATTTTCCTACTTGCTGCAACAATACAAAGTATTCTCCAGCATATACCTGTATGGTATCTATTAACATAAAGCTTCCATTGTCACCCAAAGCTTTATCTTGATTAAAAGGATATCTTTTTCCACCTCATAATATGGTGCCTTAATGAATGGAGGAGGCTTGTAGGCATTGAAAAGCAGCAGCAAAATAGAACATGTTACAAATAGTGAAGAAGGGATTATACATGTTCCATAAGGAGCAACCCTTGGATATAACACTGTGAATATAATAAGCAATATTGGGTGAGGGTGATAATGGATTCAGGTTGGTAGAAGAAGCATAATCAATATTTTAGGCTGATGAACACATTCTTCACTAAAATGAGACATGATGATCCATGCAAGAAAAGAACATAGAGAAAAGATGGAACTATAGGTAAATGTATAAAATCAAAGGTTAGGACAAGCAACTTTAGATTTGATATAACATAAATAAAAGTTCTAGATGCCTTTTGAAGATGTAGGCGATCCTTGGATCAGTTATGATCAGCATCAATCCAGTTGTAAGGAAAAACTGTCAATTAGATGGTAATGAGAATGAAAGACTAATAAAATCCTAAACTGTACTGATGTGTTTTTAAAAAAAAACAAACTAGTTTGTAGAAGAAGCACTAGAAATATCATTGCTTCCATTGGCAAAACTACCAGGGGAGCAAACGCAAGGAGGACCCATCTTTTTTTCCCCTAATACAGATACAGCAACTGTGGATGAAGCACGGATAAGGGCCCCATCACAGTTTTTTTTGCTGGAGTGATCCCTTATTACACCACTGATAGATTCCTTTGAAATTGGCATGGATTTAATGGATATAAACTGTTATGACAATTTATAAATATAACATACATTATCACTGGATGAAAAAAAATTTTTTTGTTGTTCCTATTGTCCCTTCAAACTAAAAAGGAGATGTATAGAGATCATAACTGTTTCTAGCTATAAAAAAGGCAAAAATTTAGCCGCAACCAAGAATATTAATTTAACGTTGACGCTAATTGCTAGATTGTAATAATTGCGATATTTTACCAAATCATTCATTCAGTATTTACAGTACAGATCCTACTGCTCAATTTTGACTACATAAAATATGCATCTACCTTAAAAGGAATATTACATAACCACTGGTTTGTTTATATCCATTTTCTGGCTATGTCATTTAGTAGTGTGTAAGTATAAGAACTGGTTTTGCTTTAGAGCAAAAGAACTTTTAATGGCCCCATTTTGCATGTATCTTAACCACCTTTAAGCTGCAATGGTAGAATATTCATGAACTTTGGCTGCAATACTTTCATTTTCCTTGGAAACATCTAGATGTGTAGCAAGAATCCCAGTAAAAAGGTCATAGGAACTGAAAGGCACACTGAACAGTGCAGCTCATAGCTGTGACTATGAAAGGATTAAGTGAAAGTAGAAAATAAGAATTCTCATGCTTATCCAAGCATTATTGCCTTGTATCCATCACTTAACATTATTAGCTTTTCAATGTACATATATTCATGCATATACAATAGGTTAACAGATGAGTTGGGATATTGCAGCAGAACTAATTGCAATGTTTATACACAAACTGTATGGTTTATTAAATATCATCTTGAGTAGACTAGGATATACCTTATTTCTTTTTTGCTTTGCCCAGATACAAAACTAGAAAAGGGTTATATTTGAAAAGAAAACATCGTTCTCCAACCTTCAGCATGTACAAGTTCACATAGAACACAATTTATAAATGTCTGCAAAGAATTGTTTGTAATGCTTAGTTTGCACTATAAATATTCCATAAAACTGTTGTTCAATGCTATAAATTCACACAAGACAAAGCAATGCATTGTGGTTGCGACCATTCTATTACCCATGGGACAAAGCTATTGGTGTGTTTTCCTGAGATAACTATTTTTCTGTTGTGCTTATTTCCCCTAGTTTTTAATGATCATTAGACTCTCACTATTAAAATCCCTTTAAAATACAAAGGAAAAAAGCAAATAACAGAAAACAAACACAAAACAGTTACTGTGCATAGCTGACCCGGGCAAGGAATTCAAGCTATGCAAAGTTAAATAAGCTTCATATGGTAACACTTTCTAAAATATATATTACAGCACAATTTCACTAGTTCAGACCAAAAATACACTTTACGTGTTAGAAACAAATAGCAACTGCAATTAAAAATGTTGGGCTAATTAAGAACTAAATTTCATATTTTATACGTTTCTATATTAAAGTATTATTTAAATAAATCCTCATTCACAGAATCTCAAAACAAACCAGTTCAAATTGATGAAGGAGAACTTAAGCTTATGGGCAGGGCCGTCTCTAGACTTTTTGGCACCTGAAAAAAAATCAAAATGCTGCCCCCCCCCTCCCCATGCCGCCGGAAGAGGTGTGTTTTTATAATTGGGTAATACTTTGTCCGGAAGTTGGGTGTGGCTTGTTCAGAAGTGGGAGGGGCTTTATACACGTGACTGGTAAATAATGCCCACAATGACTGGTAAATGATGCCCACAGTGACTGGTATTAGATGCCCACAGTGACTGGTAAATGATGCCCAACATTGATTTTTGATCTGCAGGGCTGGCAAATCATGGAAAAATCACATGTCCCAGGCATATGGAAAAATGATGTGCCCCAGGCATATGATGCAAGGGGAGAAAAAAAATCTGCCTTTAAACCTGCTGCCTCACTACAGGGTGCTGCTCTGTAATGTGCTTCACCCTGCCTCATTAGAGAGGTGGCCCTGCTTATGGGCTGATAAGCACAGGTCAATGTTTTGTCTGAAATGATTACTCCAGCAATGTTGGTCAGATCGACCAGAGGATCCTATATGTCCTATATAATTATAACCAATTATGATTGTCTTTACATAAAACTTCCTTTATTTTAATGTTTAGGCGTTTGAAAGAAAACAACACTTTATGGCAATAAAATGATTTGCATTGTATTGCATTCCAGGGTGAAGTCATGGGTTATAAATACAGTGAACTGCTTTCTGATCATGTAAATGGGTATGCCTTTATGTTAATAGTAGTACCCAAGTCCAGCCTACCCTGTCAATTCTGTGAAAATTATTTCACATTTTGTACATTAAACCTTCATGCTACAACTATTAAATTGTTTTTTTTTTGTTTTTTTTAAAGTGAAATAGAATTTTAATTTGAAAAAGCCATCACATTAAGATGTATTTAGATCCATAAAAATGTAAAAGAAGCAGCACCATTAGCATCAATTAGAGCCTGGCATCTCTTGTGGCAAGATAAGCATCAAAAACATGTATTCCTTTCTTTCTCTTTCTACCATTCTTCACTGCAAATCCTCTGAAAGTGTCATGCTAAATGGAGACCATCAGGGTAAAGCAATTTTTTTCAGGTCCCACTAGAGATGTATAGTACACTTTGGTTAAAGTCCAGGTTTTAGTTAGGACACTAAAGAAAATGGGTTGTGCTTACAACCATGATCTAATTAAAAAATTGAACCTTCATCATAGTTTAGGGTTCAGAATTCAGAGAGTTTTTTTAAAATTATATTTCAGTACTTTGCAATAAAACTGTGCTGATTAGGGCATACTTAGTAATACAGTTTATTTTTGGCTTTATCAGAACAAATTATAGTTCTTAGAAAAAATGGTGACATCACTTGCTATGTTTATAAGATTGTAGTGGTATTTAATACAGTATATTTAAAACATCTGAGATTTAGGAAAGTGTATTTAATATTTTGTTCCTTTTAAACAAATGTTAGATTCTTTTAGCATTTGATATTAATGTTCTGGAATGTGTCTGGTGTGGTATATAGAGATGTTTACTTGTTTACTAGTATATATGTTTTAATATTGGCAGTAGTTTTTGGCTTTTCCATAAGATCAGCTTCTTGCCACTGTCATGTTGCAGGAGCTTGGTACATCAAGCCTTGCTGAACTGGCATGACATGCGATCATTAAGGTGTAATGCTCATGAACTGGTCCATGGGACTGTAACTGCAATGTCAACTGTCAGGAAATTTGGAAAAAAGCTTTCCCTGGTGGTTTGCGGTGTAGGTTACAGTTCTCTGCAAAAATTAAGAAATGTTTTACATCACCGTCAATAACGAGTAAACTAGAGCCTTAACACTTCTTGTAGCAAAAGAATTAGAAAATATATTAAATCTGTTGCTGTTGGTAATACCTTCTTACTGGACAAATCCACATTTGGCACTAGCCCATTTACCATAGTTGAGAAGGGCTACCATCACCAGCACAGAGGACCATATAGCATTAATGAATAGTCTTTCTATGCATGTTACAAATTAGCCTCACACTGGTTGATTGGAATTAGCCTCACGTTTTTGGTTGAAAGATTAGGTCAATTATCTATACTTCTTCATTTATTTCTGTAATCACAAAGCTTTGTTTAGAAATGTTAAAATAAATAACAATATGAACATTGGGGCAATATGTACAATCTCCAATAATAAAGAAGATTCTGCATACATTTAGAAGATTACACTACACTATAATATATAACGATTCATTTGATCTAAAGAATAACAGAAGAGAAATAATGGAAAATAAGATATAATATTGACTAAAACAGTAAGCAATAAGATTTTATATATATTATATTGGTAGAAAGAGCAGAAATTTTGGAGACATCAACAGGGCAATGTAATATCGCTCCTTACGCTACATACGCTACTTACATGACCACTTCCTGTAATAAAATAATAATTACACAACTGTTTTGCATCAATGGCACAGGTCAGTTTTTTTTAACGCCTCCATTTAAAAGGGTTTTGAATCAGGTGCCTGGCGCTGTTTCCAAATAATGCCCGAAATGAGCAGGCCCAGCGCTAGCAGATAATACATCGCATAGCGTTGCTTTTCTATGGATTTGGGGGCGATTGTACTCGATTTTACAAATCCCACCTTAATTGTGCATTTTTTGTAAAACAGTGAAAACAAGTATGAGATATGATGTCATATTATGTCATTATGACAGTTATCTATATATTTGTATTGTATGGTTCACTTGAAAAGCAGAAACATTTTTACCATACAAATGTTATCATATGTTATAATATACCATATGTTATCACTTAGATCAAGGCTTGCAATAATAAAAAATTCACTGTTCACTTTGCTATTTATAGTGCTCTGTACTAATGTGTAGCAAAAATATTTTCTCCTATTATAATTTAACCAGTTACTAGAATATATACTGTTAAATCTGCTGCATTGCAAACTACTTTTAACGTTTAACCACATTTTTTAAGTTTAACCACATACTTTTTTTATAGGAGGTTTAAAAACGTATATTTTTATAAAGGAAATGTACTATTACAGAATGGTATACATTTTAGAGGTGTGAATTGTTTTTTTAATGTTTCTTCCTGTCACAGTTGCTAATTACATAGCTTATTGATGTCAGAGGCCAAACATCATATTTTCTGGGTTATCATTATGAGCATTTTATCTGCTTCACATAATTCACCAAAGCATCACAAGGAGCCCAAAGATAATCAGATCTCTCACATTTTTACATTGTGTGCTTGACTTTCAGTACTTGGACATGACATTCCGAGACAGTAATAACAATGACAAGAGCCTGTAAAGCTATTTTAAGTTAAGAGTCTGTTTAGAACACATTGTTACCTTTTTAAGGGAACCGAGAAAGATGTGTTTATATTCTCCAAAATACACAAACACAAATTTAACATATTTTATGTTTACGGTAAATGCAAATAGGGGGTAACATGTAATACAATTTAGACTAAGCTTTATAATATAATCCTACTCTGAGTTAATGCATACCCAATTGTTTGCCTTGTTTCTCTATTACTTTTAGATTGTATATTGTAGAGATTACAGTTTCAAGGATATCTGTACATACTGTAGATGACCAATAATTGTGGCAACATAACAATGTAGACACTTATAATATGAACTGGTGGGCATTTATTTTTTCTAGAGAGCAGGGTTTATTTTAAGTTGTCACTGAAGGGTTGAAAGGAAGCATCTGGATTATTGCACTTTCCTTGAACTACATCATGACAGGAGTTAAAAGAAGGCTTGACCATAAAAATATTAGCTCCTATTAATTGAGCAACTGAAGAGGTTCTGGGTGAAGGGGTATGTGGAATTCCATCGTATCTGTTGGATTCTGTCCAACATTTCTTTACAGTAGCTCTGTTTAATTATCTATTTTATTTTGAAGCAATTTTTTTTTTTTATTTATATCCCCACTAGCAAACCATGTGGCGCACAACCCCCACGCTCAAACCCTCCACCACGCACACCCCGTATCCACCCTCCCGACCCACCTGTGGGCGGTGGTTGGATAATGTCTCATGCTTGTGCATGCTCATTCAGCATCTGAGTATATTTACATCTGTCTAAAGTATAAAGGGTTACTTTATTTGGAGTGAAATTTCCATTGGTAACATCAATAATTTTGACACAAAACCAGTTTTGTGATGATATTACAGTTTTTTTAGGCTCGCTCAATATTAAGATTAGGAGTCTACCAAAAAACATTAAGCAAGGGCCAGAAAATATTTACTCCTCCTCTATTAAAGGAAATTAAAGGACATAAACCACTAAGCACTCACCCCTGGGTACAGTATTTATCTTCTGAAATACTTACCTATACTTTCTCCTTCGCCACTCCAGTCTAAATCCTCCCGACAGACTGTTAGTGGAAAGAAGCATTGGCCAGATCACAGACAGCTGTGAGATGTGGAACTAGACCTGACCTGCAAGTAACATTTTGGTATTTCAGGAGATAGAAACTGTACCCGGGGGTGAGTACTTAGCAGTTAAGGTCCTCATCCTGGGTACTTTTCATGCACAAAAAAGATGGGGAGTAAAGAAGTATAATTATCCCTTAACTTATTCTTAACTTTTTTCTTAAATTTTTACTGTGTTTTCTCCTGTTTTTTATTTTTTGTTTTATTCTTTATTTGCAAATTATAAAAATACAACTTTTAAAATGAGTTCTCCATTAAAGGGCATGTTCAGCAATTAAATTTTACCTAAAGATACTTACAAGACCCAGTCCTTCTCTGCTCTGCTGCTCTTTGCCAGGAGTGTAGGGATCACCATAGCAATTGCTATGGGGCCCGGAGACAAAGGAAGCCCTACCTGGTCCCCTGCTAGCATTTCCACCCTCTTAAGAAATGTTTACCTCACGTAGTTCAGCCTCACAAACCCCCTTTTCGTTTTAAAACCTTTACAAACCTTTACAAACGGGCTCCCAGGCTCAGATTTTCTACTTACAAAACCGCGGCTCCTCTCTTCATCCTTTTACTGGTCAATAGCTGGCAGCCATTACAGAATGAGCCTCCTCTGCTGCTGTGCACAAACTAACCAGCTCACAACAGCAGCATAGAAGGTGTGTCAGCAAGGGATTGGGGGTTTGTAAGTAGAATATCTGAGCCTGGGAGCCAATTTGAAAGGTTTTAACACAAAAAGGGGGTTTGAGCCTGGGATCATATTTGAAAGGTTTGAAGTAAAATGTAAATGGGGTTTTGGGGGCTGAACTATGTAAGGTTAAATTTTTCTTAAGAGGGTGGACATGCCCTTTAAATAGCCTGGCTGCATTATGACCGGGTTAGGTTGAACTGCACCAAACTAGTTTTTTATGTGGGTTGGGGGAGGGGGCATCTAAAATCTTGCTATGGGGCCTGCTCTTTGCCACTCTGCTTCCTGGTTGCGGCTGACAGTCTAAGGCGTGCTGGTAACGTCATAGTTAATAGCTGACAGCCACAACCAGGAAGCATCTTCAGGGGCATCTTTGGGGAAGGTAAGTTTAAAAAAAATGGTGTTTGGGGTGTTTCTGCACATATAGATAAAATTTAATTTTATGCCAGACTTGCCTGTTAAATTAATACTCTAAGGTGGCCTGCAATCGGTACAGTTAAAAAAAATCTCTTGTATGTTTATATTTGTCAATAGAAGCACTATGGTTTTCTTTTAATGGCCCACAGACTATAATAGGGTTTCGCCATATGTAATATGACAAATTACTTTTGCAAACATTTTGCTTTATTAAAGGAAGATTTGTGAATTCTAGAGATTAATTTTCAACGTAAATTTTCAACATGATGAAGAATTTTTTTTTATTTATTATGGGCTTCAGGGACTAAGAAGTGTTTGCAGTGGTGGGAAAGGTAAGTATACATTTTCAATCAGGGGATAGACATTCCCCATGACTGGATAATAGAGCAATGCTAAGATGTTTTATCTATTGGTGAATTGCCCCACGGGATGATCATATTGAAAACAACCAAATGACATTCATTCTGTAGACTCCAAAGCAAATACACAATACTCTTAATAGTCTAATATCCAAATTAAATTACTGTAATCTAAGATACAGTGGCTAGTACTCTTTCTATAATTCAAGGTTTTGGAGAAAAAATTTAAATGCAAAAATTTTAAACACATTTTTGGAACATACATAAGAAAAAAAAAATTCACCTTCTTTCCTCTTTTCAGTTAGATCAGACTGTTTATCCTGATAAAAGATTGATAACTATTTTCTTAAAGGAACACTAAACTCCCCAAAATTACTTTTATTAACTTGTTCCTGTTTCCTGTATTGTCCCCTAAGTGGAGAGCTTGCTACGTACCAAACACAGTGTCTCTCTTGTCATCTCTCCTTGGAGACACCCCATTGCTTACAACGTGACACCTATCTTTGACATAGGTGCGCATGTGCATGATTGTGAGGTGAAGGAGGAGCATGTGGAGCTGACAGGAGAGACACAGCAGTGCTGCAGGATTGTTGTTTTTAGTAAGTAGCAGACATACCACCCTGCCAAATGTGGCTTCCGGGCAGGCTGGCTTGACATGTAAACCGTCATCAAAGTGGTGGAATGGAGGCAGAGTTGGGCGTAGCAGTGGGCTTGACATCTAATACTTCATTAAAGAGGTGGGGCTAGGTGCGTGGTGGTTAAAAAAAGAGGGCATTCTGGAGGTGAAGACCCCAGGTAAGTGAAGGTAGAAGTGCGGGGGACAAACCCAAAATCTGTGAGACTCCCGGGACTCCTGGAAGGGGTGGGATACCTGAAGTAGCAAGTGCTCCAGTCTCCATCACAATTAGACTTTTCATTTAGTAAATGTCATTTTAGGTGTTTAATGTCCCTTTAAATTGCTTTAATATTCTTACACTAAAGTAAATATGTAAAAGGCTATGCCATGAATTTAAAGGAACAAAAGGTAGCAAGTCCTTTTTAAAAATAAAATAATAGCAGAATCTCCATTGTTTCTTAAGTCAGCAGCTGTGTAGGACTTCCTGTTTGCATTTGTGTTCCTAAAACATTAGCCTACCTAAAGAAACCTTTTTCTAATCTTTCCTGCCATAGAAGGAAGAGGTTATGGGATGAGTCATAGCCCCATCTAAATATAACTGAAAGTCCTTGGATGAAATATAGCGTAGTAAGTAACCATATAAACAAATGAGAACAATATGGAATAACTATACTGTAGGTTAGATAGAAGTGGAAAAACTTTAGACCCTCCTTAACCACATCCACTTTTTGTCCCACTGACAGAAGGTGACTAATCAATAAATTTGTGGGGGTTTTTTTATTATTTTTAATACAATTTTCGCAACTTTCCATTTCTCAACATTCACTGTAATTTGCCATTTTGTAGTCCAATTTCAAAATCTACTTAATTAAACCAATTTGTAAGGTGGAGACACTGAGCATACACAGGAAGATTCAATAATAGTGCTTATCGTTAAAAATGGTGCTATTTTTTTCCCAACCAATCAAATCTTATCAAGGGCATGTCCACCCCCAAAACTATAATCCCCCCACTACTGGCCCCATTGTGTAGTGTAGTTTAATCCTTACCTTACATCCCAGCTCCATATGGTTCTTCTGCTATCCCCCCCAAAGTCCAAAAAAACGCCCACCAGGAGTACTGCAGAGTCCATATAGGACTCTGCCTCCTGTCTCCTTTCCGGGAGAAGTTTGGCATGCGCACTGCAGCCCTTCTCCCCCTCCCTTCCCCTCCCTCTCACTCCCAATTTAATTTAATTTCATTTAAACTCAACTTGTTTAGAGACCATAGTTCCCCTTTAACAACTGATTTTGACGTTTAATTTCAGACGTCCACCAACCAAACAAACTTTTAGGATTAGGCTAATTGCCCCCCCAAATTTTGATGCACAAATTTCTTATTGTTCAAAGGTACTGCTAAACCAAGTCACCAGCCCTCCTTCCTTCGGCTGTTTTCTGCTTAGCTTTCATGCCTTTTCCATGCACGGAAGCTGCAGAAGGGGCTTGTGATTGTCTGAGATGCCATAATAATTTGTTTGGGATCATCAGATGGGCTGGTAATTCTTGATTGTTTACACATATTTTAATGCATATTATGCTGGCCACATAAACAAAGTTGCGTGTATTTAGCTGTGGCTTTGTGTCTTTATCTGTGGTTTTGTGCCTTTGGCCATGGCTTTGAGTCTTCGTATATTTGTTCCTTTTGCTGGCTGCCTTATACAAGGGAAGGGGGAAATTGTCTATGAAAATTGAGGGAGAATCAATAAAAGTTCTTATTGTTTAAAATGGTACTAATTTTGCCCCAACCAATCAAATGTTAGCTTTCAGATGTTAAACAAGATCTGATTGGTTGGGGAAAAATTAGCACCATTTTAAACAATAAGAACTTTTATTGAATCTCCCTGTAAATGTCTAGAGAAAGGCCAACTTCTGGTAAACTTATTTCTTTAATTAAGTTTGAATTTTGATTTAGGCACACAAATGTCTAGAAACAGCATTGAACATACAGTATTTTAGTAAGAGAAATATTATTAAGCGTAGCAAATCCTTCCTGTGTATAGTTTTCACCATCCTTGTAAATACAAATAACTGGTTACATTTTTGTTCCCATGCTGCAAAGCAAAGATGCATGGACTAAGATTGAATAAAGAGTAGAGATGTCCGAACTTCGAAAAATCCGGTCCGCGCGAGGATCCGCGGATTTTCGAAAAAATCCGAAAATTCGAAAATCCGCGAGCGGACCCGTTAAAACGTATTAAACTGAAAGTTCGGCAAAATCCGCATTAAAAGTGGTCTAAATAGCCTTGGTAACGTACACTTAACCACTCAGGGACCTGGGTAATGGCCTTAGAAGCACGTATAAATGCCAACAATACCTAAAAAGTACAGTCCGCTAGCGTGACTTTAAAAAAACGGTATTTTTCGAAAATACGAGGATTCCCGTAAAAACGATGATTTCCGTAAAAAAACGAGGCTTTCTGTAACTATGATAGCTGCCATTGGCTAATTTGGATCATGTGGCTTGCTCCGTCTTGAAAATTTACACGAATTACTCGTTTTTACGAGTATTCTCGTAATTACGAGAATCCTCGTAATTACGTGAATCCTCGTAATTACGAGGATCTTCGGTTTTTCCGTATCCCGAAAGTATCGTAGATCCTCGTAATTACGGAGATACTTGTATTTTCTAAAAAAAAAAAAAAACCCGCAGTTCGGAAGTTCGGAAGCCCGGAAAGTCCGGAATAATCCGCCGTTCGCGGACGGGAGAAATCCGCGGCGGATCCGGGTTCGGGTCCGCGAACCGGCCATCTCTAATAAAGAGGAAATAAAGGGAAAGATCTTTGGGAATTTCACCTTTAGTTTCCCTTATTATACATGGAAATTCGAATAAGCTTGATGTCCAGTATCATAAAATCTTCATGGGAACTGGCAGGGTAAGTAACTTCACTGGAACAATCAAGGTAAGTAACTTCTCTGAACAGGTAAGTAAATCGCTGGATACAGGAGAGGTAACAGAGTAACGGAGCCAAGGGTAGCTTAACACTACAATCGGCACCGGGTCCAGGAGGATGCCGGCATTTGAATCCTCGCGCAACCCACCCGGAGTGGCAGAGCGGCACGGGACTGGATCGGCAGGTAAGTTTGTGACAGGGATACCGTTCATCTCCACCTGCTTGCATCTAATTTGCATACGGTGCACAAATCCGACTCATTTCAAATCTCTGTGTCTCCCCCTATCACACCACATGCCTACGCTCATTTTATTCACTCTCTGTGGGATATTAAGTTTTTCCTACTGGCATCACTTTAAATTATAAGGTTCAAAACCAAGGTCAGTATTAGTTATGATTAAGTGCTAAAAGATACCTGTGGTTGTCTTTCTGTCTATTAATTTGCCTGCCTATCTCTGTATGTCTGTCTGTTTTCCTTCCCTTTATAACTCATATCTTTATCTCTCTGTCTATTTGTGTGTCTGGCTATGCCTGTCTACCTCTCTTGGCATTTGTGTCTCCTTGTTTCTCTGTTTATATGTCTATCCACCTCAAAGTACCTAAAGGGTGTGGCTTAATTGGGGGCAGATGAAGGGCGTAGCCTAAACAATTTTGCAGCCCTTTGTTGTCTTTTAAAGAACACGTCCACCTTTAAAACAAAAACTGGTCACTTGTCAGATACTTGCACCCAATTCCAACTGATATATTAAAGGAATAGTTCACTCAAAAAGTGAACTATTCCTTTAATGTATTGATTGATGTATTAATCAATGCATTAATTAATTAATTAATTGATTTATTAAGACTGGGAGGTTAAGGAGCAATGCCTTACCTTCCATTCTTTAATCAATTCACCAGGAGCGACGAACAAAGAAAGAAGAAGCTTGCCTTACACGCAATCCACCGCAGCAGCAGCTTCCTGGTTCAGAGTAACTATAACACGCATACACGATAATGCATGCTTTAGTTACTCTGAACAGGAAGCGGACGGGAATTTCCACTGCTGCGGAGGAGGATCCCGTTTAAGGTAAGTTTCTTCTTTCTTTGTCCGTTGCTCCTGGTGAATTGAATTTTTAAAAAAAATAATAGCATCAAAAAGGGTTAATTTTTGTGATGCATGTCTCTGTTATATCTTTAAAATATGCACAAACCCTTGCACAGAAGTAATAGCTGATAGGGGTGTTTAAAAAACAAAAACTGCTATGCTTTAGTTACCCTTGATCAGTGCCAGAGAAAACAGTTTTTTTCTTTATTTTAAATGTACCCTTTAAGCTGTGTGCGATTGCAGTACATTCACCTTATATCCTGGCCTACATGTGGTTTTATGCAGTTTCCAGGTTGCTTGGTCCATTTCTTTGTTGTTTTGCCTTTTGGTTGGATTGTGCAAAGGACCTGGGGCTTTGATGTACCTGCACCTGGGTCACGATACCAAGTAATATCTTCATCAACATAAGTTGTGTTGACACAGACAGAAATACTTGTGAATCAAATAGTTATTAAAAGCAAACTATTTATTGCGTGTGTATTTAAATAAAGGGGTAAAATAACTGATTGAGATATAAACATGTACATGCCCATTAATTGAAAATGTTCTATTGGTTCAGTAATTCATTCTTA
This sequence comes from Hymenochirus boettgeri, assembly GCA_019447015.1. Lineage (NCBI taxonomy): Eukaryota > Metazoa > Chordata > Amphibia > Anura > Pipidae > Hymenochirus > Hymenochirus boettgeri. Next base: position 193,242,098 of record CM033476.1, on the reverse strand, counting down.
GTTGTAAATTCATAATGTGAACAATTGAAATGACATTTGTTTGTAATACATCCTGTTGAAACACATTGTATAACATATTGTATAATAAATGCTGTTGACATGAGACTTTAAAGTTAGAAAAGTTCGAAATCTTGAAATCTGCAGTTTGGCCAAAGACCATGTTCTGTAGTAATAGTTACATTTAACGTCCTTGAAGCCCGAAAAACAACAGATGGTCCACAAGACAAATTGACATTTTAATTTCCTTCTTCTGTTTTCACATCTGCCTTTATAAATATTTTCACCCAAGGCACTATAACATATTCATCAAAAAGAAAATAAAGAAAATGGCTGAAGGATCAGTGCAGTATAACACATTAGGGTTCAGAATTAATTATTGCCATGGAGAAATCCCATGGACAAATATTGCCTAAAAAAATCAGCAATGCACCACAATAGCGCCACATATTCTATTTCCAATACACTTAGACTTGCACACAGAATAGCATAAAAGTACTCATTCAACTAAATTTAGACTTCACACACTCTACATTTCTATTGTGTTGCTTCTTAATAGTATGCAATTCTATTTTGATAAAGCAACTGGTTTAGTAAGTTTAGGGCTTTCTGAACATTTGGTGCCCTAAGCATGTCTCTCCTGGTAGTGCCACCCCACCAACCACCTCTAGAATTAGTCTGGCATAAAGTAGAATTCTGACCAGTACTAGAATAATCAATATTACGATTATTAATATAGACCTGTGCACTGATTGCTATCTCTTGGACATATTTACAAAGGAGGGGTTACGGAAACAATGATAGGGAATCATTCTTTGTTCGAGGTTTTCCAGACACTGAGAGCACAGATCCCTGTATTGTGCAGAATTAAAGAGAATGCACAGTCCCAAATAAAACTGGTAAACAGCTTTATTTCCCTCCCCATACCTCGACCTTGCATCATTTTAATTTCCATGTGAGGATTCTAAATATACTTACCAGCTCTTGTTCTGTCTGCTGTCTACTGCTGCTGCTCCATGCTTTTTCATGCACCGCAGCAGCAGCAGAAAGGGGCTGGACCAGTGTCAGTCACCTGTATTTCTATCAGTATAAACTGATAGAAACATCGTAAAAATACAGATATTAAATTTAGGTGTTTTAATATCTGTATTGTTACAAAGTTTGCACTTCAGATTCTTGCACCTTAGCACTTTTTAGAAATTAAGATTGAGAATGTTGCAGAAGCACTTTACAATGTGGTATATGGGAACACACGCCACAGTTTATAATCGGTGTCATGTCACGTAATATGTTATGTTACCATAACATATGCTAAGTTGGTTTCAGGACTTTGTACTATATTTTGCTCTTGTGAGTTAGCACTGCCCTAGGGTTTCTTTGCATGCACTTTACCTATATTTTGCACTTTATTCTTGGAACGGCAGTGTTTGGGTTAATGCTGTCAGGGGGATGGTAACTGGGGGTAGGGCTGGGTATGTTCAAACTGTTAAATAGCACTTACCTGTAGTGATGTCACATCCTGAGTACAGCTTCGTTCGTTCTTCCCATATGGTTTTATAATATATATATATATATATATATTTATATTTTATTTTATTTATATTATATTATTGGATGCACCGGGGCGAAGGAAACATAGGCGAGAGTGCGAGACCCATGAACTGTATTTATATATATAATGTCTCAGCCAATGACTGACACTGCTGCTGGTGTGCTGCCCTTTCTGTTGCTGCTGTGCATGAAAAAGCATGGAGCAGCAGCAGACAGCAGGGGGAACAAGAGCTGGTAATAGTAATTTAGCCTAAGGAGTGCTTCCACAGTCAATCTATTGTATGTATTTATTAGAAAGCATGGTTAAGCTTCCATGTGGTAATAGCACCCCCAACATGGCCCTTTAATGAGAGGCTCTATGCCTTTTATAAAGCAATGGATGGACGTCCTCTTTCTTCATTTTAATTTCACTTAATGAAATCAAAGTTTACACTTGTTGGAACTATTGATCAATGCATTTCGGCTATGAATACAGCCGTCATCAGGATCGTCAGTTCCTGTTGTTTTGCACCATCTTAAAAAGCAGAGGTGACACACCCCCCGGATCAATTAACCCATAACACTTCCCTAAGCTTTATTAACCCTTAGTTAAAATGTTTCCACAACCTGATGCAACATTATGGCAACCAAATACAATAATGACACCATCGCCTCCTAAAGGATGACAGTTACCGGGAATCGGCGTGAGCTAAAGCCAGCGATCTTCTATGCTGGTTGCTCTGGCGCTCAGGTGTTTGGAGCTCCTATGGTATAGTGGGGGTAAGTGAGTGTGTTTTAATACAGTGTTATTCAGTTGTCCTTGCTGTCATTATTGTATTTGGTTGCCATAATGTTACATCAGGTTGTGGAAACATAAACTAAGGGTTAATAAAGCTTAGGGAAGTGTTAGGGGTTAATTGATCCGGGGGGGTCACCTCGGCTTTTTAAGATGGTGCAAAACAACAGGAACTGATGAACCTGATGACGGCTGTAGCCGAAATGCATTGATCAACAGTTCCGATAAGTGTAAACTTTGATTTCAGTATGTGAAGCCCTATGAGTGCCTTCCAATATGGTGAGTTGTATTAGTTCAAAAGGTTCGGCACCGAGGCATAGCCATTGTGGTTTGGAGTGCGTGCATTAACAAGGAAGTATATATATATATATATATATATATATACTGTATATAGAGTCTATATATAGAGTCTGTATATAAAGTCTTTATAAAGTCTTTGTAAAGATTATGAAAAGCACCCTAGAGTGCACTCACGTTAATCAGTGCACTCTTGGGAACCTGTTAAATGTGCTTTATTATACACTGAGAACGATATTTGTGTCACATGCAACCTATATGGGTCTGAGTGTATAATAAAGCATGTTTAAATGTTCCCAAGAGTGCACTGATTACTGGACATGAATACATATTGGATCATACAGTAGCACCTGGGTCAGTAAGTGAGTGCCTGCATCCTACAGTTCTCTCCCCTGGGACTCATTTCCTGTGGGCAGAGTCAGAAAAACATAGGTGTTAAAACAACATCCAAGACCAGGGACCGAAACGTTGCCATTGATGTGATGTGAATAAACCCACTTGTTTGCAAGACAAAGGAGTGCCCTGATTCATTGTGCATGTTGTATAATTGGATCCCTCAGGAGTACCCTGGCAGTTGCATCCAGTTAGTGAGTGCCAGTCTTTACCATTTATATATATATAAATATATATATCCTTTATTTTGTATAAATATATTTATATTCTTATGGAGATTGCATTATTGAGTTTTTAGGAGCAACTTGGGTGGGGGTATATAACACTATTACACATAGGAAAGGTATATATCTATGTGTGTAATTATCACTATTTATTACAACTACTACTGCTAGAAATGGAGAACCTATTAGCATAGCTAGAAGGGGTAAATAACATACCTCAAAAAGTACAGCACCGTCTTTGACTATAATGGGTACAATCCTTAAAGGGCATCTATACTGAAATATAGGTTATTTTAAATTGACCGTAACTGGAAACTATAATTCTTCCCAACCACCAGTGTATAATTTTTTGGTTTATCTACCCCTATTTCTTTAGATATCCAATCTAAAACTTCTTATATTTCAGCTGTCAATCAAGTTCCTTGCTCCCAAAAACTATTCTTCTGTGAGTATTTTTACTGTAGCTGGAATGGTGACAGAGTTTTGACAGTTGGAATGCTGTATGCTGTGTGCAGGCTTGACATTTGGTTTGTGGGGAAAAAGTCAGGTCGGATGGAAGTGGGAGTGTTTAAAAGAGTGAGGGGGGATACTGCTTCTAAACAAAATGTGTGCTGGATTGAAGGCATGCAGCAACACACACAAATCAAAGTAAGTGCTATTTACATGTATTTAATTATAGATTAAGATGAGACAAAGTCATTTTTTAAGTATAGTGTCCCTTTAAACATGAACATTCTGAGGTTTCAGGGTCATGTGATCTCAACTGTTATTTTCATTGCCATAGCAAGATTATAAAACCTGCCACACGCAGTGACAGACATTACGTTCCAAAATGCAGATTTTCAAGCCAAATTTATTATACTTAAATGTTCCCGTTGTAGTTTTTAACAGCTATAAAAATGTGATTTCCAAGCACTGAAAGTTGAACAAACAGTTATTCTTCTGCTTTTCTGGACTGTATCTCCCACAGTTTTCAAGCTAGAGACATGAAATCTGGTACAGACTGAGAAGTGTGCTATCTACTAGCTAAGGAATCCATGGAAGTGTTGAAGTTGAATTTCAGGACTTTTTTCCCTATAGACTATAATGGGTACAATACTCAAACGCGAACATGCAAAACTAGGGCCTAGCCCTCAGCAACGTCAATATTGAAATCTGGTTTCCACAGTTGAAATATCTGCAGTTCTACATTGAAATTTCACTGGTATTTCGACCCGAAAACCAGGTATGGGTTGAATCTATTTATTCTATACAATAACATATCTTGTTTTAGTTACATCCTTTAAAAGTACAAATAAACAGTGGTTTACCAAACCTTTTTACATTGTTTATCTAAAATCACAAAATTATTAAAATGATTCATTTGGAGCATAAAATGAATTATGCTTTGAATTCCTCATAGACACATACATTTTAGCCTTTTTCTTCTTTAGTAAGCACTGAATACTTTGGATGAAGTTAATTTCAAAACCAGGAAAATATGCACATTAACAGGCTTGCTTGTGAAGGTTCTCATTCATCCAGGTCATGGTATATCTGTTGTATTCAAATAGATCAACTGGACTTGAAATGTAGTTCTTGAAGACATTTCGCTAGTCATCCGACTGGCTTTCTCAATTCAGAATGACTTGTACAAGAATCTGTGGCAATTATGTACCCTGGAAAATCCCAATTAGCATATCACAGCCAGGTGTTAAGGGTGTGATTGGTAAACACAACTAGAAACAAAGCATGGATATCAATGGGCACACTGAACACAATCATGGGTAATGTCATAAAAATTGAATTTTATTAGAGCCAGTTAAAAATATTATTATTGTAGAAAATCAATTCAGTACATGATTACAATCAGAAAACAAGGTTAAAAACATCCCTCAACCCCATATAGCAATATACCGGTATATTGGAAATATAAAGTGCTAATAATACCAATGGATCAAACCCTAGGTACATACAAATATCCATGAATTGGGCAGTTTCAGCAATAAAGCAGAAACTTAAAGTGCTATGCCAATGATACAATACCAAGGGTCCGGTACAAATGATCACGGGCAATTAAAACGATCCGCCAGACGCGTTTCGTCCGCAGCCGTGGACTTCCTCAATGTAATCATGTACTGAATTGATTTTCTACAATAATAATATTTTTAACTGGCTCTAATAAAATTCAATTTTTATGACATTATCCATGATTGTGTTCAGTGTGCCCATTGATATCCATGCTTTGTTTCTAGTTGTGTTTATTATTTAGTTTTCATGGATGGTTGCACCTGTAGTACTTTCAAGGGTATGAGCTCAGTTAATTATAATACTTAACATCTGGTGCCTAACCAATTTTGCTTAGAGTTAAGGGTGTGATTGGATAGTGGCTAAGAGGTGTTATAGGAACGCCCAGAGTAAGGTGTTAAAACAGCATTGTACATGGCAGACAGTTGGTGTCGAACCCCCCACCTCATTTTGCTTGGTTTCTTTATTTCACATAAATGGCCTCCTTAACACCTCTCTTGAACCAGTCACGTTCCTTCGCCAATATGTTAACATTACAATCTTCAAAGGTATGTCCTTTATCCTTAAGATGCAGGTACCCGGCTGAGTCCTGACCCGAGGAATTGGCTCTTCTGTGCTGGGCCATACGTTGATGCAGTTGCTGTTTGGTCTCCCCCACATACAAATCAGAGCATTCTTCACTGCACTGCACTGCATATATGATGTCGCTTTTCTTGTGTTTTGGTATTGGGTCTTTCGGATGTACCAATTGCTGCCTCAGTGTGTTGTTCGTTTTAAAGCAGACAGGGATACAATGTTTTTTGAAAATTCTTCTTATTTCTCCGGAGGCCCTGCTACATATGGGATGACCATGTCTTCCTCCTCGTCTTGCTTTTCTTCTCCTGTTTACCACGTGTTTTGTTTTTTCTTTCCTTCTACTTGTCTTTTGCACACGCCACAGCTGTATCCACAGTTAAGGGCTCCTCGAGATGTTTCATTCTCTTGTAGCCTTCGCCTCTGTGCTAGTGGGGATGTTTCGCTCTGTGTTGCAGGGTTCTGATGACACCCAGCTTCTGCTGGTAGAGTGCTGTCTTGGCCGCCGTTTCTCACCATGTCAACGCCTCCTTGGTGGGTATAAGTGAAGAGAGATGTCACATCAGGACACCATAGTTTCTTCTACACCACGAGTACTATATCTTCAATCTTGTTGGTGAACTCCTGAGAGTTCTGGATGTGATGCTTAGACTTCCCCCAAAGATCCTAAATGTTAGCTAATATTTGCCACCTTGTATGTTACAGAGTTGATGCTGCTGACTATAGGTCTTAGTGGGGCCCCTTCCTTATGCATCAATTTATGGCCCAGCACAGAAGAGCCATTCCTCGGGTCAGACTCACCCCGTGTACCTGCATCTTAAGGATAAAAGCATACCTTTGAAGATTGTAATGTTAACATATTGGCGAAGGAACGTGACTGGTTCAAGAGAGGTGTAAGGAGGCCATTTATGTGAAAAATAAAGAAACCGCCTAAATAGGGTGGGGGGTTTCGACACCAACTGTCTGCCATGTACAATGCTGTTTGTACCCTTAACTCTGGGCGTTCCTATAACACCTCTTAGCCACTATCCAATCACACTCTTAACACCTGGCTGTGATATGCTAATTGGGATTTTCCAGGGTACATAATTGCCACAGATTCTTGTACAAGTCATTCTGAATTGAGAAAGCCAGTCGGATGACTAGTGAAACGTCTTCAAGAACTACATTTCAAGTCCAGTTGATCTATTTGAATACAACAGATATTAACAGGCTTATTCAATAAAAGTTCTAATCGTTTAAAATGGTGCTAATTTTGCCCCAACCAATCAGATCTTATTTAACATTTGAAAGCTAACATCTGATTGGTTGGGGCAAAATTAGCACCATTTTAAACAAGAAGAACTTTTATTGAATCTCCCTTCTAATCTAAAGTATGTAGCACATTGTTTTCTTGTATTTGGTATTTTCAGCAGAAAGTTCTGTTCTATGGCAAAGCTCCAGAACAAATTGAATTTAGGGATAGGCTTTGCTTTTCTCACATGGATTTCTTACTCAGTAAAAATGTTTCACATAGTCTGTATTACCATAATTAGAACCCAATGGGACAGACAAGTAGGCGGGATATTTTTCGTATCCAAAAGATTATTAAAATTATTATATTTGTTTTCATCTTTCCTCAATTTTTTAAAATAACATAAATGTAGATTTCATTACAGGTTACGGAGGTATTTAGGCAAAGATATTTAATATTCAAAGGAATCTTTATAAAAACAAAGATTATGTTACAACTGTTAATATTCCACCAAGTACAATATGCTTTTCTAGTTATTATTAATTCATTCATTTTTCCTCCATTTCAGTGATTATCTCTAAATTACACCATATTTTAATGTTGAGACAATCTTAAAGATAAATTTAACGTAGCACACATTGTCCAAATATATAAATGCGGGCACTTTGATTAAGCAAGTATTTTGGTGTATGCAAATTTCTTTTGACTGGTGATGTAGGGCCCCCTGCAATGTGGTATAACCACGCTAAATATGAGATAGCAAATGCACATTGGTTGCAGCTCACTTACGGATTAGGAAACACCACTTAGGGTTAGGCCACACTGCTACGTTTTTTGTGCGTTTGCGCTACCGTTTTTTTTTTCAGATAATTGAAAACGCGTCAATGGGTGGGTTGTGATTGCGATTTGTGTTCCATTTTTAATCGCAATCGCATGCATTTTCCTATACCTAATGAAAAAACCGCATGCGCAAACGCAACAAAATCGCACATGAAATCGCATACGATTCCGTGTGCGATTGCGTTTGCGGTGCAGTGTGGCCGTGCCCTCACTACCAAGAAAAAGTACACATGTCTGCCCTGTCAACACAGGTCCATAACTGTGTAAAACAATGGGTATGCAGATAATTGGCCTTACCCACTCCATTTCCCACTACTTGTGTGATGTCAACAGGGACAAAAAGATGTAATAGGGTAGCCTGGCTACCCTATTTCTCCTTATTTAGCAGGTTCTTCTTGTCAGCAGTGCTAGTCAAACACTTGAACTTTAAATAGCTGGAAAAACATTTACCAGCAAAGGATATAACCTAAGGACAAAAGCACAACAAAGATATATGGTGACGTAGGACTATCCCTTATACTCACTAATATGGCTGAAGAAGCAAGTTACTAGCAACCCTAGTCAATTAAGCACAGTACTTATATCAGTTAGAAATATATATCTGTAATGCTCTTAACAGTACTAAGTCTCCTTCAGACCAAATACCCCATCTATGATGTTATCTTTGCCTTAAGCCAAGCCCCCCTTCTAAGGCATTGGAAATTCCTCATAGAACATGGGTGTCCTCCAGGAATTAGAGCTCAAGATACCTGGGACACCCAGAAGTTGGACAGAGTATAAAAGTGGAATCAGGCTAAAGAAACAGTCACAAAACCAAGTACAGAAGTTAAAGACATAATAAAAGACATAACATGATAAACAATATGAAGTACCGAGGGAGAGCCAGAAGTAAAGTCAGCAAGTATGATATTCAAAAGCAGACAAGAATCATCGAAGATCAAACAACTAGAAAACCCCACTTAGCAGAGAGGCCAAACACAAAGATATATAACCAGAAAGAACCAATGAATTGGCAGGAATAGAGATCAAAAGTGATTGGCCAATCACAACCACTCCTCCCAGCCATGCTGCTAGGGGCAGCACCCCTGCGCGCACCTGCGAAACCAGACAACATCCTATTTTTAAATAGTCTGGTGACTTATGTCCAGTGTGGTGGTGAAATGATGTTCGATGTAGCATTTGTTTTTAAAATAATATTCAACAATTGCCAGCAATGAATTTTGTCAGCCCTCAACAAATGACTTAGATACAGGAAGGTGTGAGACACAGGGAGGCAGTACAGCATCAACAGTCATTAATCCCCCATAATGGCACCTTAGAAATCCTAGGCAGGCTTACAGAGATAGGCTGCAATATGATATATCATAGTTATTTTACCTATCAGTTTGGATGATGATAATCACAGCAAGCTTTTAGAACATTATACTGTAGTTTCTTTTTCAAGTTAAAAACCTTTCAGCTTGATAAAAAAAAACTATAATGTTATAAAGTTTTTACTTCTTTTTTTTTAGCAAATTGACTTTAGGAAAGCAAGAGAAGAAGCCCTAACAGTCAACTGAGCAGTGATTACATTTTGTATATATTTTAGCATCTATAGACTTTTACAAAAAAAATGTGAACACTGTTACATTTACAGATGATGCAATATAGGATCTGTTTCAGCCAATAGTATAAAATAACTCATTAAAACATTAAATGCAGTCAGAATTTTGAAATTTTAATCTGTTCATCAGAACTGCTGGTGGAATGAATGAGACTGCATTTAGGTAATAGACAAATAAGACCACATTGGTCCTTCTGCAAATTTCCTAACCAGGAATTCAGAACCTGTTGACTTAAAGGGCATCTCCACCCTCAATAAAATGTTTTGATATATTGCAGGGCATGCCCTCCCACCCCCAACCGCAATATGTTGGAAGTGTAAAAATAGAATCCAAACTCTCACTTCAGCATCATTCTGATCCGGCTCCACGTCTGCCGGAACTGCAAGCAGGGGGCCGGACCGGCAGCTGCAGCTGTGATTGGCTGAGAGGCAGCCAATCACATCTGGAGCTGCCAGCAATACAGAACGCCGCAGGAGCGAGGATCTGTAAGTAGAGTTCGAGGGCATGCAGGGAGGCAAAATGCATCTGGGGTTTGGGGGGTTACTTAACCTGTATATGAAATATCGTTTAATGGGTACACATGCCCTTTAAAGTAGAAGTCTAAAAAAAACTAAAAGGGTAACAATCTAAAAAAAAAAAAAAATCAGTTTTCAAAAACTTTTTCTTCCTTTATTTTCCTCAGAGAAAATGTCCAGATTTTAAGATTACCAGTGACCTTTTGGCCATTGGGGCAGTGGCATAACTAGGAATCACTGGGGCCTCCAGCAAAACTATGATGGGGCTTTATCCCTGCTTTATCTACAGTGGTTTACTGGGAGGAGGCTATATCTGTCATAGGAAAAATAAGAAGATTGCCCCCCCCTGCAGTTGCAGGGTCAGCTCTCCTGGTAGTTACGCTCCTGCATTGGAGATAAGATATGCTGATCATTAAAGGACATCTATACCGAAAAATAGGTTATTTTAAATTGGCCATAACTGGAAACCACTGTATCATTTTTTGTTGATCTGCCCCCTATTTCTTTAGATATCCAATCTAAAACTTCTTATATTTCAGCTGTCAATCAAGTTCCTTGCTCTCAAAAACTATTCTTCTGTTGTTTTACTGTAGCTGGAATGGTGACAGAGTTTTGACAGTTGGAATGCTGTATGCTGTGTGCAGGCCTGACAGTTGGTTTGTGGGAAAAAGTCAGGTCGGATGGAAGTGGGAGTGGTTAAAAGAGTGAGGGGGGATACTGCTTCTAAACAAAATGTGTGCTGGATTGAAGGCATGAGCAACACACACAAATCAAAGTAAGTGCTACTTACATGCATTCAATTATAGATTAAGATGAGGCAATATTGGCTTGTCCAAACTAGGTGTTGCCTAGTGTCCTTGTTGCTAAGTGGCAGTTATTTCTCATAAAAAAAGATATGAAATAGTTATAAAATGTATTTTATAACAGCACCAGCTACAATGTAACTATTAAAGGGCATGTCCACCCTTAAAACAAAAAACTGGTGACATGTTAGTTATCTGCCTGCAACCCATCTGCTATTTTTACCAGTTTATTACTTGCATTTGTAACCAGATATTAAATTATATATTTTTTTCCATTATGGAAAAGGTATCTGCCTCCACCCTTGTCTTACAGAGCTTTTTAAAAGCTTGAGCATGTGCAGAGGAGGTAGAAGGGTAATAAGCAGTCAATCATTGGTTGTGATGTCAGCAGTCACAGCCTTATAGCCATTTTTTTGTTTTATGGGTGGACATGGAGGTAAGGTGGAATCCTACCCAAAAAAAAACCCTGCATAGTACATTGAATACTTTGAAGGTCTGTTCCTACAGACTCGAGCGATAAAGTACAATTTCCTTATAAAACAGAGAAGTAGGTTGCACTAGTGTACAACTGAGGTCTTGGTACAGACAGACACTACAAAATTGTTAAGCACTTATTGAGCAGTTAGCATTTTTTATTTCTTCTAAAAACATCCTAGAATGTTATTGTAAAAAATCCATATGCATTCCAGCTTTGCTTGTATTGTTTCAACACTTAAGGAATTTCTCTGTAGTTTATCACATAAAACAAGATGATAGTTGGCAAAGAAAAATATCAGTAATGACATCAAGACAGTAGTTGTTCATTAGTCCTGTGTGAGCTCCTGCCATATTGTTTACATTACCCACATGTTAGCATCAGAGAGGAATTCTACAAAGAGATACCTTCTATTGCATAAACATTTGTGCTGGTAATCATGATATGATATTGTGAATGGTATACATACAGTATTAATTATTAATTCTGGTGTTGCTAATTCCATTTCTTTAGCCTCTTTGTTCTAAAGCTTATATTTTTTTCTATAAAATCTATCTGGCTGTATGGTTTGTATGATTGCATTACTTATTTTTTGCTTTAAACAGTTTCTAGACCAAGCTAGATAAAGAGATTCCAGCAATACCCTGGCTAATAATACAGGTTATTTCTTTGACCATGACATAATGAGACAATACAACAGAATATGTTGCCAAAGGGACATGTAAGTGCCAAGTAGTACCGTACCTTTATAAATTTCACCGTTGGTTGGATCCCAGTTTTTTTTCCCTCACTATTTTCTTTAAATATAATATATAATATATTATATATATATATATATATATATATATATATATATATAAATAATATTAATATAATTTAATATATTAAATTATAATAATTTATGTTCAATGGCAGTAATGTTTAGCATTAAATAAATGTTAGGAAAGTGGGCAGGACACAAGAAGAGAAATTAGAAATAAGGAAGCATACTTACCATCTGGCCCTGTCTCCTTGGGACTGTCACAGTCCTACCACAGAAACAAATGGATACACTGAATATCATGAATAACAATTAGGGGTCTGACTGTTAATGTTGATGGAAGTGCAGAGGGTGAGCTCCCGCTCTGGGTCTACTTTCTTAAACTTGGCAATACATCAGCTGCAGTTGACCTCCTGGGCTCATCTCTTGACTGGGGAGGTAGGAGACTATAAAACGCCTTCAACAAACAATATATATATTTTTGAATTTTGGGATCCAAAGCAGAATTAACGTTTTTTTGGTCCATCCCAGATAACCCGTGTGGGTGGCGCACCACATGATTCTCCAAATGAAACCTCTAAGACTTTTGCTTTGCCTATTCAGATGTAAAGGTCCAGTCTGGGGGCCACATACTACACCCAACACATTAAACACTGTAAGTACCACTCTAAACAGTTTGCTTGCTCCTTTTTTGGGGTCCATCTTGCACGGTAGTCTGAAGATAATCTCCCATATTGTTAAAGGGCTGAACGCCCCACAAAACGGAAAATGGCGCTCCAATATTGCTGGAAACCCAATCCGGAAATACTGATACTCCAGAGATCCCACTGGGGATATTACTGAATAAACAAATTTGATACTTAACAACCTTAGTGGGGTTGGTGTCGCCAGCCCGAAGACGTTGTGATGGATCAAGACACCGGCAACATCGGCCTCGTTGAGGCTGTCGGCGCCTTCTGGGGTCTCAGGTGTTGGCATTCTCAGCGTAGCTGGTGTTGCTGGAAGAAAGAAGATGCCGCCAAAGGGCTCTTTTAAGAGCTGCTCACTGAGGGTCCTGTTTCGAACTGGGGGACCCTCACTCAAGGCACTTGTAAGTGCCGCAAGGGCCCTTATAAGGGCCACGGAGGGGGGTCCCTGTTCGAGCTGCGGGACCCCTTAAGCCCCAAAGGCCCTTCTCAGGGCCGCAAAGGCACTTGTAAATGCCGCAAGGGCCCTGATAGGGACGGGGAATCGGGTCCCGGTTCGAGCTGCGGAAGCTCCCACTGGAGGGTCCCCTCCACCCCCCCAGCAGGCCCTTCCCTCCCCCTCCCTGCGAGAGTACTGGGTGGGGGGCTGGAAGGGGCTGCTGGGAAGGGGTCGTGGCGGGGCCCTCGCCCCTCTGTGACCGCCAGTGGCGATCCTTTCCTGGCATCCCCTCCCAGCCCCCTGCTCCGGGTTTCGCGGTTGTATGATCGCGAATATAGTTTAAATTACCGCCGCACATCGTTGCCGCGAAGCATTTTGCCGCGATGCCGCTCGCCATTATAAATATGGCAATATCGGTATTTTTTCTGCTTTGATGTGCGGCGGTAATTTTACGGCGATATTATCGGCCGTTTATAAATATTGCCCCTAAACCAAATATATACCACCTATAATACCCATAGTTAAACCAACTATAAAAGCATTATATATATAAAATAAGTTAATCTATTGCACATATATTGTAAAATCACTAAAATCAATAAATTATTACTACCCTGCTATAAATAGTTTTAAAAAGTTCTGTGCACTCTGCAGCTCTTAAAAGTTTGCAACAGTCACAAATTGTATCCAAATTATGAAGTTTCAATTTCAGATCGAATACACTGTGTCAGTAAAGGAATTGATATGTATTTATGCTCAGTATAAGCACTAGCACCACTATATGAATTTGATACTGGAGGTATCTCTCAGGATGAGTATTGTGACTTACATTCAGCTCCATTTTTGCTCTGCAGCCACTCAGTTCGGAAACTGACACCGGGTCCTCACTATTCACACTCTGTGATTCTCAGCACGGGGCATCCAAGTCTGCTTTCACAGAGGCTGGTTGCTTCTCAGCGTTCCATGCTTCATGTTCACCCTTGCCTGCCCGATGACGTCACCCGATCATCTCTTCTCGTTCTTTACCTTCACTTTTGGCAATATGAGTAGCAAACAACAATATTTGTAATAAAATTTCAGGGTTTAGCAATATCGCAATGCGTTTCACCTATTCAGGCTTCATCAGACGGAGGCAGAACAACTAAAAATACAAAAGGAAGAATTTCCAATCTGATCTCAGATAAAGCAGAGAAAGCAATGAGATTTACAAACCAAAGTTTAAATTGCAAAAGCAACAAGCCGGATTCAATGCCCGTGAACAAACTTAAAGGGTAAGTGCAGGGCCGGATTTCCCACTAGGCCACCTAGGCCGTGGCCTAGGGTGGCACAGCCACCAGGGGCAGCAAAAAAGAAAGAAAGAAAGAAAAAAAAGGGTAAAGCAGCATTGCACCCCCATTTTAAATTTACACAATGCATGTTAGTTGGCACACAGCAGAGCTTTACCGGTTTCTGTTAAATCAGAAACGGGCAGCGATTGCCAATTTGCTAGGGGGGCAGGTCCCTCTCCTACTTACAAAGCTCTGCTTCAGCCAATAAATGACCGTGTACAGGTGTACAGGCACTACAAGTTAGCTGGCCTAGGGGAGAAAAAAGTATAAATCCGGCCCTGGGTAAGTGCACTGTAAAATAAATTTATGTTCATTTGGAAGCTGCAGCTTTAAAATTACTGTTGTCATATTTTTTTTCCCTATGCCTTTGTGCCTTGAAAGTTGCTGACATCTTATATCTGTTGTATTCAATTAGATCAACTGGACTTGAAATGTAGTTCTTGAAGACGTTTCTTGAAGACATTTCAAGTCCAGTTGATCTAATTGAATACAACAGATATACCATGACCTGGATGAATGAGAACCTTCACAAGCCCATCTGAGACATCTTGTTCCCAGTTTTGCGAGTGTTAAGCTCCGCCCCTCTGAGATTTCCTCTGCTCTCTCCTGCTTGAGCTTCAAACAGTAATGCCTGTGAGTTCCATGCACTCTCCTGCTTGAGCCTCAAACAGTAATGCCTGTGAGTTCCGTGCACTCTCCTGCTTGAGCCTCAAACAGTAATGCCTGTGAGTTCCGTGCACTCTCCTGCTTGAGCCTCAAACAGTAATGCCTGTGAGTTCCGTGCACTCTCCTGCTTGAGCCTCAAACAGTAATGCTTGTGAGTTCCGTGCACTCTCCTGCTTGAGCCTCAAACAGTAATGCCTGTGAGTTCAGTGCACTCTCCTGCTTGAGTCTCAAACAGTAATGCCTGTGAGTTCCATGCACTTTCCTGCTTGAGCCTCAAACAGTAATGCCTGTGAGTTCCATGCACTCTCCTGCATGAGCTTCAAACAGTAATGCCTGTGAGTTCCGTGCACTCTCCTGCTTGAGCCTCAAACAGTAATGCCTGTGAGTTCAGTGCACTCTCTTGCTTGAGCCTTAAACAGTAATACCTGTGAGTTCAGTGCACTCTCCTGCTTGAGCTTCAAACAGAAATGCCTGTGAGTTCCATGCACTCTCCTGCATGAGCTTCAAACAGTAATGCCTGTGAGTTCCCTGCACTCTCCTGCTTGAGCCTCAAACAGTAATGCCTGTGAGTTCAGTGCACTCTCCTGCTTGAGCTTCAAATATTAATGCCTGTGAGTTCCATGCACTCTCCTGCTTGAGCTTCAAACAGTAATGCCTGTGATTTCCGTGCACTCTCCTGCTTGAGCTTCAAACACTAATGCCTGTGAGTTCTGTGCACTCTCCTGCTTGAGCTTCAAACAGTAATGCCTGTGAGTTCCGTGCACTCTCCTGCTTTAGCTTCAAATATTAATGCCTGTGAGTTCCGTGCACTCTCCTGCTTGAGCTTCAAACAGTAATGCCTGTGAGTTCCGTGCACTCTCCTGCTTGAGCTTCAAACAGTAATGCCTGTGAGTTCCGTGCACTCTCCTGCTTGAGCTTCAAACAGTAATGCCTGTGAGTTCCGTGCACTCTCCTGCTTGAGCCTCAAACAGTAATGCCTGTGAGTTCCGTGCACTCTCCTGCTTGAGATTCAACCAGTGATGCCTGTGACTTCCGTGCACTCTCCTGCTTGAGCTTCAAACAGTAATGCCTGTGAGTTCCGTGCACACGCATGTGCACAGAACTCACATATGGCAACAGTCTTTTTAAACCTGCAGCTTCCAAATTAACATAACTTTATTTTACAGTGCACTTATCCTTTAACCACAAAATGAATAACAGCAAATGCATACCATCCTATCTGGGATAAACAAGGCACCTTACATTATGATCCACAATGGATAACGAACCAATATGCAGAGTATTATCAGCAATAATATAACAGACACTCAATTAAACATACTGAAACAACCCCCAAATTTCTCAATTTCTGAAAAATTTTAACTTCTCCATCATATCACCAGAAATCTACACAGCACTATCAACCTCTATTACACAGGGAAAAAATCAAGTCATCAAAGACTGTAAAATCAGAAAATGATTAGCAGGGTTAAGGCACCAGCGAGTTGGTGCGGTTATGGGGTCCAGGGGGTCCATGAATGGGAGGGACCAGGGTGCTTGCAAGAGGAGGGGGGCTGCAAGGGGAGGAGGAGACACAGGGCAGATTGACTTTCACATGGTTTCAGAGCAGGAAGCAGGAAGTGCAGGGGACCTGGTGATGCTTCTGCCATATCACACACAAAAATGTAAATATCTTCAAAACTATGCAAAATAACCAATGAAAATACATTTCAAAAATTCTAAGGAGAGCAATTCCTATCAATTTACCTAAAGTAATTTTTTAGACCACAGTTCCCCTTTAAAAGGCTTATCAGGCGGTGGCACCCAGACTATTACAAACAATAGAACCTATAGAAGATCGACCTGTATCCTTATGATGTTTATGAGAATATTCTTATGGTGTCTATAACAGAAACCAATCAGAACTCTTCTCCTCATTTTTCAGTTCTATTTCTGTGTATTTTCTATATTGTTTATATTTGGTTATTGTACAAAAATGAGAATTTCTATTGAGTGTACTATATTTGATTTTCATATGCAAAGAAATTCAATAAAAAATAATGAACAATAATGAATAATAAAAAAAAAAATCATGAATAGCAATTGTGATATATTTAGACAGAACAATTAAGTTATTGTTTAAAGGCCATGAGAATTATTATTCCCTGCAATTGGCCTCCTTAATCTAAGAATGAAACCCTAACACATTAAACATGCTTTCGCTGTCCACACCCTAATCTTAGTCCATTTCTCAGGATGTGCCTCACCTTCATGGTGTTTATCATTCTGATAGATCAAAAACTCAAAAGTTATCAAAACATCCACTTTCCCTTCAAAGCTTTTGCTTGCAATCTTCACAGCATGGGCTTTTGTATTAAGATAACATTTCCTTTGCTGGAATCTAAAAATCTATCTCTCTCTCTCCACAAAAAACAAGGCATTTTAGTTTACATTATAATGAGCATAAGAATGCTGGTGAAGGTTCTCATTCATCCAGGTAATAGTATATCTGTGGTATTCAGTTAGGTCAGCTTGACCTAAGTTGGGTACACGCATTATCACACATATGCTAATGTGTGTAATACCGTCGGCCTCGGAACTGGACAAAAATTTCCCTTGCCCATGGTCATCTCCCTGTACTTAAATTATAGGGAGTCGGCTGTGGCTGAGGGAAATGTGCAGTCCCGAGCATTCTCTCTATGCTTTACTTAAGGAGGACACTTGGGACTGCGTGTAGTGTGATATTTAAAAACCTAGCAAACCCCCGATTCCTTAAAGAATCGTTTAACCCAGCATTTAAGGACCTCTCCCCCCTCTTTCTCGCTCTTTCCCTTCTCTCTCTCTCCCCCTCCCTCTCTTTCCCTTCTCTCTTCCCCCTCTTTCCCTTCTCTTTCTCCCTTCTTTCACTCTCTCCTCCTCCTCTCTTCCCCCATCTCTTTCTCTCACTCTCCTGGACCCTCACTTTCTCTCTTTTCCCTCCTCCTCAAATGGCATTGAGGTTACTTGCGCGTGCGTCTCGGGTGTGCGCGCACAAGTAGGGGTCGGTTTCTGCAATGGCTGTGGCATGAGGACAGTGGGAGAAGGGTTGATGACACGGTGCTCAAGCTTATGTGTCCACGGTCCATGCATATTTACACCTCTCGGTTAGTTTATAGGATAACAGACAAAATCTTGCAGATTCTGTCTGTTCTCTTTCATGTCTTTCATGTGTGTACCCAGCTTTAGATGAACTAAACAAGTCCAGTTGATTTAACTGATTACCCCTGATAGATCATAAAAATGTAAAGCCTTCCAACCAATCCAGAGTAACCCTCGGCAATGATTGGTGGGGAGAGCCAGAAAAACCTAAATTGGCACAGTAGTGAGGCTGGGTATATAAATAAAGCCATTTAATGAAAGACCGTGAAGGAGCTTTGACAGACTTTATATCAGGAAGCATATAAAATAAAAAGGTATGGTATACACCTTTGATTTCATTTGGTGAATACTTGGTATTTTGCTTGGAATTTACTTGATGAATACACCAAATAAATCAATCGAGTACTTTAAAAATACAAAAATTGCTTTTCTTGTAAATATGCAGTATAAGAGAAAATCCTAAGGTGTATGTGCAAGTTCCTAAATCATAAAGAGTGGCACCTGTATTGCTTGCCCCCAATAAGGCAAAATGGATTTTTATCCTTTTTCTCCATTGGTTGTATGTATGTTATATTATGAACAAAGCCAGCAAAATGGCAATTCCCCTAATCATTGTCTTCACATAACTACACTTTAGCTCCTTAACACCTGACCATGGTAAGTTAAACACAATATAACAAACATACTGCAAGAAAAAAAAAACTAAAGCTAAATTGTTAAATGTCTCTAAAAGATTCTATAATACTAAACCAGCAAACAGCTATGTTTCTCACCTTTAAAATGTATCAGGTCATGTATCAAAAGATACCCAATTTTGTTGGTGAGGTTCAGGTACTCTGCAGGCCAATTATACATTATGGGATACTTAGACCCACACATGTTTATTCCCTGCATGGTGTGTATGCACATTTGTTGGTGGGGTAACTCCATTTGTGGGCTGTGTTTGTTTGCGTATGTTTGTGTCAGAGAGACACAGCGTGAGCTAGAAAGACAGTTACATTTCATTGAGAAAGTGGCATTTGGGATTTGTTTACAATACTTAAAATGTTTGTTTGAAGTTTTTGTCCATTAATGTCTATGCGCAAAAATTCCATAAATTTGCCAATAACTCTGAAATGCTTTAATAGACTTTTTAATTGACTTGCATATGTGTACTGAATTTCTAGACTAGTTCAAAAACTGTACAGAAGATACAGTCCAAAATTTGGTGGAATAAAAGAGAAGATAGAAAGAACAGCAATTTGACACTTTCATGCCAAACAAATTATGTTTCAATTACATATAATTAAAACTCCTATTTTTCCAATGAAATGCACCTGGATTTGAGGTGCACTTTTACTCACACTGTTAGGAAATAGAGCTCTTGAGAGAGCTACATTTGTGGAGATTTAATATTGCACTCCTATGTCTTGTCCTATACACCAACACTTACAAAAACAGAAAGAATCTTAAAGGGCATGTCCACCCCCAAACCTATAATCCCCTCCACTACTGGCCCCACTCTGTAGTGAATAAAAATCCTTACCTTACATCCCAGCTCCAAATGGTTCTCCAGTAATCCCCCCCCAAAGTCCCCAAAACTGCCCACCAGGAGGTTAGCAGAGTCCATATAGGACTCTGTCTCCTGTCTCCCCTCAGGGAGAAGTTTGGCATGCACACTGCAGCCATTCTCCCCCTCCCTCCCGATCCCTCCCGATCCCTCCCCCTAGTGTAATTTTCCTTTGCCAAATAATAGTTTACCTTCCCCCAGCTCCAACCGCTAAGTAAGTAAGTAACTAGAAAGTGCCCCGATAGTTACTTACCTACCCTCTATCCTCCGGCATTCTGTGCAGCCGGCAGCTGTTCCCGTGATTGGCTGCCTCTCAGCCAATCACAGACACGGCTGCTGGTCCCGCCCCCCCTGTTTGCAGTTCTATGCAAGCAGAGGGCCGGGACTGTGCAGCGGAGGATAGAGGGAAGGTAAGTAACTATCGGGGCACTTTTTAACAAATCATTTATAGCGGTTGGGGCCGGGGGAAGGTAAACTATTATTTTGCAAAAAGTTAGTGAAAGGGGTGGACATGCCTTTTAAACACATTCACTTACATACACACAAAAGCAATTTTAACGTCCCAATCTTCATATATATAGAGGGCACACGCACTCTGTGTATTCAGTATTATTCTTTATTTAATGTTTTACATGCTTCAATGAGTATCTTCATCAGAAAAAAAAATTCTGATGAAAACAATCACTGAAGTGTTGAAACATTGAATAAAGAATAATACTGTATACACAGGGTGCCCATGTCCTCTCTATATATGGATTGTTAATAGATGGAAGATGGAACCCCAACACCTGGAGGCACCTGAAAACAATATTGGTTGAATGAGTGCAGATATGAAACACTGAGGATTAGTCTAAATAAGTAACTTCAAAATAAAAGCAGAATATTAAATATATCAGTCCATCCTTGCAATTTCATGCATATACATATGCATTATACACACAATAATTAAAATACATGAATCCTTTAGCATTATTTTGTTATGTACATGCCCTCTCTTATTTTCAAAACAATGACTCTATGTAATTCTGGCATGTCCCATTCCAAAATGCAACCTAAATTATCAATAATGTTTAAAGGACTGTCTACCCCCCAACCTTAATGCTGATTATGTTAAGCCCAAGACCCCCTCCCCCATGAGCTCTTTATGAGCTCATGCAGCCACAGAGGAGACATGCCGGTAGCCAGCCATAGGTCATTGGTCAAGATGGAGGGCTGCTTCCAGGAAGGAAGTCACGGCACAAGAAGAGGATTGTTGAAAATCAGGAAAAATACCCTTTTCTAGGGGCTGCAGGAACAAAGGTGAGTATCTTGGCATTTGGGGGGCCTTGATATAACTAAATAACTAAATTTAATCAATTTTTTAAATTTTACTCTTAGAACACTTTCAAAACGTTTTTGCAGTGGTAACAGTTTATCACCACCAGTTATGAATTAGACAAATCTCTCCTGGTTAAAATACCCATAATTCATCCTATATTTATCTATTTTGACAGTGTACTGTATCTTTTCCCCCTTATATAAATACATTTATAAATTCATAGGGAATACATTGTTTTTTTTAGGAGGTACTATGTTGGTGGGGGTGGGTAAAAGTAATATACAATACATAGGGACAGTGTTTATGTACTAAATAAATAGTTATATCAATATTAACAAATATGTAGTAATGACATTAAAGTATATAAAAATGTAAATATGGCAAAATATATAAATAAATAAAAGTACTTGGATAGTCCCCACTCCTGTTTTGTAATGGAATCTTCAAAATGGAGCGTTAAGCCACACCTCAGGAAGTTTTACATGAAGGCAATGTAAGCTTAAAAAGGAACATATTTATCACTTCCCTTTTAGTGTTGTATCCAATGGTGTGCTTAATATTAGATTAACAGCAGTGTTAGCAAATCAAAACATTTTCTGAGTGTTAGTAGGAAGTTAGTTGGAAGTTGCAAGTGAAATATGTCACTTCCTTTGTAAAACATGTGACAGACTCTCACCTCAACCCACCCTTCCCCTCTCAATAGAAAAAAAAGGAGAGCTGCTGTTTGCTGGACAGTAAGTGATATCTATATATGATAGGGGGGTCTCAAGTTCCCAAATGGTGCTGTTTGGCTTGAACTGCTCATTGTGACAGAAATGCCTGGGTCTATTCTCAGAACTGCAGGTTTATTCTATTGACATTCTATGGATTATAGCTGCCAGATGGGTGGTTGGATGTGTGACTCCTACTGCCTGAAGGGACCTGAATAATCCTTCTCTAAACCAATAGTGTAATTGCTATCGAAATAAGGGAAGGGCAGATGAATCACTTGCATGTTCAAACCCTTTGGTAGGAATCACTAAAGCATGGGATTTTAATGTCTGTAAATCAGTAAAAGGGCTTTATTCCAGGATGTATGAAAAAGACATTTTCCAGCATTCTGTGCAGCCAGGGAATGGTGGGAGTTGTAGTTTTCAAACATGTGCATATTCAAAACCTTTGGTAGGAATCGCTAAAGCATGGGCTTTTAATGTCTGTAAGTCAGTAAAAGGGATTTATTTCAGGATGCATGAAAAATACATTTTCTAGCATTCTGTGCAGCCAGGGAATGCTGGGAGTTGTAGTTTTTAAACATGTGAAAAGTTCAAAACCCTATCGTTACACTGTATTGCATTTTAATATATTCATTAGCAAATGGACATAAAGAAGAAACTTACTGCTAACAGAGAATGCTGGGAGTTGTAGTTTTCAAACATGTGCATATTCAAACCCTTTGGTAGGAATCGCTAAAGCATGGGCTTTTAATGTCTGTAAGTTAGTAAAAGGGCTTTATTCCAGGATGTATGAAACATACATTTTCCAGCATTCTGTGCAGCCAGGGAATGCTGGGAGTTGTAGTTTTTAAACATGTAAAAAGTTCAAAACCCATGCTCTATATCATTACACTGTATTGCATTTTAATATATTTATTAGCAAATGGACATAAAGAAGAAACTTACTGCTAACAGAGAATGCTGGGAGTTGTAGTTTTCAAACATGTGCATATTCAAACCCTTTGGTAGGAATCGCTAAAGCACGGGTTTTTAATGTTTGTAAGTCAGTAAAAGGGCTTTATTCCAGGATGTATGAAACATACATTTTCCAGCATTCTGTGCAGCCGGGAAATGCTGGGAGTTGTAGTTTTTAAAAGATGTGAAAAGTTCAACACCCATGCTCTATATCATTACACTGTATTGCATTTTAATATATTCATTAGCAAATGGTCATAAGGAAGAAACTGACTGCTAACAGAGAATGCTGGGAGTTGTAGTTTTCAAACATGTGCATATTCAAACCCTTTGGTAGGAATCGCTAAAGCACGGGTTTTTAATGTTTGTAAGTCAGTAAAAGGGCTTTATTCCAGGATGTATGAAACATACATTTTCCAGCATTCTGTGCAGCCGGGAAATGCTGGGAGTTGTAGTTTTTAAAAGATGTGAAAAGTTCAACACCCATGCTCTATATCATTACACTGTATTGCATTTTTACTGTAAGTCAGTAAAAGGGCTTTATTCCAGGATGTACAGTATGAAACATACATTTTCCAGCATCCTGTACAGCCAGGGAATGTTGGTAATTGTAGCTTTTAAACATGGGAAAAGTTCAAAATACATTATATACTGTATTGCATCTTAATACATTCATTAACCAATGGACATAAAGAAAAAGAAACTTACTGCTAACAGAGAATGCTGGGAGTTGTAGTTTTCAAACATGTGAAAGGTCCAAATTCAACACCCCTGCTCTGTACCGTTACGCTGTATTAAATCTTAATACATGCCTTACGTAAAGGACATTAAGAAAAAACTTACTACAAACAGATATTGCTGGGATTTGTAGTTTTGAAACACCCCTGCTCTATACCATTAGGATGAATTACATCTAGACACATGCCCTTAGCTACAAGCAATAAATGCGATACTTTGCATGTTCTCACCCATTTCTTTAGAAGTGAGAAATATGTGTTTGTATGTTACATTATTAGGGCAATGCTATTATAATAACATGAGTCTGTGAGGTACCTTCTGTATATAAGAAGGCTCTACTTTTAAAACATCTCTCCCTAATATTTATAGCTAATCACTATCCTGTGCTCTCCTAACCCCATCATAATTGTAGATCTGGAGCCTGCTGTGCTTAATACTAATAAGTATGTTATAAGCATACTTATAAGCATGTTATTCTGGATCCTGTAAAGGATATCAGGTTGTCCTATGGTGCTGTTTAGTTGGAATTGCACATTGTGGCAGGATTGCCTGGAACTTACTGGCAGGTCAAATAAAAATGGCAGGGTATGTGTGTGTTTGATCATATTATGCGGTGGGATTGCCTGGGTCCTTTTTAGGACTTTCAGACTTAACCCATTTGAGCCTCCCCCTGGATACTTAATGGGAGTGGAAAGGGAGAGCAAGTTTAGAATGGATCCTGATACCTACTGGCTAAAGACATGTAAGTAGCCTCTCTCTGGCCCCACAGCTTAACAGAGAGGCAGGCAGATCCCAAATCACTTGTTTGTGCACTTTGTGTTCATATCACTGAAAGCATAACCTTGAGCTTTCAATAAAAATAATTACCTAGCAAAACATACACAGATAATTTCCACTGTGCACCAATGGGCACACTTTTGCTAGTTTATATATATATATATATATTCACTAAATCACTTTATACCCAATTTGTACAATGCTTTTAATAATATGACCAGGTGAAGGATTATTGTTACAGAAAGGGTTTGTCATATATTTCTCTTACTTGTTTCCATATGCCTTAAAGAAAACAAGTTAAATGTATACATTAAGCATTATTAGTATGTCTCTTTCTCATAATTAATTAGTATTTGTTTCTTCTGTAGTGGCAGAACTAATGCCAAGCATAATAATTTTTACAAATGATTCCCCCAAAATGTTGACACCTGAACCACTTTAACCCAGTCTGTTTGTGGGTGCCACTCTGCTCTCAACACACGGTTAGTGCATAAAAAAGAAAATGATGGTGTAACCTTTACAGGTGGCACTGTAGTGACACTGTGAACAGATGAGTGCCTGAGATAAGAACACAAAATTAAAAAAAAAAACACATTATTATTATTTTACTACTGCCAGCTGCCTCAGACATTAAATGTATGCATGTTTATACTATGTCTCCATATGTATGTCTGTTACCCTACCTAAAACCTTTGACACAGGAAACAGGAAAACGGAAAGTGTAAGTCTTCACAGTGTGAGATGAATAAGCACATACATTACAATATTTTATTGTTTTACTAACTGCAGAACTCAGCATCAGCGTACATAGCAAAATATTAATCTGACTATAGAATCACACATAGCAACTAGAGATAACCTGCATACCAGCACGGTCAGATGTAGCCATAATTTAAAAAACATTTTTTTTTATAAATACAGAACTATTGTAATATCAATCTTTATAACGATCACAAATGTGTTCTGGCTGGTTGTGGGAAAGTTGTCATGTAAAGATGATGCCCCAATCGACATTACAATCAATTTGACATTTATTAAGGAACAAATGTCTACTTGGTGTAATGATGAGGTAGTGTATTGTCAGCTTTAGTCTATTACTGCATTCTTTTCTTCTACTATATGTTTTATGTATTTTATGTGGCTTTGAGGGATTTCAGTGGTTTTTATTTTCACAATAGTCACTCAGATACATATTTCAATGTACAGTATAACAAGTTATTATTGCACAGCAGGTATCTTGACATGGGAAGAGGCAAGGCAGCAAGTAATGAGGGTATGTTTGAAGAGTTATATATAAATTAATTCATGATTTATCTGGTCATTCCGATCAAGGCTCTTTTTAAAGATGTCTCTTGTTAGTCCATTTTCAGTAATAGTGCCCAAGAAATTTTAATTGAAAAAACCTATAAAAATGTATATTTCAAGACCGCAATTGAATACTTAACATTATTAACACTATATAACACTATTAAGCTCTGTTGGCTTAGATGATTGAAGTGAGCATGATGAGTGTTCTTTTAGTGATATAGGAAATGATTGATTGCTATATTTAATGAAAGAGGCAGACAGTATTAGATTGTTGACATTGTTGATTTTCTTTTCTTATTCAAATTAAGTAAAGTCTCCTATAAAAACTTTCCCACTTTCTCCCACTGGCCAAGTTACCATTGTCAAATTTATGGTAATAATTTGCATATTATAGGTCACCTACTGTATAAAATAAAGAGACCTTGATGCAGAATATGTTACAAAAAAGATTTCTTCAAATACATTATGATTAATGATTCTCAGGACTGGATTCTGATTAGATGATGCTGACATTCACTATTCTTTTATTTTGTTTTGGAAATGTGGCGTCATTGTAAAGTTGTATGGGGGTTTACACTTGATACATGGTAGTGTGCTGAATGCATGGAATTTGCATTCTCGTAATAGAAATCTAAATAACATACCGTATCTCAAGTTCATGTTAATAATGTCCATCAATACAAAAGCCTTGACACTCATCCTCCCACATTATTAGTCATTTTAAATGTTTAAGATAGTTGACAGTAAGCCAAGTAAGTGCATTTGGTCAAAATTTGGATGGAGTTTTCACACAAAAAATGTATACATTTGAAGAGAAATAAAAAAGGAATAAAACACTACTTTTGAGTTATAATGACTGACAGTGCTAGTTTCAAACATAGAAAGAAAGGGGCAATAAAATAACATTATAAAGTTTTGGTGTTTGAGGCCTAAGATGCCTTTGAAATATGGAAAAGTAAAATATCCATACAAACTACTTTATACTGTTAAGGAAGTTGACAGGGTAAGGAAATGATATTGAGTGTCCCCCCTTGAGTCACACAAGTACCCCCCGGAGGTGTGATAACCTTTAACAGGGAAAAATTAGATTTTTTAAAGGGCATCTATACCGAAAAATAGGTTACCGTATATACTCGAGTATAACCGAGGTTTTTAGGTTTAAAAATTAACCTAAAAACCTTGACTCGGCTTATACTCGAGTCCAAAGGAACTTACCTGCAATCCAGAGGCAGCCGCGAGTCCGGCCGGCAGTTCCCAGTAGTTCTTCGCGGTTGCTCGAGACGTCATCACGCACGCTGGCGGGATGACGTCATCGCGCACGCGAAGCAGTAATGGGAACTGCCGGCCGGACTCGCGGCTGCTTCTGGATTGCAGAGAGAGGAAGACTGAAGACCAGGTACGGGTAAGTGAGCTGGGGGGGGACTGGGGGGAGGGCTGGGGGTACTGGGGGGAGGGCTGGGGGGACAGTATGCCATGCAGACACCCACATTACCTTTTTACTATAGGTGGTTGGAAACTACAACTCCCAGCAACCAAGCATGCTGGTTGTAGTTGTAGTTTCCAAACATCTACAGTGGAAAGGTATTAGGGTGGGGGACAGTATGCCATACAGTAACCCCCAATACCTTTCTACTATAGGTGGTTGGAAACTACAACTCCCAGCAACCAAGCATGCTGGGAGTTGTAGTTTCCAAACATCTACAGTGGAAAGGTATTAGGGTTACTGTATACCCTCGGCTTATACTCGGGTCAATCATCTTTTCTAATTTTTGAGGCAAAAATGGGTGCCTCGGCTTATACTCGAGTCGGCTTATACTCGAGTATATACGGTATTTATATTGACCATGACTGGAAACTATAATTCTTCCTAACTACCAATGTATATTTTTTTTGTTAATCTGCCTCCTATTTCTTTAGATATCCAATCTAAAACTTCTTATATTTCAGCTGTCAATCAAGTTTCTTGCTCTCAAAAACTATTCTTCTGTGAGTAGTTTTACTGTAGCTAGAATGGTGACAGAGTTTTGACAGTTGGAATGCTGTATGCTGTGTGCAGGCTTGACAGTTGGTTTGTGGTAAAAAAGTCAGGTCGGATGGAAGTGGGAGTGGTTAAAAGAGGGAGGGGGGATACTGCTCCCAAACAAAATGTGTGCTGGATTGAAGGCATGTAGCAACACACGCAAATCAAAGTAAGTGCTACCTACATGTATTCAATTATAGATTAAGATGAGGCAAAGTCATTTTTTCCAGTATAGTGTCCCTTTAAACTCTCACTGCATGGAATCTCAGACAGCTGCAACCATTTATAGTAAACACCAGATTGATAGGTCATAGAAAATTAAATAGTGCAAATGAGTGCAAGACACTATTGATAATAGACCTTAATATGTACTGTAGATATTAGATATTTTAATTACTTTCTCTTTGGTGTTTGGACTGTTTTCACAAGCTATCGTTTCACTTAAAAAGTGAATTTCACATACCCAAACTCTGGTTTCTATGGGCACTTTCATTTATCTGTAGACCACTGGGATACTATATAAACTTTGTAAGTGGTTTTTTTTTTGAGGTTAGAGAATGGGAATGTTCTTGCAAGGGATAATTTTAGATTTGCTGCACAAAGATTTTTCTATACATGTTTACTTTGTTGTGGTTATGGGATAGATAATTTAAAGGGAAGATTCGTTCAGAAGATTTAAGATTAAAAGCTTTTCTTAAAATTAAATTGAAATGGTGGAATATTCATATTTACATTTAACATACGATTGTAGTTTTCAGCATTTTAAATTATAGGTTTTAAACTAAAAATAAGAACGCCAGGTTCTAGCAAAATGCTCCTCCCCCTGCCATAAATCCTATTCCAAGACAGCCCCTCTATCTGCAGTTGTATATACAGGTGTACTGTACATACTTATAGATAATAAAAACTCAGGACTGAATTAGCCCATCCATAATGATTTCAAAAGTTTTCCATTATTCTTGAATAATATTTGCATAGAAAGCCCTGAAAGCACAAGGCATATTACTAAAACTGCAGCCAAATGTTCTTCTCACCCTTCCCTCTGCCTCTCAAAAGCTTTCTGCCTCCTCTCCAAGGTAATGTACAAGCTTGCACATGCTCAGAGGAAGCAGCTAGCGGAACAGCATTGTCATTGGCTGTGATGTGTTTTTCCTTTTATTAGCTACTTATATTTAACTGTACGGTATAGGAGGCCATGTGTGTCCACTCAAACAGTTGCTTCCTATACTGAGTAGAGGAGGAGTGGTAGTGGAGCTAGGCAGTCCAAGGAACAATTTTCTTTACTCCCCCTCCTATAGAATAAAACTGGATTATTGGCTACTGCAGAGAAATCTGTCTGTATCTCTGTATGGGAATTGTTTGAAACAAATTTTGTTGGAACTATCATGTAATAATCCTAAAAAAAAAAAGGCTAATGCATTAAAGGTGCAAAACTTTCCCAGTGCTATTTATTTGCCTCAACCAATCAAATGTTATCTAACTGCAATAACCCAGTAAATAGGTAACATCTGATTGGGTTGCTACAAATTATTATCACTGGCAAACTTTTGCACCTCTTACCGTATTGCATCAGCCCAAAAATTACCTAATTTTTGTATGTAGCTTCAGCAAGAAGAACAATTTGCAGTGTAAGTACATTTAACAGTTATGGTATGTCTTAGTACAATGGTATGTTATTATCTCTCTTCTTGCCTTAGCAATGTTTGTTTTATGCAGCTGTTCCAAGCATCTGCTTCTCATCTCCATTTTGTGTTTCTTTGCATGTTGTCTGTTTCACAGCAAAACCTTTAATAGAGTCAGTAAAAAGAATGTTCCAAATCTTAAATTCCAGGGTTCGTTCAAATAAACTCAGAATATCTAACAGATTGTATCCTCAAACATAATGTATTTCTGTAAACTTTCAGACAATGGTACAACCTATGAATGCAATTTTCTTTAGCCATCAGAATTATAGAGCAGTCATTTTTTTGCCATGGTGGTTTTATTTGGCATTTTGGAGTCAGACAATGCACAATGTGTATCCTATCTTTGAGGAGTACAGTTATTAAAGGGCATGTCCATCCTCAAAATACTTTTTTATATGCTGTAGTGGTCCCTATCCCACCCCCAACCACTATGTTTATTTGTTAAAAAAACAATCCTAACATTACTTACTAATTCCTCCGACACTGTAATCTCGGCCCTCTGCTTACTGAAACTGCAAGCAGGGGGCCGGACCTGCAGCCATGTCTGTGGTTGGCTGAGAGGCAGCCAATCACGGATGCGACTGCAGGCATAACAGAACGCCGAGGGAATGAAGTAAGTAATGTTCGGATCGTTTTTTTTAATAGATAAACATAGGGAGCATTACACTACAGCAAAAGGTTAAGAGTTAGGGGGAGGGAGAGACAAACGGCATCTAGAGGGAGGGAGAGGGAGGTGGGGAGGGCTTCACTGCGCATGACAGAATTCTCCCAGAGGAGGGGTAAGAGGCAAAAACCTTTTGGGACACAGCCAGGCTCCTGCTCTTCACCTTTTGGTACTTTGCATATACATTGCATGGCAGCTTTAGGAGCAGGGATGTAAGGTAAGGATTTTTCAACACTACACAGTGGGGTCAGTAGTGGGTTAAAGTATAGTTTTGGGGGTGGACATGCCCTTTAATGTACTTCATAGTAGATCAATATTAATTTGACCAATGATCAAATAGATTGAAAGTTTGTGCAAAATTGATGGTGCAAGGTGGTACCTCGATCACTATTCCGCTTTCTAGACTGCAGTGGGTAACATGCCTACATGCCTGGCCACAAATAGACATTCACTAACTGGAATGTAACAGTTTTGCTTGTTTTAAATGGAAAAACACTGGCAAGTTATGCAATTGTGACCCCATTCCCTGATTTACAAAAGTCAATTTGTGTCTTTCTCAACAATGCATGGTTTGGCCACATATAAATATTGGATAATTGTGCACTTGCAAATAATATTATGATTAGTTAAGCCCATGAGTTTTCACAAAATGTCAATTTAAATTTTATATATGCCACTCTATATGACAGTAGTTTAAACATTATCTTGGATTTGCTAAATACTTTATTTATTATTATTCCTATTTGAATTTTCAGTTCTTGTGCAGTGGATAGTTTTAGCCATTCTTGAAATGTCTTAGTATTTAGAATTTTTCTCAATTTCTGTCTTAGTGTTGATATTAGCTGTACCCTTTATAGTTATCTCAGTATGTATGTAGTTATTATGAGTAAAATGTTAGTTTTATGCTACATAGCACTAGTAATTAAGTAAACATCTCAGGGATGTTTCTCTAATGAGGCAATATGAGCAAAATGCTCAGGGTGGCGCCCCTGCTAAATATCACAGTGGCAGGCAGAGCTCTTTTTAATTTTTTTTTATTTTTTAGAAAAGCGTCAGGCAGAGCAGAAGGAAAATAAAATTGCAGATGTGTTAAAGTTTTCCCTCATACTGTAGCTCTGCACTAACTTTCATGCAGTTCCTGCTCTGATCATTATAGGGTAAGTTGGGTAATTTTCTGTGTGTGCAGAGCTGGGCACATCTTATTTTCAATTTAGTTTGGGTGATCTGAGCATTAGGGTATGTTATATGTACCTATCTGTGTGTTCAGGGCATTAGGGCATGTTATATGTACCTATCTGTGTGAGCTGGGCATAATGGCAACTTGGATAGGTTAGTTAGGGCCCCGTTGAAAGAATCTACCTTGATGTGGTGAAATGCTTACAAATTTTTCTTCTTCTCTCCCTCGGCGATCCAATTCGGCCTCCTGCTTTTAAACAGGGGCCGGACCTCAGCCGTGTCTGTCATTGGCTGAAAGGCAGCCAATCACAGACGTTGCTGATGTCACTAGAAACACCACGGGAGAGAAGGCTCTGTAAGTATGGTGGTTAGGGGTGGGCAGGGGTTACTTACCGTACCCCCAAAGGATTTTAGGCTAGGTGCAACGATGGCTGAGGATGGATCCGGATGGGGGGGGGGGGACTGCGAATGCTCCAGATCTTGATGAGGACCAGGAATTCTGAGTGGATCAGAAGCCTCACAGACAGCTTGGAGTTTTCAGTTTCCTGGACTTTAAAAAGGCATATCCGGTGAACCATAAGGAGCAGAGATGTAAGATAAGGAGATGTAAGAACCATAAGGAGCAGAGATGTAAGTGGGGCCAGTAGTGGGTTAAATTACAGTTTTTGGGGTGGACATGCCCTTTAAGCCAAAATACAAAACAAATTTTTTCTCAATTTATGTAAACCAACTGATCTAAAACATCTCTTGTAGATTGAGGTAGCATTCCTCTCTAAAAGGTTGCTACCTCCAGCCTTGGGAGCATACCCATACATAAAGAAAATTTGATTTCAGATACCATGGGATTTGTTTTTAAAACAAAAAGCTAAATCACAGTATTAGTCCCCTGTTAAAAAAAAAGCCTCAGGGTGTTTCTGGTCACCCAAAGGGGAAGTCACTCCCCTATAAAACAGGCACAATTCACTTCTATGGAGGTAAGATTCTGACATTATGGCAGAAGAGCCCCTGAATGACATTTCAGGGTATAAAAAAGTAGTATAGTTTAAGGGAAATAATATTTTAAGTTAAAAACTTTACAGTTTGACTTTTGTAAGGGAAGCTATATCTCGTAACTGTAAAAAATTACATTAAATTTACTAAATGCTAAACTCATGAAAACAATATTCAAAAACATTTTTAAACATGTTTTTCATGGAGTTAGGAGATGTGCTACTCCTCATCCTTCTCCCTCCCAGGCCACCTACTTCAACACTGGAAACATGTGCACCATCTCCATTTCCCCCAACATTACAGCCAACATGTGAGTGGGGAGTGGGCTTAGGCAGTGTTGGTTTGAGTAGTGGCACTGGGAGTTTTCTTTCCCTTTAATACATCATGTATTAGACTTCAATAATTTCCCCTGTTTTGTAAAGTTTTTGGGTTCATGGAAAAAGTATCCCTGCATTAAAATTAGCCCAGCATATTTTAGGAATAATAAACCAGTAAAATGGTTGGCTATTAGTCTTAATCCTAATCTGGCACACAAATGCATACATATCTTACATACAAACATGACTTTAGGAGCTCTCTTCACAGCCCAGAGTACTGTTGTACACAGACTGCTTGCTAAATTACCCTCCGCTCCTCTTCGATCATCGCAGAACCAGGTCCTTTACAGACCCCCCACTCGTACTGCTTCCTCACGCCTTAAACCATTTTCTCTTGTGGCTCCCATACTCTGGAATTCTATTCCCCTCTCTCTACTTCAAGAAACCTCTATTAGCAGGTTTAAATCTAGCCTTACATCCTACCTATCTGGTAACCAGCACAGTCTATGATTGTTTGATTTGCACTGCATTCGTCTCACTCCAGCACTTATACCCATTCCATTGTATCTGTACGTTACCCACCTGACTAGATTGTAAGCTCTATGGGGCAGGGACCTCCTTACCTCTTGTGGCAAAGCTCTAGCACTTCTATTTATATAATTTATATATTTATGTACTGAACTATCTATGTATTTGTTTCCCTTGTATGACTTTATTGTATTTTGTTGCTGTACAGTGCTGCGCCCCCAAGTGGCGCTTTATAAATAAACTATACATACATACATACATACAGTGTTGGCCACTCACAGGTATTGGGTATAAATCAGCCATCCCTAATAGTACCATTGGTGTCAGGAGAAATGGGAATTTTGGAGCCCAAATGGGCACGTTTAAAAAGAATCAGTATTTTGCAACTGCACCAATATTTAATGACCACATTGCAAAATATTTTGCAATATTTTCTCTTTGTAATCAGTTCCCTATTGCATTGCAGGGTCATTGAGTTGTAAAATATAATGCAGTCATGGAATACAGATATATAAAATAATGATGTGGAGCTCCTCCCACCATCTCATGAAGAGATTGAGGAAAATAGGGACAAAAGTCCCATTACAGCCCCACATATTTTGAGGTAGAATTTGATGTCCAAACAGGAATAATTGTGTTGGAGTAAAAATGTAATTGACTGAAGGATAAAGGACTGGAGTTCTATGGCATAATTTGAAAATCCCCTCATAAAAGGTAACCATCTACAGTTCTACTTCAAAACTTTTACAAGTGGCTGGGGCATTGTTTAATTGTTTCTTTATTATAGAAACAATAAATATTTATTTATTTCTAACTTGCCCCTGGCTTGCAATATTTAAAATTTTCACATACTATTTACATCTGCATTAGAGGTATTGAGTGGTTTAGTTTGATTATATATTTGTATAAATGTTTGTCTTAATTGCACACAGAAATTATTCAAGGGATTTATTATGTTTCACATAAAAAATTATGCATGCTTGCTTATATGCCTTACTGTTTCTCTTTTTTGTTAGACGCTAAGAGAAGTATGTCAGTTCCCCAACTGGGTCCCTGGTTGCTCTATTAGTTATTGGCAGTCAGCGAGTTCTGCTCCTTCTCAGTCATATGCTTTTACTAAAGATTCAATATTATTTGTGGGTGACAATGAATTGATTTAGTAACTAAGTCAATGCCTTGCGAGTCTCTGACTAGTCTGTAGTCTGCTGTTTTCAGTGCTGTTATTCACATCTGGAACATTTCAGCCAATGTTTACACTGGACAGTTTAATTTGTTATCCCTCAGAGACATGATCCTTCTCTTCCCAGGGCAATTTCTTACTTGCAGCACATTCTGGGCACAGTGTCAGTATGTATCTAAACTATCTTTGCAGGGCAGAGCTTTGAGTAAATGGAAGCCTTTGGCACCAGCACTGAGATGCTCTATTTAAGAGGGCAGAATTTTTGCCATTTCGCTATCACAGGACATTGCATTGGCAAAGGTCGTTATTTTCTCCATATTTATAATGGCGATCATTTTCGCTGTGAAAAGTATTGCTGTGGGCACCAGTATCACTGTATATATTGTGTTAAGTCTGGTACCCCCGCGAAAAGAAAAAATAGCTGCAAGCGAAGGTAAAAATGTAATCTTTTTAACACCATAATCGGTGATCGTATTAGAGTAAAAGCTGGAAAATAGTCTAAGACTCTACAATGTACTGACACATTCCAAGGACGCACCAGCAGGCAAGATATATGGGCACCTAGATGTTTTGCCATCTCAGACTTTATTTAATGCAAGAATGCACTTAACGCGGTTTTATAAGCAAAATGGCGATCAGGGTGGTAATGACTTTTTGCCCCGTTATCTGTGCTTTAGAAATATTGTTAAGTCCGAATTTGGTTATAAAGGCGGCAAAAAGTTAATGAACTTTTATAAATATGGCCCCTGGTGAAATAAGGACACAAGTTGTCAATTGCATGATGATGCTGGTTAAGACAGGCTAATCAACGGGGGTAGGAGTCATGATACTTGGCAGATGAGACTGGTGTCTTTGCTATATGGTGCAGGCTTCTGGTATTTTTGTTGAATTTAAAAAGTGGGGTCTGACTAGGTGTACCATACTCCATAGTTTGTCCCACGCAAAGGATTTTGCAGTCCATGGCAGAGATGGGCAGGGCAAGAGTAGACCCCACCTAATGTTTTTTTCGGAGGTATGGAAAATCAATATAATTCTTGCATGTAATTGTATAATGTCACTACAAAAAAAAAAACACACTAATATAGGCAATGATGCCCGAGAACCCCAAAATACATTTTAAATCAGCACTTTTCAATTTTTCATTGATAATTGTAGCATAGAAGGTTCTTCACTTGTGTGAAATCTAAGCTCCATTCAGCTGCAGTCTCAATGCACAACCCTCAACTATACTATACCTCAATGCCATTGATACTAGAGACTCAAATCTATTTCATTTCTTTGTGAAACTCAAATGTAAAATTTAAAAGTGTTTACTTTTTTTAAAATTACCAATAAAACACTAGTAAAAATGTTACAATACAATTATATATACTTCCATAATTTTGGCCATCATAAACAGGTTTTGTCTATTTTTAGTTTCTACTGTCGAAATTCTTTGTGGTCGTGATTGTTTTGATTTTATAAACAAGCGGGGCTTTTTCCTCTTAACATTTTTAATTTTATATACAGGCAGTTACACAGGCAGTCTGCACTGTTGGCTGTTTGATAACTTGTAACCTATAGCAATTCCTAAAATGACTTAACATATACCTACAGTAATTTTATAATTCTACACTCTTGTAACTTGCAATTAGTGCAATAAGGGCAGCATGTTGACTCAGCAACAAAGCAGTTAGCACTGATGCCTTGTAGCATAATACTGTATGTTTAGCTCTATTATGAAAAATGCAATAAAATTCATTATAGTAATTTCAATGTTATCATCTTTCCTACAAAGCCACTCTGCAAATTTAGGTAAAGTACATTAAATGATACATTTTGTATTTCATGCATCTTTGTACATTTTTGTGACAGTAACAATGGCATACTCCTTTGAAAGGATTAATTCCAAGTATTGCCATTGTATAGTAGAAGCATATGTGCTTTCTTACTGCCCCCTCTGGTGGACCAAATGCTAAAGTTCCAAATTTGAGAAAATATCTGCCTTTCCACAAGAAAAATGCATTTTTAGTTATATTTGTTTAACATTAGTTAACTAATAGTAGACTTGGTGGTATGGAAAATCAATATAATTCCTGTATGTAATTGTACATGTCACTACAACCCCCCCCCCCCCCCACACACACACACCAATATAGGTAATGATGCCCTAGAACCCCAAAATACATTTTAAATCAGCATTTTTTCATTGATAGTAGAAGCATATGTGTTTTCTTACAGCCCCCTCTGGTGGACCAAATGCTAAAGTTCCAAATTTGAGAAAATATCTGCCTTTCCACCAGAAAAATGCATTTTTACTTATATTTGTTTAACATTAGTTAACTAATAGTAGACTAGCACTTCATGTGCTGACGCCAAAGCAGTGGGCGCTGCTTCTAACAATGAACATTGTTTTACAGGGATAGCTTTTATAGGTAGTAAGGTAAAATGGTTACTCTTTTGGACTTTTGATCACAGATTTATTTTATATAGTTCCTCACAGTTCCCATGTATAATAAAAAACACACACACACACCCAATAATATGTATATTAAACACACTGAAGATATGAAGATATTACATGCCTTATTATTAACAGTTTAATGAGATTTATCAAACTGTTTTGTCACTGTCATATTGTTATTATTAGCCTTTTGTTGCACATAATAGATTTCACTCTTGCTGTAGTCAGTGCTGTCATTTATTTCGCAGTTATCCTGTACACATTTCTGTAACTGTACACATTTCTGTAACTGTACACATTTCTGTAACACATTTCTCTCCAACAATAGAACTTGCACCCAGTAACAAATACTGGGATCCAAATTTGCAAATAAAACAAAGCAGCTTTATTTTATATTACAGATGTCCCATACTGGAAGCATCTGAAGAGTACAGTTACTCATAGGCTTCAAACTGAGGCTGGCATCAAAATGACTAGAAAGCTGAGAATAGTAAATTGTCTGACAAGCTAGTAAAATAGCTGGAAAACTGGGACTGGTAACATGCCTAGCAAACTTGGACCAGTAATATGGTTGGCAAACAGAGACTGGGGAAATGGTTTGCAAATTAATGGTGGCCATATATCTTAAGATCCCATTCATACGATCGGATTCTAGCGTCTATGGCCACCTTAAGACTGTGAAATAACTGACATGCTGACAGACTGGTGAAAACTCGGACAAGCTGCAACAGATGAAATGGGTGACAAACTAAAATTAGTGAATCTTTGGTTAAGAGTTGCTTAAAAAGACAATTTAAATCATTTTTATCTTTTTATTCAGGATAAAAGTATGGACTTCAACAACTTTAGACAAAATGCAATAATATTTCTTATTTATATTGTGGAGATTACTGTTTTCCAGTACTTCCAGTACTTCAGAGTTCAAAGCAGAGACAGGGACACAAACCGATAGTTCAAAACAAGATTCTTCCTGTTTTATTTAAAATATAACAACAAAATCATAGTACACATGTTCTATTGTCAAAACGCTTCAGGGAGTTTACCTATCTCTCTCCCCACTATTCCCCACTTCGTATCCTGATGTTTAAGGGATATCACCACTTCCGAAACTAATTTCTGGGATTTCAGTCAAATTGAAGAATTGAAGGAACTGTGTCTTACCTCCCGTTCTTCAATAAAACCTGCAGGGCCATAAACTAAGACACGGAACTTACACAGTCTTGCGCTTCTAAACTGTGGCCCCACTGGAAGCAGGATAGAGCATCCACAATATTATTATACCTACCGTCAATATGCACTGCCCAACACTGAACATTCAACTGAAGACAGCAAAGAACTAAAGCCATCTCAGGTATCCCACCCCTCCTAGATTGCCCGGGAGTCTCCCTCATTCTGGGGTGGTATCCCGCACTCCCACGAGACCACCCCAGACTCCCGGACTTGAGAGGAGACTTGAGTCTCCTCCCAAGCCATGCCCCCTTTCAGTAGCCATGCCCCAGAATGCCCAGGGAACACCCCTAACTCCACCCTAGCCCCGCCTCCCACCACCCCTAGAATGATGGCTCCGCCTCTGCTTGACATCACGCCCCGCCCCCATTCGACATCACGCAGGGTGGTTTTTAGCCATAGGCAACCTAGTCATTAGGTAAGAACTAGGGTGCCTATGTTGATCCAGGGCACCTATTCTCCCTGTCAACTTTTACTTTCAGTGTCAGAACTGCTTTTCTTGTTCTGTTGCTATTTGCAACTCAGTTCACTCTACTTGAAAACAATGTTGCAAATGAACTGAAGGTGAAGGAAGGAAGGGATGAGCTCAAAAAAACTGAGGAGAATAATTTAAAAATGCCAGGTAAAAGCTGCTGCAGACTTTATAACAGTGGCCCCTGTGACTAGCAGCCATGAGATCCCTATCCCTGCCTTCCATCCAACTCTCCAATTAGAAGTTAGAGTAGGTGAGGAGTGAACAATTCAATGAAGGAGACACATGGAAAGTAGGTACATACTGTATATCATGTCAATGCTGGCAGATAAAAGAGATGAAGATAATACTGTGCTGGCACTGAAAGTGTTTAATATCTCAAAACTCACAAAATTTCCCTGTTCTGCCCTACCCGGCTGGAATTTCTGGGGAGAAAACTGGTGCCACATACCTTGCATCCACTGAAAACTATCCTGTCCTTCAACTCAGTATTTCATTGGTAGCCAGTGTTGCTGCATACGGACAAACATATGTTTACATGCCCACCTCACCTGGTACAGCGTGCACCTCTTACCAACTAGTAAAGCATTCCCACTATAAGAACAGTAGCAGTGGACAGTGTCAGAAGGAAGAAGCCCAGCTGTATTTTGACAGGCCAAGTTTCTTTTTTTGAGGTGGGTGGAAGGGCGCACGTAAGTGGGAATGCGCCAAGGGAACAAAAATGGCTAGAAACTGCCCTGCTAGTGAGAAGGATGTCCAACCACTGATTTCCACTACCACACTCATGTTGTCAGAGAATAGAATTATTCTTTTGATCAGCCTCCCAAACAAAGAAATAAACCTGGTATGTTATGTTTGCTGGAAACTGCAAAAAATGTATGAAGCAATATATCGGAATGCAGTTTATAATATGCTTCAGATAAATAATGCCAAAATATTACTATAGGATGAGAATATATTCGTTATCATTATGAAGTTGACACATAGCTATAAATTACCAGATTTGATGCGATTGTAGCTAACTCTGATGTATGAAGCAATATATCAGAACCCAGGTTATAACTTTGAATTAGTAATGCCAAAATATTATTCTATGACAATAAATATAACCGCATTTGTCGATTATTATGTAGTAATGTAGTTGATTACATAAAACACAAAACTCAATTTAAAAAATCATTTTTAGCACACCCCTTCAGCATATGGAATTCTCATAAAGCTTTCATGTGCGGCAAACTAATAAAAATAGCGTCCATTCAAAAAAAGAGATTACAAAAAAAGGATATCATTAATAGATCAAATTGAATCCCTAGAAAATGAACAAAAATGAACCCATTAATTAATACAACTACGGTAGCCAAGTCTAAAATATCTTATAATCTCTCAGACAATAACCAAAATATATACAATCCTCAAGAAATTTCCAACCACTTTGCCAGAAATTACCAATCACTCTAAAATCTTCCAAAAAAAAAATTGAGAAACATCCCCAGCAAAATAAATCAAATAGCTGTGGAACAAGGATCAGACCTATATCACTACTAAATAGTGACATAAAAATCTTTGCAAAAATAATAACCAATAGAATTAATTCACACTTGCCAGGATTAATACATACTGATCAAGTAGGGTTTATCCCCAACCACCATTCAAGCGACAACACCAGAAAAAATATGAATTAAATAAACTGGTCTGAAAACAAAAATATTACTACTCTATTGCTTACTATGGATGCAGAGAAAGCATTTGATCGAATAAACTGGTCATACCTAGACTCAATACTAGATTAATTTTGTTTCTCTGGTTGGATTAAAAATGCTATTAAAACCTTATATTGCAAACAATCTAATATGAGATTATTTATATTTAAGATTAAAAGGCATGTCCACCTATGTTTTTACATTTTTCTGTAGTGTAGGGCTCCCTCTCCCACCCCCAAACGCTATAGTTATTTGCAGCAAAACTCTCCCAATCTCTATTTACATTGCCTGTTTCCCCTGACATCCATTCCCGGCCCTCTGCTTGCATGAAACTGCAAACAGGGTGCTGGACCGGCAGCCGCATCTGTGATTGGCTGACAGGCAGCCAATCACGGACGCGGCTTCCAGCTGTACTGAATGTTGGGGGAAACAGGCAATATAAGTATAGACCAGGAGAGTTTTGCTGCAAATAACTATAGCGTTTGGGGGTGGGTGAGGGAGCCCTACACTACAGAAAAGGGGATTGGAGATAGGGGGAGGGAGTGAGAAACGGGAGGGAGAAGGAGGTAGGGGGCTGCAGTGCGCATGTTCAAATTCTCCCGGAGGAGAGACAGGAGGCAGAGACCTATATGGACACAGGCAGGCTCCTGCTGTTCACTTTTCTGGACTTTGGAGGGACATTGCAGGGCAGCCATTTGGAGCAGGGATGCAAGGTAAGGATTTTTCTACACTACAAAGTGGGGCCAGTAGTGGGTTAAATTGTAGTTTTCAGGAGGACATGCCCTTTAATAATGGCACGTGCCAAGGCTGTCCATTATCACCCTTGGTTTTTGATTTGGAAATGAAACCCCTAGCAGAAGCAATCAGAACGATTAATAAAAATAAAGGGATCACCATAGGAGACCAAGAATACAAGTTAAGCCTGTATGAAGATGATTTACCCATATCAATAACAAACCCAATTACATCGCTAATTCACATGCAATTCACCTTAACAACATTTGGTAATATCTCCTTATACAAAATAAAGGACTCCAAATCATTCATCCTAGGCATCAATGTATCCACCACATAACAAATCTTTTTATCTGCCAAGTATAAATACACCTGGGCAAAGGATTCCATAATATATTTGGGAATCCAATTGACCAGCCCAATAAGAAACTTATACTCCTGGAATTTTAAACCATTTCTAGAAGACACAAATAAAGACTTGACCCTATGGTCATCTAAATCATGGCTAACAAAAGTCTCATTACTGAAAATGCCCCAAAATTTAGTGCACGCTGGCATGTCACAATAAAATGAGTAAGGCTTGAATGAGTGCGTTATTTTTCTACCTATATACTCACCATAAAGTACTTCTGCTGGTGGTTAGCAGTTAGAGCGAAACAGCACCACCAAGAACATCAATCAAGGAGTGCGAGGAACACTACAAAATACAAGAGTATTAGGACTACCTCATTTGGAAGATTATTACCAGGTTAGCATACTAGAACAATCCTGCTTTTGGATAACTCAAGACCAAAACAAAAGATGGATACTGTACCTGTGACAATAACCATGAATCAAAAACACTCCTTAAAATCAAACTTATACCTATTAGTTCTGAAAAAAATATTACCTAATTTACCTTACTTGTCTATATAAGCTATAATAATTGCTTGGAAAAATCTTACCTCATCAACTAAATTCAAATCTGCATTCACACCATAGGTGTCTATTAATAGCCTACCGTATATACTCGAGTATAAACCGAGGTTTTCAGGCTTTAAAAAAAGCCTGAAAATCTTACCTCGGTTTATACTCGATTCAACCTTTTTCCTACCTTGTCCGGCGGCCACGCGATCCACATACTCAGTGCGCATCCGGATGATGTCACTACCTGGCGCCTCTCATTTTGCGGCGCCAAGTAGTGACATCATCCTGAAGCGCAGAGGATGTGGAGCGAGGGGCCGCCGGACAAGGTAGGAGAATACCACAGGGACACCAGGGCAACATCAAACATCTTAAGTGGCAAATATTTACAAATAAGAGTAAAACCTTCTTTATTTGTGCATACTGTATGCACAAATAAAGGAGGATTTACCCCTATTTGCAAGTATTTGCCACTTAAGGTGTTTGAAAACTACAACTCCCAGCAATAAAGCATGCTGGGAGTTGTAGTTTCCAAACATCTTAAGTGGCAAATACTAACCCCCTCGGTTTATACTCGAGTAAATATCTTTTTTCTCCTTTTTTAGCTAAAACTAGGTACCTCGGTTTATACTCGGGACGGTTTGTACTCGAGTATATACGGTATGTCATTTTATACAAAATTTAAATATTAGAGAATGGGAAAATACTGGTCTAACACAAATCTCGGACTTAATCTTCCAAGAATGCATAGTTCGCTTTCATGATCTGATGTCCTTTAAAAATCTTCTAGCATCCTATCAGATTGCAAGCTTTCTCTTAAAGATACCATATTTATTTATTTAGAAACAACATGACATTATGGACAACCTACTATCTATCTCACAAAAAACGAGAGCCATATCTGTATTTTATAACCTACTAAATGACCAAAATAATTTTTCAGTTCTAAAATGTATGGAGAAATGGGAACACGATGTACAAAACAACAACATTAATAAAAAATGATTTATGAGATTTTACAGAACACCCACTATCTTACACAAATGGCTACCAGACTATTTACCTTTATGCTGGAGAAACTGTGGTCAAGCATCCCTGCTCCATGTATACTTTTTTTTAATACTTTCCCCCAAAATATTAATACAATAATCTATTAAATCTAGTATTTAAAATCACTAAAATACTCACAGTTCAAAACTGGAAATCCACCAAAATACATAAACTAACAGAAATATTTCTATATCTGTCTAAAAACATGCAATAACATTACACCATTTCCCAAGGAAACTTCAAACAATTCTATTATAACTGGGAATTATGGTACATAGATAACAGATCCATGTAATGACTGTCTGATAAAAACCTTATTAAATCTCTGCAAAAGTTAAATTGAGATAATCGTCAGAATTATTAAATTTCCTTTTCAAATGACATGTATTCATGCATTTATATTGTTATATACTTTATATATTGTATACAAATTAAGATACAAACATATGGACAAAACCTTTGTATTTGTAATAACTTGAAAAAACTTTCATGTTAAAAAAAATTCTTCTAACCTTGTTGATGATCTCCCTTTGGGAGCTTCCCCAGGTCTTGAACCGGCTTTGGGGTATTTTAAGCAGCTGGTGAATTAGTGAACCCTTCCACAATCCGTGCACTCGTCCTCACACACAGTTTCTTCGTTCATTCTTTATTGATTTCATGGTTGGGTTAGCAGCAAGTCGTTGTCAGAAGTGTTCATCATTCTTCCACCACATTAGGACCCTGTAAACGTTAAAAGCTTACTCGATTCCCTTAATATAGCAAAACAAGGCAGAACATTTTTCAGGCATATTTCCTCAATCTCTATTTACATCAATAATAGGATGCCCCCAGCACCCTTGGTTGAATTAAGCCCATGGATCATAGGGGCCTGTCCTACCTTGCCATGCAAGCCCACTGGGTTGGTAAGATCTCCCACATGGCCCTGCAGGAGTGGGCAAACTTCCTAACCAGACCTGAAAGGCTCCATCCACAGGAAGACCCAAACTACCCATCAGAGCTAATCATGAAGACTGGCTGCACAATTTGATGCAGACCTTGGAATGGGGGCTTCTTCCATCCTAAATCTTCAGGCTCCAGGATTCAGAACACACATAATAAATAATCCAGGCAACAGAGATAAAACTCCTATTATACTTACCTGGAGTTTTCCTGGTCATCTTCCCAGGCAGCAGTTATTCAAAGGGGTAAGGTCTCATGAATGCTGCATAAGGGAAAAAAACACACATCCAGAACAATTAAATTAACTCCTCCTCACCTAGGTTGTCTTAGTTTAAAGCTGTAAAAAAGGTCTGCTACCTAGGAGAATGGCCAGGCAAAGAAACACCCGGTAAGTATGATAGGAGTACTTCAAGATGAGATTTAATGTTGATAAATGTAAGGTGATGCATTTTGTATGTAAAAATCATTGTGCTGCTATAATAATGTGAATATAATAAGTGAATCCCTGTTGGAAAAGGATCTTGGCATTTTGGTGGATAACAAGTTTAAAGGTAGCAATCAGTGCCAGACAGCAACAGCTAGAGCCAGCAAGATATACAAAACATTGGTAGGGCCTCATTTGGAATATGCAGTGCAATTTTGGAATCCTGTGTACAAAAAGGACATCTTGGAAATGGAAAGGGTTAAGGACATATAAA
The DNA here is from genome assembly GCA_019447015.1 of Hymenochirus boettgeri. Taxonomy (NCBI): domain Eukaryota; kingdom Metazoa; phylum Chordata; class Amphibia; order Anura; family Pipidae; genus Hymenochirus; species Hymenochirus boettgeri. Next base: position 193,197,730 of record CM033476.1, on the reverse strand, counting down.
ATAATAAATGGAATGGGGGAGCTTGAATATGAAGACAGATTTAATAAGTTTCAATTATGTACACTAGAGAAAAGGCGCTTGCATGGGGATATGATTACTGGGTATAAATACATTAAAGGGCCATACAATAAACTATCTGGGGCATTGTTCACAAAAAGAACATGTCAGAGGACACACGGACATCCCTTAAGACTTGAAGAAAAAAAGTTTAGTCTTTAAATTCGTAAAGGGTTTTTCACTGTGAGAACAGTTAAACTATGGAACTGTCTTCAATTGGAAGTTGTGATGGCAGGTTCATTGGATGGTTTCAAAAGAAAGCTGGATGAGTTTCTGAAAACAAAAAATGTTGCAGGTGACTGGTATTGATAGGTAGAGTTGATCCAGGAATATTTCCGATATTTCCACTTGGAGTCAGGAAGGAATTTCTATCCCTTCACAATCCTGGTGTTTTTTATTTTTTTTGCCTTCCTCTGGATAAACAGTGAAGCAGGAAATGTGGTTATTGCTGAGTAGTTTGAGCTGGATGGACGTACGTCTTTATTCAACCTCAAATACTATACTATACTATACTAAGGTGTGATCTAACGAAATGATCTGGGTGAGATCTTGATATTTTTTGTTCCATCTTTTTAGGAAATAGACTTGCAAGAGTCTCACCTTCCACCTTGCTGATTTCACAATAAGATCTGTAAATGTTAGAAGACCCAGTAATTGTATTAACATCTGAGCTGTTGCTTTGGTCAGATGAAATATTGTTGTAGAAATAGTCATGTTAATGGAACATTCCAGTAAGTAATGATGTTTGGTGAAAATTCTGGTAAAACTTCAAAAAATGCAACAAAGGGCAGAAAAGGTGGCAAAAAAGGCTAAATTTCACCTATTTATAAATAATAATTAATAATAATTCTTTATTCGCCAGTACAAAGTGTACAGGAATTTGCTTTAGTGAAAATTTACTATAACAGAAAACATCATAAACATCATAAAGCAAACATTGGACCAAGCATCCACACAACATTTGCTAAAATATTTTAGTATGTAAATATAATAAATGTATAAATATGTAAATACAAAGACATAATAAATAACTATAATTTCCTATGATTAATGATTGATATGGCCTGTGTAAAGAAACTATTTAAATATCTATTTGTCTTAACTTTATTGATTTAAGCCATCTTCCAGATGGTAATTTTTGAAATAGGTAGTTAGCAGGGTAAGATTCGTCTAGCATTATCCTATTTGCTCGTTTTACTACTCAAGATAAATACAGGTCGTTGATTGAGATTAGATCACAACCTATTATCTTTTCTGCAGGCCTGACTACTCGCTGCAGTAGCTTTTTAGCATGAACCGTCGCTGTGCCAAACCAGACTAGGATAGATGAAGTAATTATACTCTCCACTATTGATCTATAAAAATGAACATTTGTTGGCTAACTCCTATCTTTTTCAACTGCCTCAGGTAGTTCAGAAGCTGTTGTGCTCTTTTTGTAATAGAAGTGATGTTACTATTCGAACATAGTGTGTCTATAATAACTCTACCAAGAAATTTAAACGATTTAACCACTTTGACTACTGATTCATCAATAATCAGTGGGGCTAACTGGACCTGTATTTTCCAAAAATCAATGACCAACTGTTTTTGATTAATTTAAAAGTAAATTATTTGAAGAACACCATGAGATAAGGCTAGATACCTCGTTTCTATAGGCCACGTCATCATTCTCTCTGATTAAATAGCTTTATAATAAAAAACAAATGACAAAAATAGCTTTCAAATTTCACCTTCTCTGGTCCGGTAATGGCTGACGCTAGAGAGCAATTTGTCTTTTCTCTGCGATACCAGTCTTAATGCAACGAATAAGGCAAAATTACCACCACACATCACCGCAGCTTTACTTTTCTGTGAAAATGAGCGTTTTTATAAATACGGCAAAAATAGCTCTGTGTCATTGCAATGTAGCAAAATGGCGAATAGCAATTGTTTGTGAATATGCCCCTTAGTGGGTTTTTTTCTTTTTCAAGTGGGTTTAGGTAGGATTTCAACTTTTTGAATCATCTTATTTTATTTTTTCACAAAATCTCCTAAAAGCACAGAGTTCTATGGATTACTGCTTGTGGAATTCTTCATGTATGTATGAAAGCATGACACCTTACATAGCTAAAGGTGTGTAGATTCCAAAAATATATAGCTTGTGGGGGGTATTTCCAAGTTTCAGGGCTGTTTCCTTTGAAAAAGAGTAGGCTGTTCAAATTACAAAACACTTTTATTATTTTCTTGTAATTGCACTTATGCATGTGTCCCATTTGAGCTATTTGCTGACCATGTCTCTGTGTGCATCAACACATATGGCATACCGTTTAATTCAGCACATGTGGGAGAATTAATTTTTTCCCCACAAATTCTCAAATAAAAAATCTATAGATTACTGCGTCAGGAATTCCTCATATATGTATGAAAGTATGTGGAACCGTTACATAGCTGAAGGTGTGTAGATTTAAAAGATTGACATTTAGTTTTTTTTTTTTTTTTACTTGTCAAGTGGGTTTAGGTAGGAGTTCACCATTGAATCATCTTATTTCATTTTTTCACAAAATTTTAAAAAAATCAAGATCTGTGTCCAGAATTCTTCATTTATGTATAAAACAAGGGCATCGTTAAGTAGCTGAAGGTGAGTTGATTGCAAAAATATATAGTTTATAGGTGTATTTCTAAACTGGGGGGGTTAGTTGCACTATAGCGCACATGCGCGATATTGCGCGCTATAGTAAACTAAATTAGTAAGCAGTCGGCAGTTATCAATGGAGCCGCGGTGGATCGTGCACGAGGTAATTAAACTTTCTAAAACCTTCGGTCCTGGATCCTGGTGAAGTGATTGGAAGATCACTGCTTTAAAGGAATAGTTCACTTTTTGTGTGAACTATTCCTTTAAAGGTATGTAGATTTTAAGAATTCATCGTTTGTTGTGGGTATTTCTGTGTTTTGGGCGGTGTTTTGTGGGAAAAACAACAGACTGTTCAAATCGGAGTTGGCTGAATATTATTGCTGTTTTTGAGCCAATGTGCATTGTCATGATGCATTGTCATTGCTAGTCGCTTCCATGTCCGCAAGTGTAACCATGCATATGGCATACTGTTTGATTCAGGACATTTAGGAGATTGATATTTGGTAACTTTTTTTAACATTCCATGGTGTTTTGGCATGATTTCTACCTTTTGAAAGTTTATTTTTGTTCATTTATTTTAGAAAATTTTACAAAGAACTGCACCCACAAAATTGATGGTATGAATAAATGAACTGTAGCGTTGCATAGCTGAAGGTGTGTACATTCAAATTCAGAGTTGGCTGGATATTTTTGCTGTTTTTCAGCCAGGGTACATTGTCTCACATTTGGGAGATTGATATTTGTTAACTTTTTTTTTTACATTCCATGGGGTTTTGGCATGATTTCTACCTTTGAAAGTTGTTCATTTTCTCAGAAAATCTGCTAAAAGTGTGAAGTTCTATGAAGAACTGCGCCCACACCATTGATGGTATGAATGAAGGAACTACAGCGTTATGTAGTTGAAGGTGTGTAGATTCTAAGAATACATAGTTTGTGGTGGGTATTTCTGAGTTACGGGGGTGTTTATTCTATTTCAATTTGGTGCAATTGTCTGTACGGAAAAAGTGGGGTACCTACATATATCTGGTATCTAAATAAGACAAGTATTAGGATGGAGAACAGAAAGTTATTCTTTGCTTTATGGGAGGCCTATATAGCCTATATATCATGGGAAGCTTATAGACTAAAGTAGAGGAGCACTAGGTTCTCTCCTGCAAGAGAGTGAATGATATGAACAGCTGAGTTTAAGATAGACTAAAGAGGGGACAGGTGATAGGTGGTTAAACCAAGTAGAAATATGAATGGATAAACAAAACCGGTGAGTTTCATTCTGCAAGTAGTAGCACGAATTATGTTGAAACGCGTCATGCATCTTCACGCCATGTGGCGTGTCAGAGCGTGTATGATATGTAACTAATAAACTTTTTGTTGAGTTATACTTAGTGTGTGAATCTCAGAGTGCGCAGGAGTCCCTGTTGATCGATATATTATATAGAGAACCTAGTAAGGGGTTCGGGGCAGGTGGCACCCAAGCCACCGACAGGGAGTGGTGAGTCACTGTTTGTTAAGTATTCCATCCTCTCTACATGATTACTATATACCGGTATGGGTCAAGAAGCATTTCCAAGTCAAGTGAGTGGTCCATTATTGCACATGGACCACTCTGCAATAAAAGTAAGCCGTTTATCTTTTGGAAGGTGGGGTTTACCTTGAGCACAGATTTTTATCCATAGAAATGGGATAGTATACATCCACTCAGAGTGCAACTGCAGACCAAAGTTATTTAATACATACAAAATATAGAAGCCTAGTGCACATACAATTACTGATATAAAGACAAAGTTTGAGAATTACGTCTCCTAAGAAGGTAAAAAGGTACTAAGGGGGGGTGGGGGTGGGTGGAACGTTAAAAGTTAGGACACAGCAGAATAAAGCAAACCGTGAAGTGGTTGCTGGGCTTAAAATAATTTGGCCAAGTTATTGAACTAATTGCTTTAATTTATCCCGAGAGAAGGGCAGGGTTTTTAAGTCGCATTACAATGGTACAGTAAAATGTAAGCAAATTAAATGGATGTGCACTAGGCTTCTATATTTTGTATGCACAGTTTCTTATCCAACATACCAAGTCCAGTATAGGACCAACTGTGTTATATTAGCTAAAGTTCATAGTAAAAAAAAAGGCAAGAATAATCAGCAAAAGGAATAAGCAGAGAGTTAAACCACACATAACTAGCAAGGAATTCGAAATCCAACAGGCTTTAAAGTGTATGTTTAATGAAAAAAAACTGACTATTTTCCCCCATACCAACTGTCAAAACTGCATACAGCATACAGCACACCAACTGTCAAACCATTCCAGCAATAGTAAAACTGCTTACAGAAATGCTGAAATGTAAGATGTGTATTTGATATCTAATGAAATAGATGGCAGATCAACAAAAAAATGATAGAGTGATAGTTGGGATGAATTGTAGTTTCCACTAATGGGCAATTTAAAAAAAAAATTCAGTTTACATACCCTTTAAACAGGAAGCAGGAACTAACAGCAATTAACTAAATAGGAAACGCCTAAACAATTCAGCCCACAGGCAGAGCCTACAAGTTAACCCTTATAGCAGTTACTTAAAATGTTTCCACAAAGAGAAAGAAGGTTTAGTAGCTAAGCGTGTCCACCTGACAGAACGTGTCTGAAGCCACTGGGTTTTGACAGCTCCTTCTTACACTGTGCTAATTTTTGGGCCAGGTGCATAGGGTCCATCCTATGCTTCATCCTTCCTTCTCCTGCTGCATCAATTGGTTCTTCGGTTCTATTGAAGACTGACTTCGTGTTGTGCAATCTTTAGGTTGCTTTAAAACATAGGTGCTTGCTTTATGCAAGTTAAACAGTAGCTTTCCATTCAATAGATAAAAGTAATTGTATATATTTATTAATTAGATGTGTTTGGTCTGTATATATTAATTAGATGATCTTGGTCTGGCAAACAGGAAATACATCCTTAGAGATGAATGATGAATGCTCACAAGAAAAAGACATGGCATGATTTATGTCAGAAATAGGGAATCGCTCATTAGACCAATAACCCCAAATAAATGAGCCAATTTTTTTTCCCATCAAGTTCAAGATTGTGAAGTTCTGAATAAATATAAAAGGATTCCTTTCCCAAATCAGAGTTTTCCCATGGCCCTGTTCTATTTAGAATAAACACAGCCACTTAGTGACTTAATGCTGATGTTAATCCGCATTAACCATTAAAAGGATTCTAAAGGAGAGATGATCACACATACACAAGTAAAAAAAACAGTATGTATTGTTGTAAACCCTGAATTTAACCTAAGAAATTGCATGGACAACATGTACCAGTGGCCAAAGTGTATTTATAAAACAAATAATTTCAAAGTATACTCTCAGTATTGAAGCTCCCAAAGGAGCAAGTTTGATTAGTTATCTGTCTGGAAAGCAGACTAGTGGACTGGCTGGCAAATGGAATTTACACAAGAGCATGCAATAGCAATAGTTTTGTTCTTTATACAGTGCTGTCTGTCTCTCCATAATCCAACTGTCAGTTCTCCCTAAAACACTGACAAAAGGCTGCAGGAACAGCAATAGTAGTTTTTTAATTATTATTATTAATAATAATAATAATAATTTAATCACTACTGTTCCAAGCCAAAAACAGAAAGCTGGGCTGCAGTGAGCACAGTTTTAATAAAATTAAACATAACTTGGTTTGATTAATCCTGATTTCCTGCGGCAGACATATGGTGGGGTCAGAATTTGGCATCAATAGCATGAATCTGTGAACTTTCTTGTGTCAACAGACAGAGTGTTGCTAAAATTCTACTATTAGAACCCAATAGAAATGGTTTTAACATATTGTGAAATGCGTGCAATAAAGAAAATGGGGGTCTATTTGGGATCAGATTAGTGTTCTTAATAAATGTATGTCTACTTTGCCACCACAAGAGGGCAACTTTTGCCTTTTTTTTAATAGAAATGTTCTATTTAATGAATCAATAATAATGGTTCTCAGTTGCAGTAGTTTAACACAGGGGTTCCCAAGAGGGTGTTGGGGCACTGTGTTTAAAGAGTCAGAGGTGTGCCTCTCACCAGACTTACATTTATATATACATTTACATATATATCTTATATTCTAAACCAGACTTGTAAGTTCATGGATGCTGGACCAATTTGCTCACACTGAGGTGCCGCACATGTGATTGATGATTGGCCAGAATAGTAGGAAGTAGTAATGACTTGGACATACGGAGGCAAGTGAGATGCTCAAGGTCCCTAAAATGACTCGTCAGGGAGCGCATAAGAGATATCCATAATAGGAACCCGAAGGGCCCAATAGTGAGACATTTATCATTGGGAATGATAAAAGAAATAAAATCAGATTAGCATTACTCTGAAAGGCAGAGTTTAAATGGATTTTTACTTTAGGCACCAGAATGCCTCAGACATTTCTGGAGGACTGACAATACAAGTGTATATATAACAGTAGTGCACACCTAAGAACGTTGGTGGTCAGGTACTCCTGAGACTCCCACTCAGGAACAAAGTAACACCCCCCCCCGAGAAACCCGAGAGGGCGCGACCGAGACAAAAACGAAAAAATATATTGTACCTACCACCACCAAAGACCACACACCAGAATAATATAATGTATAACAACAACTGTATTAATATACCAATGAATGACCGGCCGGTCGAGATATTAAAAACTTATTAAAACTATCACATATAAAATATACTGTGTACATAATCCAACATACCACAAAATTATAACATATATATCAATGACTCATATATAAATGGATATGTAAAAAGAGGGCATGTGATTGAAAAGTCCGGAAATTAGGAAATCATCCGAAACAGTCCTCCTAATAATAAATGTCCAAAGGGTATACCGTCCGTGATGATATAAAATGATGCAGGAGGTAGATATCAAAAAACAGCGGTGTGCGCACACCTAAAAAATATGTAAAAAGACGTATGTATGTCAATGCCACTAGAGGCGGAGGTATATATATGGATCAATACTGCACCGTGCTCTCGTCGTACACTGCTGGGCATAAAGCGTATCACTCACGATCCCCCGGATACACAAGGTTGTCAAATCCGTGGCAAGCAAGCTCTTGGGATCTATGTGTCGCCGTTTCAGCCCGCTGGAAGGTGGACACCTCCAGATTCCTCCTATTCCGACACCGGCTATTGGCAGATAACCAAACACATCCAAATACCAGTTAGACCTCCCGCACTCCTCGTGGTTACGTCTACACGTCACTCCGTTCCAACCGCTACGCGTTTCGCTGTTCCCAGCTTCATCAGGCAACACAATACAAGTGTAATCTATGATTAAGCTCTGTCAAGAGCGAAACGCGTAAGGGGGACTTGACTGTGTTCTGAACCCTATAAGACCAACCCATTACATAACCTAATATGACTATGCACTAGTGAAATCTAACTAGTTCATGCTACTGGTTATGTGTGGGTATAGCTAAATCCAGCATACCCTTAATTTTAAATACGGGTTGATCTTATACTTCTGTGTTTTTAGACACATCTGGCACCTTTATTTTAGGGCTTTGAGATTAGCTTAAAATTGGTTAGGAGGGCACTGAGTGCCTAGGGAATCCCATTTTCCTGAATACAACCGGGTGGAGGGGATTCTCCCACCCCCCATTCCCTGGGGCTATGAACTTTATTGGGTAGTTATTACCTCCCTCAGTCTAAACTGCTATCTTACTGCACCTGCACTACTGCCAAGATGGATTTTTATATGTGTTTACATGTGGGTTTTTAATGTATATCTAATAAAGGTTAAATTTTAAATTATATCCCCATTTCTTTGCTGTGGTACTAGCGACATTTCACTAGCTGTCTGCACTATATAAGGAGGTAACCTTTTTCTCTTTCCTATTATCATGACTTATACACAAGACAGCAAGATTCAAGTACAGGTAGGCTCTGGGGGAGGGGGGGGGGGATAGAACAAAAAAAATTCAGACAACTTTTCTTTTAAAGCCACAGCTTTCCACTAACCTAAAAATTTTTTTACAGTGCACATACCCTTAATCTGTTTATTTATTATTTGGAAGTAGCTATTGTCAGCAAAGTATCTGTGTTTGCAGAACTTCGTCAACCATTAAAAGCAACAGAGGATGTGAAACTGTTGCAGGTGGATCTAGACAGATTGGCACATTGGGCTGCTAAGTTGCAGATGAGATTCAATCCATCTACCTTCTTGTAAATGACCCTGCTTGGGTTTGAGTAAAATCCGAGGCTGGTGAGAAACAATTATAGTTAGGCAAATGTTTGTCTCATTTATTTCTCACTAACAAGGAAATAGAAGGGAGTGAACAAATGAAACAGATAGGGGTTAGTAAGTTCAAACCAGATTAAAATAAGGACGGATCTTTTAATGATGCATGAGAATGAGGGAAACCCCCAATTATTTCTGTTAGACATGGTTCAATTGCTAATACAGAGCTCTATGTTCCCTGGAGAATAGGAATATTCCATCTTGTGGGAATTTAAAGGATATGTACACTGGGAATTTTTTTTTTAATTGCCCATTACTGGAAACTATAATTTTTCCCAACTATTACTGTCCCATTTTTTTGTTGATCTGTCCCCTAATACTTTAAATAGATAGTCTAAAGCAAAAAGTATTGATAATTATTGGTATTAATACATAGGCTGTAGTTCTTGTTGATCTTGTTGATACTTTCCGATTGCCATTTGGAGTCAGGAAAGAATTCCTCCCCCCTCCCTTTTAGCTGTTATTTTCTCCTCTGGATCAACTGTTTGGTAGGGTTAAAAAGGAGGATGAAAAGGTTGTACTTGATGGATGTACATTTTTATTCAACTTCAATTACTAAGTTATGTTACTATATCCAGTCAGAAACATTCTACATTTCAGCTGCCAATCAAGTGCCTTAGTATCATAATCTCTTCTGTTGTGTATAGTTTTGCTGTAGCTGGAATGTTGACAGTTGGTACGTTAACTGCATGGTGGGAAATTCCCTTTCCCAATGTTGCCTCATAGGGATTACTGAGCATGCTTGCCCTCACAGAGAGTCAGATAGTCTGGGTGGGGGCTGGGGATTGAGGGACCGAGCTTTAGCAAAACAAGTACTGGATTGAAGTCATGCAGCAAGACACACACATTAGGCTTTGGTCACACTACAACGTTCTTTAAAAGGTATGATAACGAATATATGTTATCATGCTATTTTGTGTGTGTTACTGTGTGCTTCAATGCTTTTTTGTGCTTTTTTCTTTGCTACTGATTGAAGTAACATCGCATACAAACAAGCATTCCAACAGTGTCTTTTCTCAATGATCCCATTGACTTGTATTGATGGCCATTGGGCTTCCGCAACCCTTAAAAATGCATGTAGCTGTGTGTTATGGCGTCACTATTCAACTCAATGCACTAGTGGGAACAGGTCACATTGGATTGTATTGAAAAGTTAAAGCCTCTGCATTATCGCATACCATATTGCATTGCGCTACAATGCTAAAAAAAGCCATGGTGTGAACAAGCCCTAAGTGCTACTAACATGTATTCATTTATAGATTGAAATGGGGCAAAGTGATTTTTTCAGCTTACAATTCCTTTAAATACAGATTAAACTTTAATACAGAGGTATCTTACAATGTACAATACCCAGTTTGTGCATCTTGAACTACATTCAGACTCATTTACCCAGAGACGCTTTCACTCTGGGTAAAACTGCAGAACGTGATTCAATAGCAGCCCACAGCAGGATTTTAAAATCCAGCGGTAAAAGTAGTATGACTGTGAAATTGAATCGCCAAGCGATAGATGCGCAGGTGTCTTTTGCGTATCTCGCGAATCCGCTGCTAACATGGAGTTAATGTCAAACTAACCCATGCTAACCGATTAGAGGGCTTTAACTCCATATTATTGCCCAGCGACACTGGTTAAATGAGCTTCATTATGTTTAATAGATGTTTCTAGTCCATATTGTTTAAGGCTACAGTACTGATCTTTTATTTATTCAACAAGGAAAACTATAATGGTTGGGGTTTCAGGACATTTACCCAAGATGATTAAATATAATAAGTAACAATATATTGTCAATGGAATCACTACAGAAAAGGTCTGGCTAAATTTTGCTGAGCCCTGATTTAACTCCTCTGTTACTCTAAGCAACCCATAATTACACCAGTACAGGGACTTGGACTGGAATAGTACAAGAGCTGTAATTATGGTCCCCGCCCCCCCCCCCCCCCCAGATTACTTACCTTCAATTCAACATGAACATGCTGATCCATTTCACGATCTAATCATTTGGAAAATGTGCTTCTTGCATGTGGCCTCTTCCCATTGGTCTTGCCACCAATGGAGGAAGGGTGTGAAGCTTGATCGACCAGTGAGGGGGAAAAAAGTGTCTACTCTAAACCCAGGAAGGGAGGTTGGTCTGCAGGCTATAGTTTGTATGAAATTCTTCTTTTTGTATAAAGTTAACATTACATAGCTTAGAGGAAAGACATTATTAGCCATGTACTTTGAGGAGTGATATTTTTTGTAATATACTGTCATAAATGTAGCATTAATGGAAATTGTGTGTATACTGTATACTTTCACAGGCATTCATAAAATGTATAACATTATTTGCAATGCATTTAATTAAATGTCCTATGATTGTATTCTGAATGAGTCAAAAGGAAAGTTATCCTTTAGGTGAGGACCTAGTGGTTTACTTTCAGGGGGGAACGAGGGAGGTATAGCTTCCCTTTAAACAAAAGCAGGCAATAAAAAAAAAAAAAAATATCAATGTCATATGTTATGCATACCTATATAGCTCCTTGAGCACAAACATAGCAAAAACATCAAAAAACAGAGATTTAACTAAATAAAATATCTGTTCATTTTCACGTGCAGCAAAGTGACTTGAACCAAATGAGGCTCATGTTCGTGTGTAATCTAAATAAGTGGTATACTGTACTTCAACATTTGCAATGTTCCTGTAAATCCTAAACATCTGAGATCCCCTACTCAACCTCAAAATAGTGGATCAATGACCAAAAAGACAGCAGAAAAAACCAAAGAAATGATGGCGATAAATACCAATTTAATAAAATAAAATAACTTAATAAAACCATAACCCTGCTAAGTGTGGCTAGCCAGTATAAAATCCAATGTATAATCAATAAAAAATACACCCACATGTTTAAGGAAATGAATAGATATATATTAAAAATATTATTTTTAAAACACACATACGGTAAAACAATCTATTATTATAACATAATGGGCCTCATTTACTCACTGGCAATACCCAAATATAAACTATTAAAGGACAACTAAAGCCACAGAACAACACTGAACCAGAAGGCAGAACACCTTGATATAAAACCAGTAATCTGTGTCTTACCTCTCATTTTGATACGGGCGCTGGGAAATTTACCTAAATAACATATGGTTTGTGCTTTACTTCTCAGCATTCTAGTATCACACAGTTTGGTCAACGACCATTATGTTCTGCACATGCTCAGTCCTTAGCTATGGCAGAAACTTGTTACAGTTGGTCACACCCATTAATAATCTCTAGCCAATCTTTTTACAGGACAGATAAAGCAAGGAAGCATGTGACTGAGGTCAGGAGGTGTGGTCTGACACTGCACATACACACAGATACTTCATCCAGTTCTTAACAGGCTTTGATTTACTTTAATACAATTTACTAAAGTGTCATTTTATAGTTTATTGGTGTTTTTAGGGGGGTTGTTTTCATATTCTGGAGTATAAAAAATTGGGTTTAGTTCTCCTTTAAACTCTTGCTAACCGATATTGAACCCATTGCACTGGCTGACGCAAAAGAGACCCATACAACCAAAACGATGTATTTAATACCTTTTTGCACTTTTTTTAATGCCACTATTGGACACCAGCTAATGGCGCAAGTTTATGGATAAGACCAGGTGGAAAATTTTCAGACAATCCCACCCGCAACTGCATTATCTTGGGCTGATTGAAATCTTCTAGATGGTGCAAGGTGTTGTAGTGAATCCAGTTTTACCTTAAAGGGCATCTTCACCCTCATTACAAAGTTTTAATATATTGTAGTGCATGCCCTCCCACCCCAACTGCTATATTCTGATTTTAAAAATCGATTCCAATCTCTACTTACAGCTCCTCGTTCCAGCGCCATTCTGGTCCGGATCCCCTGCCTGCTGGAACTACAAGCAGGGGGCCAGACCAGCAGCCACGGCTGCCATGTCTAGCACACACTGACTGTTAAATATAAAAGCCCCCATAGCCAAATAATAGAGCCACTTACTGAGTCACATGAAGGCCTTACTGAACTATGCAGCACCAAAGGGAACATTTTTCTCTTGATTACTGAGAGAAGCCCTCTGCTCGCGTGCACGCACTGAACAGGAGAATCTGCTTCTCCGTAAGTTAAAATTAGCTTCTCGCATCTGCACCACACAATTCAGCTTTTTGGGGGGTTTGAAACAGCTGCCGCCTTTGTAGTGTTTGACTGGTGAGGCCCATAAGCAAAGGTTTTTACTTTGCTTCATGGTAAGGGCCCCACTGATCAAACACCCCTTTCTGAACTTACAGCACTACCTACATTACATTAACTCACCCAACAGTGTGTTAGCAAAAGTTGCTGAAAGCTGTATGGGTCCTGGCAGCAACAGTTGGTAGTAGAGGGCAGATTGTCAATACTTTACACTTGCTTTAAAATTTATTTAGCAAAAAATTATAAATATTTTTGTGTACATGAATGAAACTAAAAAATATGTTAATGCTACACAATTTATTTGGTGCACTGGCACCCTACAAAAAGCCTGTGAGTACTGTATACTCTGTCTATTATAAAAGGACCACTTTTATATGTGTTTGAATGTGTTTGCACCTTTTCAGTTAAGGAAGTGTTGTTAATTCTACATTAACACTTTTATTGGACTTGTTGTGCATTGTGGTTTTCCTTCTATGTTTATTCCTCACCCCCTTTTATGTCCTATGTTTCAGTTGTCCTGTTGCTTAAAATTTATTTTAAAAAAAAATTCTTTAATCTTGGCAAGGAAATTATTATATTTTTTACATACCGGTAAAATGGAGGGGAAGAAACCAAAAAACTGAAATAATAAATGCAAACTCCAGCTGAATAATCTAAGTTGCTATTAGCATAGAAAGTATAATTTATAATCTTCATTAAATCACTTCTTAATAATACAATTCATTATAATAGTATAATTAATAAATCATTTGTTTCAAGGTTAATGAATGATCACTGACTGCTCCAGCTAGATTAACTCACATAATAAAACTGTTATTACTTTGTTTGTCTGCATTGGAGCCAGCGATTATATCTTAATAGGCACCAAATAAATGTAACAAGACTAAGAATAATCATCTGGCAACAACAATGAAATACCCATTAACAGTTTGTTTAATGAGGGTGGGGGGGGGGCACAAACAGTAGCATAACTAGAAAATTTGTCTGCCACCAGAAGATTGTACGGAGCTATTTTCGATAATTTCCGAAAATACCCTGAAATGAAAATACGATCGGAGACCACTTTCAAGTTTTCGATCGTATTTTAGAGGATTTTCAAACATTTGAGGGTATTTTGGGAAATTATTGAAAATAGCTCCATACATTCGAAAACCTTCGAAAATGTGTTCTGAAGTCCCAAAATCTGGACGCTCCATCCGGATTCGGACTGATCATTTGGATTTCGGAATCGAGGGGTTTCGTGTCGGACTCGGATCCCATCTCTACTCTTTGCCTTCTAGCTTGGACTTTACCTACTTCTTCCTTGGTCTAGAACTTACTTGTACACTAAACTTACATAAAATATATGATGTCAGCAATAATTATTCTCTACTACACTGGTGTTCTAGGAATTACTGATAATTTAGCTACCAAATATCTGCTAGATATCCCTGAAAAGAAAAACACTGCTATTCAATATTATTTCTCTAATTTTTGTAATTCATCACTTTTTCACATTTCGCTAAGGAAGATTCCATGTTGTGCATTTTTGTCCCTTTATAAAAAAAATCTGTTAGTGTGTCTAGATTAGATATGCACAAACCAATCTTCTTTCTTTTTTACCCAGCGGGTTTGTGGTGCAAATTTCATGCGATGAATTTTGGAACTGAAAAACAAAATTACATTTCTACATCACAACACAGCTTAAACAAGGATGGCAAGTGTGTAATCACGTTCTTCACTGTAGCTAGTTCTGCACCAAAACTAGGTTCAGGACACAACTACTATTCATCCCTAATTCTGGTGGGGCATGATGGGGAAGATGTGAGTATGTCTGGCTAAAATCAGAGTGTGCTGGGGTGGGGCTAACTCCCCTCCATTTTGTGTTTTCTAAATGTTGAGTTGTCTCAAGTACTGCATGTGGATAAATTATAGATAAAAGATGTAAACAATTAATTTGACAATGCAAGAGAAACACTATATTATGTATTGGTTAACATAAAGTTCAATTAACTGTACTATACATGTATATTTAATAAAAGGTGCAAAACTTTGCTGTTATTTGTAGCAACCAATAAAGTGTTAACTTTTTACCGGTGTACTACAGCTAGAAAACATTAAAAAAACATCAGATTGGCTGCTGCAGATTATCAGGCCTATGTATTAAAAGTTTTTGTCGTTAAAAATGGTAGTAATTTTGCCCCATGACCAAATTCGAATTGGAGTTTGACCCGAACTTTAATAGTTCGAATGTAGCCTTCGTTTTCAGTAACCCTCAAATGTATCTATCATTCAGCAACCCTCAAATGTAACATTTCATTTCAGAAGCCATTGAATTGGCCGTAACCCTCAAATGTAGCATGCGGAAACCCGACAATTCGTGGGGGAAGGTAGTGTTTACCTGTGTTATCTTGCAAATTCCCTGGTGGATTTCCTGTTTAAATCTTATGCATTCATATAAATAACTAATAATATTATTTAGATCTTTAGATTTAAACTATTTATATTTTGCCAATACCAAAATTGTCAAAAAACTTTAGTTTCTAACCTCTTGTTGAGGCCTCCAGGTAAAATAATGTCTAAATGATTCTCTCTGATATAAAACATTAATATGAACAGTTTGTTGTTCTAGTATAATTACTTTAGTGCCTTCCATGGTGCTGTTGTGACATGAGATGGTACTGAGTAGGAAGGATCTTATTTTATAATGGTTCTCCTAAGCTCTCCTATGCTCCCCTCTTCTTATTTTCCTCTTAGTTCTGCCTATGTGCATCAACCCACATTGGCAAATAAGTCCATATATGCAATATTCTGATTTACAATACATATATTGTAAGTGAATTTTAATCCCATGTTATTCTGATTTAGACTTTCCAACTAATTTGTCAGGGTATTGACATATTTTTCCCAGGTGATTATGATAACGTCAGTGTAACGCCTATAAAAAAACCTAGCCCCTCTTTTATATTATTCCATACGTAATGGTCTTCCCACATCCTCTTAAAAATATTAGCATATGTGAGTGAAAAAGAGGCCTCCTTTGTTGCCCCTTTTATTTAATACATTATAATTACATTATAATCTAAAATTAATTTAATATCTTCTCTAATAAATTGTTTTTGAACTTCTGCCATTGTTTTGATTTTATTTGAAGTGTATTGTACTGCTTCTAAACCTGCAACGGTGCAAAATATTTGCATATAAGGATTCTACGTCAATTGTTGCCCAAACGTATTGCTTTGTCCAGTGGATTCCTTTCATTAACTGAATGAGATGTTGTGAGTTAAATATATGATTTAAGATTTGTCTCCGGTGGCTGCAATATACAATCTATATATTAAAACAGAGGGGATGTCATACTGTTAGTAGCTGCTTTAATAGGTCTCCCGGGGGAAGTGATGAGGAAGAAAAAGTAAGTATTATATTCTGATGTCTTAAAATATAATTTTTCATTGTTGTTAAAGGGCATGTCCACCTAAATTTTAATATATGGTAGATACCCCCTGCCCACCCCCAACCACCATGTTATTTCTTTAAAAAACTATTAGAACTGTACTAATAGCACTTCGCTCCCACGGGCACTGATCCGGCTCCCTGCTTTCCAAAACCAGAAGCTGGGGCAGGACCGGCAGCTGCATCTGTGATTGGCTAAAACACAGTCCAATCATAGACGCAGCTGCCGTCAATGGAGAGTGGCGCTGGAACGAAGGGCTGTAAGTACAGTTCTGATTTTTTTTTTAAAGAAATAGCTGGTCAGTTAGGGGTGGGCAGGGGGTATCTACTATATCTAGGTGGAAGGACATACATGGATGGATTCAGATTGTGTGGGGGGAGGGCTCCCCTGCGCATTTCACTTTCCTTACTGAGGTTAAGGAAGCAGCAGGGACCGGATGACTCACAGATAGCTCCTACTCTTCCACTATTGGAACTTTGGACAAACACTATAAGGAGCAGAGATGTAAGGTAAGGATTTTTTTAAACTTCAAAGTGGGGTCAGTAGTGGGTTAAATTTTAGTTTTGGGGGTGGACATGCCCTTTAAGAATTCCTTCCCTATATGCTATTTCTATAAGGCCATTCTTATCCTTTCGATGTTCTTCACTTGGGTCATTGTATTGGGTAATGTATTAGTATCACTAAGTTGTTCAGCTTCTGTGATATATTTTTTTGTATTGAGTAATACCAAACCTAATATCTGCATTTTTTGTTAAATTATTGTATTTTTTTAAAATCTTTAAATATTGCCTTGCTGTATGCCATTATATGGAATCCTTGTTCTTGTATGGTATAAAATTTGGATTCTGTTTTTCTTGAAGTGTGTATCACAAACATTTTTTGCGTGTCTATGAATGTGTGGAACCCGTTTTCCTAATGGGGTTCGTATGAATTTCAAACCTTTATTAAGCAGTGCAAGTTCTTTTTAGGTTAATATGTGTTGGGATAGGTTAAAAAATCCTATCGGGGCCACAGTTTTGGGGGCCTATTTTTTTTTTCTCCTGCTTTTCTACTTCCTCTTCCACTTCTCTCCCTGTCTTTTTCCGAACCATATTGGATGATGGTTATATCTTACTAAGTATTGCCCCTGTGGCATCTAGGTTATTTGATTTGAAGTCTTGTCTTAGTGTCCCCATTTTGTCATTAGCGTTTGTTTTCACAGCTGCTGCGTATGTCTTTTTGTTGAAAGGGATGCAACCTTATTACTATGATTTTGATCTTGATTGTGAAGGATGTATATAAAATGTAAAATAAGGAGTGTAGTGTTGTTTATAATTGTACCTATCTTGAGAAGTAGTATAATTAGTAGAATTCTCTTTATGGTAAACAGAATATTTAGAATGTCCAGATGTCCCTTGTATGAAGGGAACAGAATCCCTATTGTAAATATTACCCTTCTGATATTACCCTTCTGATTCCCAGTCTCTCTGGAATTTTAACTAATTTCTTGCTACTATATTGTTTTTCATTTGTATAATTTTATCATTTAATTCTTCTTCACATTGGGTGAAAAGTTCATCAGTATTACTATTATCTACAAAACACAGAAAGAAATCACCAGCACTCGGTCCAACTCACGCTGCGGTGTTGACGAGCTGCTAGAAGCACCATAGTGCCAGCGCTCGGTCTAACCCACATTCTGGAGTTGACCAGCTGTTAGAAATAATAAAAAGCCATTATTTGTACACACAAAAAGGGAAAATTGCAAGCACACAGTTTACCTTTAAAATAATAATGAGGTGTTAGTACTACTGGTATTTGTCCTCTAGGTATAATTTTATTATCTTTACATTCCTGTAATAATAATGTGATATCCTACCAATTACTCATTTCTTTGGTAAGTATCTGTTGTATTCAGTTATATCAACTAGACTTGAAGTTTAGTTTTTGAAGATGTTTTGCTAATCATCCAGCTGGCTTTCTCAATTTAGAATGACTTGTACAAGAATCTCTTGGTAATAAATATCCTGTAATCTGTCCCAATCAGCATATGACAGACAGGTTTTAGGAAGCAATGTATTGATTGCACTGTAGCTAAGAGGTGTATCTAAACTGATCAGGGTAAGGCATAATGCTGTTTTGATGCCTTACCAATGCTGATTAGGGTATTTATTGCCAACGGATTTTTGGTAAAGTCATTATGAATAAAGAAAGCCATTTGGATGACTAGCAAAACCTCTTCAAGAACTAAACTTCAAGTCCAGTTGATCTAACTGAATACACAGATTTGCCATGACCTGGATGAATGAGAACCTTCACAAGAATATTCTTTGGCAAGTATTTTTTCTAGATTGTTTAATATATTGTTATAGTGTCTTATACCACCATTTAAATGTTTATGAGCCTTTTTGAGTGTTACCCTCTTTCCATCCTAGAATAATATTTTATATGTGCCTTTAAAATTGCATGTAGGTTCCATAGTGATAACTTAGGTTAATAAATATTTACAAAAGTAAAACAATAACACTATATAACTAGTGAGTAGAGATGGACTAGAACTCGAACTCGAACCCGTGTTCGAGACGAACTATTCGTATTCGAATGAATTCGGACTTCTCGAACTATCCCGGACCCGGAATTTCGATATTTTTGGACTTTCAATAATGCATATTATACCTGTACGCGAGCATCGAATCCACGAGTAAAGGGTCCATTAAAACCTATACGCGAGCATCGAATCTGCAAGTAAAATGTCCATGGTATCTAGGCGCGAACGCGAGCATCGAATCCGCGAGTAAAGTGTCCATTAAAACCTATACACGAGCATCGAGTCTGCGACTAAAATGTCCATGGTATCTAGGCACGAATGCGAGCATCGAATCCACGATTAAAGTGTCCATTAAAACCTATAAGAGAGCATCAAATCCGCGAGTAAAATGTCCATGGTATCTAGGAGCGAACATCGAATCTACGAGTAAAGTGTCCATTAAAGCCTATACGCGAGCATTGAATTTGCGAGTAAAATGTACATGGTACCTAGTAGCGAACAAGCCCAAAAATAGAGTGAGTGAGAGTAAAATTGATTTTTGAATGTCCTGGATATTCGAACATGTTCCCCAGAACATTTCCCAGGTCCCACAGCCATTTACATTGAGTTACCATTGATATTTTAATTGTATTTCATTAGAACTTTTCGAACTATTTGACTCCCATTGACTTTAAAGGTTCTGTTTTCGAACATTTGAACTTTCGAACTTTCCATATAGTTCGAAAGTTCGAAAACTGACCGAAGATGTGTTTTTCAAGGACGATAAATCTTAGTTTATACAAAAGTTGCCTATGTGGCCCAGATTTAAAAGTCTTGGCAAAATCAGTTCTCGAGACATAGTTCAGAACAAGATCCCGTAACAAAGTTTCCAGTATCCTCCCCAACACTGATGCTAGCTAGGGTTCAATGGTATTGGGGCTTTATCGCTAGTGTGTGTAGCGGTTTTCCCAAATGAGCACACGGCAGCCGTTCCCTTTGGATGAGCGGCCATTCAGGAAGAACCAAAAATTTCCCTTAGCCACAGTAGATTCCCTATAGAGGAGTTGGCCACTGCCAAGGGAAGCCCACAGTCCTGAGCGTTCCCCCTAAGTTCAGTTCAGCCATCTCTACTGATGATACTAAAAAACATTTTGGGCTCCTGGACCAATCAGTACATAGGCCACCCTAAGCTTCCCCAAAGAATGAGATGTGGGTAACAGGGATATACTTTACTTATCTTCAGCAACCACTTCCTTCTGCTCCTTTTCATTCCCCTTGTTTTATTCACTCTACAATTACAAATATCATAAATTAAATATATATTTAAATATATATAAATGGTAACATTTTACAGGTCTGACTATGTTTCACTCTAGGCAAAAATGTTCCAATTTGATCAGAAAACTTTAAGTCAAAAAATCTTTAAAAAGCAAGAAATATGTTTGTGGTTACCATGTTCAGCTAGAAACTTCCCCATTTAGCTTTCTTTTGAGCCTAAAACACAATTTGTTTAACAGTTTTAAAACTGGCAAAACATTTTTTTTAGTTCAACTAAATACCCAGAGAACATAAAAGTCTCCCCTGGTGCCCCCTTCCCAACTGAAACGTCCCACAAACTATGCCATTCTATGAAAATAGCAATTCGGGAGTCAGGACCCAATCACAGCAGTAGCTTTTAAGATGGAGTCGCCCACTGCTAGTTATTTAGTTGATGTATTCTCTGGTTGGTCCTGCAGGCCCCTCTGTGCATAAGTTACTTGAATTATGCACCAATAAAGAGGGGGTGGTACCAGAGCTGTTAAATTGTACAGGAGCAGCCATTAGTTGCAGAGCAGCAGTGAGGAGGGTGTATTTTACTGAGAGAAGTGTGAGATTACTTACTAAGAACAGTGTGAGATTACTAAGTTTAATTCAGAGTTGAGTTGTGTGAGTGCATTTTGGGAAACATTTTTGGGGACCCAGGGACCTGTGGAGGTCTATATCGGCTTTGGGAGAGGGGGGTCTAGAATGTGTGCTGGGCTTTTCTTGTGTGCTGGTCCCAATTTGTGCTCTGGGTCCTATTCATTTGATCACAAGTAGTGAGCTAAGTATTTGGATGAGCTTGTCTGGGGAATTTGAGTCTGTATGGGGGGGGGGGATTTAAAGCAATCTCAGGCTTTTCAGGCAGAGGCAGAATCAGAAGGAAAGTTTAAAACTGCTGTATCTGCCTCTGCCTGAAAAGGCTGTTTCTAAACAGTTTTCTGTAGGGGTGTATGGGTCTGATGTATGAGTGAGGGAGGGGCCATGGGTGCCCCATGAGGGGTAGTGGCCACAGGGCCCAGTATTGGGAGGGGCCAAGGGTCTGAAAGGGGAGGGGTCAAGGAGGGCTGCAAGGGGAGGAGCCACAGGACCCCACAAGGGGAGTGACCATGGGTCCCACAAGTGGGAGGGGCCAAGGGGTTCACGAGTGGAAAGGGCTAGTAAGTGGGAGGCATTAAAAACTAAATTTTACACACTCCCTGCTGTGGGCTATACTTTACTTCCTCCTTCTTCTCCCCTCTCCAATCCCTGTCACTCGATCTCTTCCTGGGTTTTTTTGCGCTCTCCTGCACATTTTTGGGGAGTATGTGCCAAACATAGATTAGAAGGAGGAACTAGTATTTGTGACTGTAGATTCAGAACATGCCACCCCTAACTTTCTGATCAGGGATTTCTTCCTTTGATTTGTCAGGTAGGAACCTGGCCTTTCATTTAAATATTATTACTTCAAATTGCTTTCTGCAAGGATGAATTTTTCAATACCACTGCCAAAATCCCTGTTGAAAGTTATGCTAAATTTTTCGCAGCTATTTAATAAGGTTTAACCCACTACATTGGTTGGGTTGATAATAATTATCGAAAGAACAGAAAAAAAAAAAAGAATAAGAAAAATATTAAATAATTCAACTGAAAACTGCTTTTTTATGTTAATATGGTTTTTTTTGTTGATCAAAGAGCAAAATATTAACCTGTAAAGGTCAAAATAGCTTCTGACAAATGATTTACTATTATGTTTAAATAGTGGTTTGTGCAAATAATTATGGTGCTTGTATACCACATATACAGTAGGTTTTGAAAATTGTTATCTTGTATTTTCTGCAAAACTAAACTTGATGTGGCTATAACCAGAACTGATTTAAAAATGTTGGTATATTTATAAAATATAAAACACCAGCCTACTCTTTTAGCCGCCAGTTGTGTAACTAGCAGACAAACAATCACACACTATCTGTGCAGTTGCAATTGCTTTAAACAGAGGGATGTATATATAGAAAGGATTGTATTTAGATTGCGAGAGGTTATATAATAGTTGTACAATAACAAACGTGGTTTCGTTTCAGAACTGCTGGTTTAAAAAAATCTGGCCAAATTGTCAGAAATTCTGAAAGTTGAAACACAGCAAAAATTTGCATATTAAAAATTGCTGTTGAAAATCGAGTTGGAAATGTAGAAAACCACGCTTGAAAATGTAAAAATTGAGTTAGAAAATTCAAAAATCATGATCAAATTTTTTTTAAATTCTGCTTTAACTGTGTTCAGATCAGATTATATAATTAGTGAAAATGTGAAAATCAAGTAAGGGCTCGTTCACACTACATCAGTTTGCATCGATTTTTCAAACGCAGGTGCGTTTAAAAAAATGGACAGACAGTAAAACCCCACAGGATTTCATAATATCGTTCACACCTGCTGCGTTATAATCCGTTCCGTTCCAGTCCATTTAAAAAACGCACTGCATGCTGCATTTCTGTCTGTTTTTTCTTGCATTTTTTATAGAAATCTATGGAAAACACATTGTTAAAAAATGGATACAAATTGACAAACACATGCTGTGCGTTACTGTCAGTTTCTGTCAGTTTCTAGTGTGAACAAGCCCTAAGAAATGTAGGAAATCATGCTGAATGTCAAAAAACTGCAGATTAGAAATGTTAAACTCTATATCAAAAAGTTGAAAAAAAAAATTCCACAGTCATAGGGTGGATCCAAGGGTTAAAACAGAGAAAATCAGTCAGCGGAGTAAGGTACCAGGAAGAAGAAGTGGGCAGAGATCAGGACAGTCAGCAAAAAATAAACAAACAACAAGCAGTAATCAGGAGCCAGAAAATCAAGCAAGATGCCTCTGATGAAGTGTGGTCTCACACGAAACGCTTCAGGCGTGGATGTCTATATCTATGTTTGATATTCAATAAATGTATTCGCTTTTTACGGGAATCCTCAGTCTGTTTCCGGGTGCTTGGCTTCATTTTTCTGGTTGATCCTACGTTTGCTATTGCTGGTCTCGCAAAGGGCCTGGGGCCTGGATGCATGTGGGACACCATCTTCTGTGGGAAAGTCCCATGTGTATATGCTGTTTACTTACTCCTTTACCTGCCAATGGAGAGATCTGTGTGTATGCTGCGGGCTGGGGGTGTGTCCATCTGGCCCTACCAACGGAGCACATAGGTCTCCTGTACTTCATTGTAATTTAGTGCTACATTTCTTTGTTATACTTTTTTATTCATTGTTACTTTATTTTGAGTGGCTGAGATTGTTCGGTCAGATAGTCTGATCAAGATCCCTGCAGTATCCAAGATCCCTGCAGTATCGAGCCTTTTTAAAGAGCTAATTGCGCGTATGAAGAAAAAATACACTCGATGAGCTGTTTAAAACCGGACCCGAACTTCTGGTTCAGTTCCGGAAGTTTGAGTCTGGTTTTAAAGAGCTATGTTTTCTTCATACGCGCGATCTGCTCTTTAAAAAGGCTCGATACTGCAGGGATTTGGGCTTGCGGTGGGTCCTACTACTGTCTGGGCCCCCCCGGGGTCGCAGGGGAGATGGGGGGCGGTAGTTACGCCACTGGGAAACAGGATCTTAAAAAGACAGACTAGACCAATTAGAAGAGGAGAGAAGACAAAGCAAGAAAAAAGATAAGCAGATTGGAATTCCGAGACCAAAACAAATGGTCTGAAAAACGAACATTCTGTAAATGAATGAAGGAACAAATGTCCACCGAAAGACCCCAGTGACCAAGGAAGTGCAGCAAGACATGTGGATGAGGAAAAAATGGTGCAGGAGTGGAAGGAAAGGCAAACAGAGATTACTAATAATTTTGAATACATTTCAAGGGCATATCTGCAGGGGCCTGGGCCCACCTGCAAGATTGGAGGCTGGGCACCTGACCCCCTCCTCCCTCCAAGATCTCTTCTGCGATCAGCCGTTTTAAACAGCAGTTTTAAACAGCTGATCGCGCATGTGAATGAATGCACCTGTGCATCACAGTGGCTCAGTGGGTAGCGCTGATGCCTTGCAGTGCTGAAGTCCTGAGTTTGAATTGACTATTGGACACATCTGGAAGGAGTTTGTATGTTCTCCCCGTGCTTGTGTGGGTTTCCTCTGGGCACTCCGGTTTCCCCACAATCATAAAGACATACTAATAGGTTGTGTGTGTCAAATGTGCTTAGATTGAAAGCTCTTTGGGGCAGGGCCTGATGTGAGTGTATACATGTAATTGTAAAGCGCTACGGAAGATGCTGGCACTGTATAAATCTACAATAATAATAATAACTTTTTTAATGATAAGTCAAAACATTTTTTTTCTATAGTTACCCTTTAAGTATGGCTGTCACAGAAATGGAAGGGTAGGTCAGTAGGTGTGTGAACCTGGGTCTGGTTGAGGTCTGGATGTCTTTTTTGTGTTTACAACCATAAAACTAACTTTTATTGATGATATATCAAAATTTGTTTTTTTTTACTTTATTTACCCTTTAAGTATGGCTGCCACATGGATAAAACTGTAGGTCAGTGGGTGTGTGTACCCATGTGAGGTTGAGGGTATGTGTTTTTGCATGTAACTAACTTTTTTTTACGATATATCAAAATTAGTTTTTTTGACTTTATTTACCCTTTAAGTATAGCTGCCACAGGAATGTAAGTGTGTGTACCCATGTGAGGTCGGGGGTGTGTGTTTTTGCATGTATGGCCATAAAACTAACTTTTATTGATGATTGATCAAAATTAGTTTTTGATTATAGTTACACTTTAACTATGGCTTCCATGGTAATGGAAAGGTAGGTCAGTAGGTGGATGTAACTGTGTCTGAGTGGGGGGTTGGAGGTATTACTGTTTGTGTTTATAACCATATTCATCAACAATAAGAGAAAAGTCTAGAGTATAAAGGTCTAAAGTCTAAAAACATCTTTTATTATATTAATATTAAAAATAGTGAAAAAGCGAAAATATAATCAAGCATCACTCAATATAGTGATTCACAAATAAATGTGCAAATAGTCACAAGTGTGCCAAGCAGCATATTAAATGGCCCAACCTCTCAACAGTATAAAACACATTGCATTCCCTTAAGAAAGCTATACTTATCGTCAGACTGTCAGCTTAGGTCCGTGCACGGACAAGTCAGGAAGAGTGCCTGAGTATCTGGGCTGATAATGCAATAATGTACAGACAATGAGGTCTCTGAACGAAGTCCAAATAGGGGACCGGAGAGGGAGGGGAGCGCACCCCATTCTCCTATATGCGCCGCACGTCTGTACCGAATTTTATGTCTCTAGCTTAAAAACTGTGGGAGCAGATTGAGTCCAAAAATGCACAAGAATAAAACGGAAGAAGAAGAAAGAAAAAACAGTAATTTGGCTCTTCAAGCCAAAATACATCCATGGAGTTTAATACCCTTTGCCTATAATTCCTTCTTAAGTTAAAAAAGACCTAAACACAAATCTAAGTTACACATTATTTGTGTATTAGTTTTCTGTAGAATAATAAAATAACCTGAAAAAACTTTTGTTATTCAATACACAGGTACCATCATTTGCTCACTTACCGGTATGTCAACATCTCTAAAATGAGCACTTGGAAGGCAGGGAAGATTAAGAAACTACACTAGTTTAATTGCATAGATTTTAGTTTTAGGCCAAAGCTCTGTGTCAGGTAATCCCCTTAACAACAGCACTGGAGCTCATGGAAAATACTCATGGCTTGAAACCCAGTTTTATTGCCTTTAAGTCTTATTACATGTAAATCAGCTCTTTAAATGTGACAATGTAATTACAGCATGTGAAGAAGAAGTCACCAGAGGACATAAACATATTAAATCAAAATAAAGAAACTATGTAGGAAGTTAAAAAATAAACAGTGTGGCTAAATACTCTTCAAAATTCCAATGAGCACACAACATTTGTTTACAAATGTTATAATTTTTCTGGCTGAACATTAAAGGATAGCATTAAAAGAAATGTTCCACTTACAAACAAGTTCATGGCTTTAGAGGCCTTTAGCAGATGCTCTAAATCTGAATGGACCTTCTTTTTCACATGAAAAATAAGTAAAAAAAAGAATGGTGAAGAAACCAGACAATTTAATTTATGTTTATCAGAAGAATCCCTTAGGGTTTACATTTTAGCAGCAAAAATCTTCTGTCAAACTAGGTATCACACTACTGGGTTACCATGCCCAACCCAAACCCATTCTTCTGCTGCTATCCAGTGTCTGAATAATGGGAAGACACGCTCTGCAAGAAATGTAACTTCCCAAAATTGGTTTTGACCAATTTTGCTAGTCATCTGACTGGTTTTCTCAATTCAGAATTATTTGTACAAGGATTTTTTGCAAGGTATTGATTGTATTGTAGCTGTGAGGTGTTATTAAACTGCCCATGTTAAGGCATCAAAACTGCATGGTATGTGGTAAACAATAGATGTCCACCCCTTCCACCTCAACCCTCCCATACACACACTATAACTCTATTCACGCTTGGTTTCTTTAAAGCGGCTTCATTAATGCCTAATATAAACCAGTATTCTTCATTGTCCAAGCTATACACACACATATAATGGACATGTTTTATTGCTATATATATATATATATATATATATATATATATAAAATATTAACACCCAATGCCCAAGAAAAGGGTAGCTTAAGTCCTTTAGGTTTGTCAGGAGGTGCAGAACAACTCCTCTGATAGTGCTGGAATGTTGGATCGCTCTTTGATGTGAGACCTGTTTTTACTAAAATGTTTAGGCTTTTTTTAGATGGAAAACTCATTTTACATACCTCAGTGGTAAGTTGTATGTTTTATTGTATTACCGGTACTTTTTTTGTGAAGCCATACCAGAGTTTGAAAATTTTTTACAAAGTGTGCACATGTCTTTTAAAACAAATATCTTTACACTCACACAAATATTCTAAACGTACAATGTTGTTAGGTTTATTATGGTGCTAAAAAATTGCGGGAAGGGTCCAAGATAGTCCTGTTACAACACTATAATCCAAAATCTAACACTTATGGCAAGTGAAATATTCAGGCTAATTAAAAATTAAGGGTTTAGAAAAAAGTCCCAAACAGTCAAATCAATCATTTAATTTTCAAAATTGTAGCCCTTTTTTTTTAGAGTCTACTTGTTTGGTTTCTTTTGTTGCAGGAAACCAAATGCAATACTGCGGTAGTTTGTGTCTGTGATAAATATTCTTACATCACTCCCCAAATTACATATTCCTCTTAAAAGGGGAACCCACTGCAAGTAAATGTTATTTTTCAGTTCCATGTTGTTAACTAGGAAAATGTACAAGAAAAATAGAAAGAATATTGGAAAGAAAGAAAGATACAAGTGGGAGAAAGTATGGATTGGTATATAGAAGTCTCAGTTTACCACAGTAATAACTGGCACACCCAGCTAAGTGTACACAGTGCACTTCACAGGAAGCTAAAGCCTTGCTTCCTAGAAGCGTACAGTCAATAATATTACAACTCAGAGATCACCCCTTTCCTCTGACACAGAAAACAGATTTCAGTGCAATTTTTGTGTTAACATTTAAATGCTCCTGTCCCTAACAAT
Organism: Hymenochirus boettgeri; assembly: GCA_019447015.1. NCBI lineage: Eukaryota > Metazoa > Chordata > Amphibia > Anura > Pipidae > Hymenochirus > Hymenochirus boettgeri. Next base: position 193,169,831 of record CM033476.1, on the reverse strand, counting down.
AATAAATTCCTTTGACTTTCATACAAAAAAAGAGTAATCTTTGCAGTTTTAATATTTTTTTAAAAGTCTGGGGAATCTGCAACCTAATGTACTCTGTCTTGCTAAAAGGAACGATTTCTACTTCTATTAAAGTAAAGCTACTAGGTGGGACAAAAGTACATGTAGAATCTTTATCCTTTGCTAGGAACATATTGGAAACAAAAACAATTACAGAAATTTACAGGGAGATTCAATAAAAGTTCTTATCATTAAAAATGGTGCTAATTTTGCCCCAACCAATCAAATCTTATTTAACATTTGAAAGCTAACATCGGATTGGTTGGGGCAAAATTAGCACTATATTTAATGATAACAACTTTTATTGAATAACCCTGTAAGTCTTTAAGCAACACTTTAGCATGTAAGAAGATTACATTTAGAATCTTTAACTTTTGTTAGGAACAAATGTCAGTAAAATCAGCTGAGTGTATTGTTTTATTGGCAGGCAAGGGGATTTGAAGCCATTACTCATAGGCTGTTTGTTTCTAAAAGCACAATATGTATATGTTAAGCCGCCAGAGCTTCCACAGGGACACAAGTATATTTAGAAACTTTATATTTTACTGGAAACACATTTTTTTTTACAGCTTTCAGTGTCTTATAAGAGAAAGTAAATAATGGGGTCAGAGGGCGTGGCTCTGGGCTATTAGTTGTACTGGTAACAACATGGAAGCCTTCTTAGTTACATAATCTAATACTTATATGTACTAAATGCAACATACTAGAGAAGAATCTTTAATTGTATGTATGTATAATTTTATTTATATAGCATCACTTGGGTATGCAGCACTGTATATTATAAAATACGTAGAATACAAATAGGGGGATAAGTGCAAGCCATTATACAGATAAATTAAATTTACATAAATAAAGTTTCAAAGGTTAAGAATGCATATATACCTGATGACGGCTCGTGTGTAAGGGCCAAAACACGTAGGTTGTACTATCCTACCAATATGGAATAAATATTATCTTTACTGAAGTCCTTGGGGTGCTCTGTGCTACATTTTTGCAGGGATGCATATATACCTATATATAAATTAAGTGAGGTGAGCCTTGACATATTAGGAAAGACATCCCTGTCTTGAAAAGGGACAAGTAGGGGGAGCTGATCAGACAGCTAACTATCATTAATAGCGCTGGTTTTCAGTAAAATAGGGTAATAGTTTAGATTTAAAAGAGCTACAGGATGTGACTTGGTGAAGTGAGAGAGGGAGAGAGTTTCAAAGGTAGGGAGCAGTAAGAGAGAATGGTTTTAAGACGGGAGGAAGAGGGTTTGTAGGGAGTTTGTAGAGAACATTGCCTTGAGGAGTGCAGGGCATGTCCAGGAACATAAGGGACCATGAGAAAAGAAATAAGTTGGGAGGTGCAGTAGAGTGAAGGAATTTAAAGGTTACAAGAAGGGTATTGAATCTGATTCTTTGTTTAATGGGAAACCAACCTATGGACTGTAGTGTCAGGGTTGCGAGTTATCTTTTAGAGTGAAATGATCCAAGTTGCCTAGTTTAAGATAGACTGGAGATGAGATAGATGACAGGCTGGGAGTCCAAGTAGCAGGGTGCATGAGCATAGTTGTAGTGGCGTGAGAGAGGAAAGGGCAGATCTGCAATATTGCAATGGAGAAAATGACAGGTCCTAGCGATATTGTTAATATGGTGATGGAAGGAAAGAGAGAAGTAAAGGATTACTCCAGGGCGGTGTACTGGAGTAATGATTATAGTACTGGGTTAATGATTATATCGTCAATAGAGATGCAGAAGGGTGGAATAGGTCCTAGTTTAGGGAGGGAAATGATTGATTCCATTTTAGATAGATTGAGTTTAAGGCTCCATCCAGGAGGAAATAGAGAGGAGACATTTATAGATTTGGGTTTGAACTTCAGGGGTTAGTGCTGGGGTGGACAAGTAAATTTGGGTATCATCAGTGTATAACTGATACTTAAAGCCAAAAGAACTGATTATTTCTCTCAAAGAGATAGTGTACAGGGAAGAACAACAAAGGTCCTAAAACCGAGCCCTGAGGGACCCCCACAGTGGAGCTTAAGAGAAAGTCTTATTAGTAAAAGAGACAGAGAAAGATCTGTTAGAGAGATGAGAAGACAATCACGGCTTTGGCAGTTTGTAGGTCATTTGAGTTTCAATTGAATGACGCAGTCAGAATCCTGATTGCAATAGGTCCAATAGGTTATTAGCATGGAGGTAATTAATATTAAGAGATGAGACATTCTAAGAGTTTTGACACAAACAGTAAAAGGGAGACAGGGCGGTAGTTTGAGAGACAGGTAGGGTCCAGAGAGAGTTTTTGAAGAAGCAGTTTGTCGCATGCATGTTTAAAGGCAGAAGGAAAAAAAACGGTGGTCAGGAAGGAAAAAAAATGTGAGCAAGAACAGGGAAAAGGATTTTAGCACAGTGGTCGATGACTTCAGAATGGGTGACAGGGGTGAAAGATTCCAGAGCTGCAGGTGGTGGGACAGGCAGAAGAAAGTGTGACTTGTCCTGCGGTGACGGGATTAGAGTGCGAATATCATCTACTTTAGTTCTAAAGTAGTCGGCAAAATACTGAGGAGCGTTTATGGAATGAAGAGTGTCAGTAGACGAGGGCTGCAGGAGAGTGTTAAATAGTGAAAATAGACTATTGTTATTGTTTATTAGTGCGCTAAAGTAGGGGTGTTTTGCTGCTGAAAGAAGTGAATTAAGACACAACAATATGAGCTTGTAGTGGTAAGAGTCTGCGAGTATAAGAGTATAGGAATTTGGTATCTGAATTGAGCCAAAGACAGGGGTTAGTGGGGCGACAATTGTGAGTTTGTAGGAGAGCAAAGGAGTCAATTGTTGTTGATTAGATATAGTTATATGAATGTATTAGGGAATCAGGGTTAGAATCAGACATGAGGGCAGCGAGGCTAGAACTGAGAGAAGAGGGGCTATTGCTAGGACACTAGATTGAGTATCAGAGGAGAGGGTAGAGTAGGTGTTAGAAAATGTAATTAGATTGTGATCCAAGAGAGGAAAAGAGGTGCTGGCAAACTGTGAGATAGAAAGATATTTAGTAAAGACCAAGTCTAGGAAGTAACCATCCTTATGGGTGCTAGTGTTGGTCCACTGCTGGAGGGAGAAGGAGGAAGTTAGGTGGAGAAAGCGAGAGGGCCAGGATTGCTTAGCGTCGTCAATGTGACATTTAAAGTCACCTAAAATTATAGCTGGACAGTCAGAGGAAAGAAAGATAGAGAGCCAGGTTTCAAACACTGCTGGGGCTGAGGCAGAAGGGGGTCTGTATATGACTGCTACAGTCATAAGTGGTGGAAAAGTTGGACAGCATGGACATCAAATGAGGAAAAAGCAAAAGATGGTTGAAGAGAAACATGCTTAGTGACACAGGAACCAGGCGAATGAGAGAAAGATAGTTTCCGGAACAGGAACAGGTAATGAATAATTAAGCTCTCAGAAGGAAATGAGAACATTTGTAAGACTGACACCAAAAAGTGGGACATGTTTAAAGGGCATGTAAAGTCGCCCTCACAGTTTTCCAACTGAAGACAATATACAACTCTATAATTCACCCTTGCCTAGTCTGCATTGTTTTTTCTTTCAAATTTGGCCCCCTGTGTCTGCATTCTCCTTCTAAAGTCATCTGTGATTACAGTGGGCGAGGCTGTCAATCAAGCCTTTGGTAATGATATGCAGAACCCCACCCACTGACCTAGTGATGTGAGCTGCATATCCAATGTAAATAAACATAACCTTCAGACAGCAGAAAGACACATATCTATCTATCTGTCTATCTATCTATCATCTATCTATCTATTATCTATCTATCTATTATCTATCATCTCTCATCTATCTATCATCTATCTGTCTATCATCTATCTATCTATCTATCTATCATCTATCTATCTGTCTATTATCTATCTATCATCTATCTATCTATATATCTATTATCTATCTGTCTATTATCTATCATCTATTATCTATCTATCTATCATCCATCTGTCTATCTATCTGTCATCTATCTATCTATCTATCTATCTATCTATCTATCATCTATCTATCTATTATCTATCTGTCTATTATCTATCTATCATCTCTCATCTATCTATCATCCATCTATCTATCTATTATCTATCTATTCTATCTATCATCTCTCATCTATCTATCTATCTATCTATCTATCTATCTATCTATCTATCTATCCTCTATCTGTCTATCATCTATCTATCTGTCTGTCTATTATCTATCTATCTATCTATCTATCTATCTATCTATCTATCATCTATCTTTCAATTATCTATCTATCATCTCTCATCTATCTATCTATCTATCTATCTATCTATCTATCTATCTATCTATCTATAATCTATCTGTCTATCATCTACTATAACAAGCACAAGCCTCAAATGGGGATAATTCAAGATTTTAGGTACATACACCTACTGACCTACACTTTTATTCCCTGTGGCAGCGATACTAAAGGGTAACTATAGTCAAAAAAAAAAAATCTTGATCATAATCAAAATTAGTTTTTCCCCCAAGCAGGGCATAACTAGAACTCAGTGTGATGGGGCCCCCCACACCACTCTCTGTCTATCTATCATCTATCTGTATATCTCTCTATCTCTCCGTCTATCTATCTCACTATATCATCTATCTATCATCGATCTATCTCTAAATATCTATCTATCACTCCATCTATCTATCTATCTATCTATCTGCTACCTACCTATCTATCATCCATCTATCTATCTATCTATCTATCATCTATCTGTCTATTATCTATCTATCATCTTTCATCTATCTATCTATCTATCTATCTATCTATCTATCTGTCTATTAGCTATCTATCATCTATCTATCTATATATCTACTATCTATCTGTCTATTATCTATCATCTATCTATCTATCTATCTATCTATCATATATCTGTCTATTATCTATCATCTATCTATCTATCACTGCTACCTATCTATCTGCCTATTATCTATCTATTATATCTATCTATCTATCTATCCATCTATCCATCTATCATCTATCTATCTATCTATCTATCTATCATCTGTCTATTATCTATCTATCTATATATCTATCAATATATCATCATCTATCTATCTATCTGCTACCTATCTATCTATCATCCATCTATCTATCTTTCTATCTATCTATCTACTAACTTTTTCATCTATCTGTCTATATCTATCTATCATCTTTCATCATCTATCTATCTATCTATCTATCTTCTATCTACTGTCTATTATCTATCTATCATCTATCTATCTATCTATCTATCTATCTATATCTATTATCTATCTGTCTATTCTATCTTCATCTATCTTCTATCTTATCTATCTATCTATCTATATCTGTCTATTATCTATCATCTATCTATCTACACGCTACCTATCTATATGCCTATTTCTATCTATTATCTATCTATCTATCTATCCATCTATCATCTATCTATCTATCTATCTATCTATCTATATATCTATCTATCAATATATCTATCATCTTCTATCTATCTGCTACCTATCTATCTATCATCCATCTATCTATCTATCATCTATCTGTCTATCTATCTATCTATCTATCTATCATCTATCTGTCTATTATCTATCTATCATCTCTCATCTTATTCTATCATCTATCTGTCATCATCTATCTTCTATCATCTATCTATCATCTATCTATCATCTGTCTATTATCTATCTATCGATACTATCAGTCTATCTATCATCTATCTATCTATCTGCTACCTATCTATCTATCTATCTATCTATCTATCTATCTATCATCCATCTATCATCTATCTGTCTACCTATCTATCTATCTATCTTCATCTATCTAACTGTCTATTATCTATCTATCTATCATCTCTCTCGATATCTATCATCTATCTGTCTATCATCTATCTATCTATATCCATCCATCTATCTATCTATCTATCATCTATCTATCTATCTATCATCCATCTATCTATCTATTATCTCTCATCATCTCTCATCTATCTATCATCCATCTATCTATCTCTCTATCTATCATCTATCTGTCTATCATCTATCATAAATCTATCTATCTGTCTATTATCTATCTATCTCTCTATCTATAATCTATCTGTCTATTATCTATCTACTATCACTGGTATCTATCTATCATCTATCTATCTATCTATCTATCTATCTGCTACCTTCTATCTATTATCTATCTATCATCTCTCATCTATCTATCATCCTCTATCTCTTATCTATCTATCATCTCTCATCTATCTATCATCTATCTATCTATCTATCTATCTATCTATCTATCTATCCTCTATCTGTCTATCATCTATCATCTATCTATCTGTCTGTCTATCTATCTATCTATCTATCTATCTATCTATCTATCTACTATCTATCTATCTATCATCTATCTGTCATTATCTATCTATCATCTATCATCTATCTATCTATCTATCTTTCTATCATCTATCTATCTATCTATCTATCTATCATCTATATGTCTATTATCTATCTCTGTCTATCTATCTATCATCTATCTTTTATCTTCTATCTATCTATCTATCTATCTATCTATCTATTATCTATCATCTCTCATCTATCTATCTATCATCTATCTGTCTATCATCTATCTACCTATCATCTATGTATCTGTCTATTATCTATCTATCATCCATCTATCTATAATCTATTATCTATCATCTATTATCTATCTATATAGCATCCATCTGTCTATCTGTCTATCATCTATCTATCTTTATCATCTATTCTGTCTATCATCTATCCATCTACACTATCTATCTATCTATCTATCATCTATCATTCTTTATCTGTCATTATCTATCTATCTATCTATCTTATCTATCTATCTATCATCTATCTGTCTATCATCTATCTATCATACCTATCTATCTATCATCTATCCATCTACTGCCATCATCTATCTACTATCTATCTATCTATCATCTATCCATCTATCTATCTATCTATCATCTATCTGTCTATTATCTATCTATCTATCTATTTGTCTATCTATCTATCTATATCTATCTATCTATTATCTATCTATTATCTATCATCTCTCATCTATCTATCATCTATCTGTCTTCATCTATCATCTATCATCTATCTATCTGTTATTATCTATCTCATCTATCTATATATATATATATCTATTATCTATCTGTCTATTTCTATCATCTATTATCTATCTATCTATCATCCACTCTGTCTATCTATATATCTATCTATCTATCTATCATCTATATATCATCTCTCTATCTGTCTATTATCTATCTCTCTATCTATAATCTATCTGTCTATTATCTATCTATCATCTATCTATCTATCACTGGTATCTATCAATCATCTATCTATCTATCTGCTATCTATCTATCTATATATCATCTATATGTCTATTATCTATCTATCTATCTATCTATCTATCTATCTATCTGTCTATCTATCATCTATCTATCTTTTATCTATCTATCTTCTATCTATATCTATCATCTCTCATCTATCTATCTTCATCTATCTGTCTATCATCTATCTACCTATCATCTATGTATCTGTCTATTATCTATCTATCATCCATCTTCTATATATCTATTATCTATCATCTATTATCTATCTATATAGCATCATCATCTGTCTATCTGTCTATCATCTATCTATCTATCATCTATCTGTCTATCATCTATCCATCTACCTATCTATCTATCTATCTATCTATCATCTATCATTCATTTATCTATTATCTATCTATCTATCTATCTATCTATCATCTATCTATCTATCATCATCTTTCTATCATCTATCTATCTACCATCTATCATCATCTATCCATCTATCGCCTATCATCTATCTATCTATCTATCTATCTATCTATCATCTATCCATCTATTATCTATCTATCTCTATCTGTCTATATCTATCTATCTATCTATCTATTTGTCTATCTATCTATCTATTATCTATCTATCTATTATCTATCTATTATCTATCATCTCTCATCTATCTATCATCTATCTGTCTATCATCTATCTATCTATATCTCTATCTATCTGTCTATTATCTATCTATCATCTATCATAATTTACTATTATTATCTGTCTATTATCTATCATCTATTATCTATCTATCTATCATCCATCTGCCTATCTATCTATCTATCTATCTATCTATCATCTATATATCATCTCTCTATCTGTCTATTATCTATCTCTCTATCTATAATCTATCTGTCTATTACTTTCATCTATCTATCTATCTATCACTGGTATCTATCAATCTCTATCTATCTATCTGCTATCTATCTATCTATCTATCATCTATATGTCATTATCTATCTATCTATCTATCTATCTATCTATCTATCTGCTATCTATCATCTATCTATTTTTATCTATCTATCTATCTATCTATCTATCTATCTATTATCTATCATCTCTCACTATCTATCTATCATCTATCTGTCTATCATCTATCTACCTATCATCTATGTATCTGTCTATTATCTACTATCATCATCTCATCTATCTATCTATTATCTATCTGTCTATATCTATCATCTATTATCTATCTATATAGCATCCATCTGTCTATCTGTCTATCATCTATTTATCTATCATCTATCTGTCTATCATCTATCCATCTATCTATCTATCTATCTATCTATCTATCTATCTATCTATCTCTATCATCTATCTATTCATTTATCTGTCTATTATCTATCTATCTATCTATCATCTATCTATCTATCATCTATCTGTCATCATCTATCTATCTACCTATCTATCTATCATCTTCCATCTATCTGCCTATCATCTATCTATCTATCTATCATCTATCCATCTATCATCTATCTATCTATCTATCTATCTATCATCTATCTGTCTATTATCTATCTATCTATCTATTTGTCTATCTATCTATCTATCTATCTATCTATCATCTATCTATCTATCTATCTATCTATTATCTATCTATTATCTATCATCTCTCATCTATCATCTATCTATCTATCGTCATCATCTATCTATCTATCTATCATCTATCTATCTGTCTATTATCTATCTATCATCTATCTATCTATATATCTATTATCTATCTGTCTATTATCTATCATCTATTATCTATCTATCTATCTATCTATCTATCTATCTATCTATCATCTATATCATCTCTATCTCTCTATCTGTTTATTATCTATCTCTCTATCTATAATCTATCTCTATTGTCTATATCTATCTATCTATCTATCTATCACTGGTATCTATCATCATCTATCTATCTATCTCTATCTACTATCTATCTTCTATCATCATCTATCTATCTCTATCTACTATCTATCACTATCTATCTATCTGTCTTTATCTATCTATCTACCATCTATCTATCTATCTCTATCTGTCTATCATCTATCTATCTACCTATCTATCTCTATCATCTATCTATCCACCTATCTGTCTATTATCTATCTATCTATCATCTATCTATCATTTATCCATCTATCTATCTATCTATCTAACTGTCTGTTATCTATCTAACTATCTATCATCTATATACTATTATCTATCTGTCTTATCTGTCTATCATCTATCTATCTACCTATCTATCATCCATCTATCTATTATCTATCTACTATCTATCTACATATTTCATCTATCTATCTACTATCATCTATCGTCTATCATCTATCTATCTATCTATTTGTCTGTCTATTATCTATCTATCTATCATCTATATATCTATTATCTATCTGTCTATTATCTGTCTATCATCTATCTATCTATCTATCTATCTATCTATCTATCTATCTATCTATCATCCATCTATCTATCATCTATCATCTATCTATCTATCTAACTAGCTAGCTAGCTAGCTATCTGCCTATTAGCTATCTATCATCTATCTATCTATTTATCGATCACCTATCTATCTATATTCTATTATCTATCTATCTATCTATCTATCTATCTATCTATCTATCTATCATCTATCATCTATCTGTCATCTATCTATCTATAATCTATCTATCTAACTTTCCATCATCTTCTGTCTACTATCTATCTATTTATCTATCTATCTATCATCTATCTATCTATCAATAGATGCTCCTTAGCACACCATATATTTGGGCTCTATTTTGTATTTCAAAATCTGAAACCCTAACTTTGGCTAATTGATTTTGTGTCAACTGTACCCAAGAAGATAAGCTGTTATAATTGAACTTTACAAGATTTCTCTTCTGCTATCTCTCCAATGCCAGCAGCAACTTCTACGTAGCCAAGATAGACACACACCAACCATATCTCATACACATGGCATTAAGCTAACTAATTTCTAAAGACGTCACGGACAATGGCTGCTCTGCTCCAGGGGGCTCGTAACCAGGGGAGGACCCAGACCTTTTGGCCTGGGAGTAAAATACAACCAAATGGCCCTTTCACAGTAGAAAGCAAAATGTTTGACTACGCCCACTTTGCTAAGGTCACACACTATGTGTTTAAGTTACGCTCATTTTTAAGACTAATTTTCCCATTTTGCCTGCAACATTTTCAAGTGTATATGTGGTTAAGATAACGAACAGTCTAATAAACTGGAGGGCTGACTACACTGGCTAACAATGATCTGGAGACTGATAACACTGGTTATGATATGGAGGGCTGATAACACTGGCTAAGGTCTGGAGGGCTGACAAATGATCTGAAGGGCTGATGTAATAGTGGCTAATGAACTAGTGGCTGACTAACACTTGCTGATGAGCTGGAGATCTGACTAACACTGGCTAATAAAAGTGCAATGAAACTGATGTGCATTCCAGAAAATGAGCAATCCTCTACATTTATTTATCCTCAGGGGAAAGAGAAAGACGGCTTACAGGTCATTCATGTTTTTATTTACACATTTTTGGCTATAAGAACAGGAAACCTATACCATCCTGTGTGGTTAACAAAATTCGCGAAGCTTCCCCTATCCAAATGGACTTTATATAGGCTACATAGATGCAGATGACTACCTGGCTGAGGATATGGCCCTAAATAATAAATTACGTACCATGTACTGACTACAAGTTTTTTCTTTATAACAGTAACTTGAAATATTGCACAACATGTTAAATGTAACAACAAATGCTTGTTTTTGAATAATTTTAATTTTTTGTTTTTGTAGTTAATCTGAAATAAAAAATAGATTGAACATTTTATCTTGAGCTGACTATTTGTAAACTAAATTGTTTGTAAACCAACCAGATACTTTAGAGTATATCTAGGGAGGTAGATACGTACAACACAAATATCTCAGTTGCGATCCATTCTTTTAGATTATTTTTCATGCTATAGGATAAAAACTCATTATCATAAATCCACCAGTCACATTATGTTAGGTTCTCTATGGGGCTGGACTTTTTCTGTTTGCCTGCAATAAAACAGCATGCCATGGTCCAAATTATTCTAGGGTACACAAGGAAATTCTAGAGTTTATTGTGTAATATTTGCAGAAATATTCTCAGTGTGCCTTGGGGTTTCTCTACAAAGGATACCTGTTTGCTGATAAAATCTCCACTCCCTGGGATTTAGTATTGGCTGAGACAAAATAGTGTGTAATTAATTTTCCCCCCCAATAGACTCTTTTCCCTTATGGAAATGTTTCTTGGAGGGACAAGATATGGGTCTCATTTTCTATAATATTGCATGCATAGCCAATGCATTTGTTAGGGGGGCTTAGTACTTTTACATTATATTAAATTATTGTGCAGTTTAGATATCATGTTGTAAGTTGGGTAGTAAGCTCTCTATATTGCAGAACTGTGCTTGAGGGATGAGTTCTGTGAAGATAAAAGGTAACAGGGTATGCACACGGCACACTCCGACTAACATTGTTATCTAAGGATCTTGAAGCACGGTATAATGCAAATAAAGGATTACACTTTTCCGTTTTGTAGAGCCCCCCCTCCCAACACTAACTGCCATATCTATATTGTAAAAAAGAAGTCCCTAGAATCTTACTTACCTGTCTTTGTTCCTGCGGCCTATGACTATATTGTTACTTCTGTGAAGGAAGTAACATTTGGGTCGAGACCGGCAGCCGCATTTGTGATTGGCTGAGAGGCAGAACTCAATAGAGCGTGCTCTGGAACTAGTAAGCTTTTTTAAATATAAATATGGCGGTTATTTTTGGTAGAGTGTGCCACTACAAAAAAAAGAATAGACACTGCAGCATGGACAGTTAGAGGAGGGGGGGGTAGGGCTCCCCTGTACATGCCAGAAAACTCAATAAGCACAAGGAGAAGTAGGCATTTAGATGACTCACATCTCCTACTATTCTCTATCTATAACTTTGAACAGGCACTGCAGGAGAACTATTTAGAGCAGAAGTTAAGGTAAGGATGTTTAAGATTTTTTTAGCAGTACACAGTGGGGCAGTAGTGGATTCAATTTTAGTTTTGGGGGTGGCATGCCCTATCTCGTTAACCAATAAGAATAGGGGATATAAGAGAGCCCCCAAAAGGCCTCAGAAGCTTACTCTTTGTAACCTCCTATTAGCTAGACACTATACCATCTTGGAGTGTTACCATTCTCTTGTTACCTTGACTTTTATTTCTTTCTTATTTATAAACCTTTGAAAAATCTTTAGGCCTTTCCCTTCTCTTTAACAAGGGATTTAGACACCCATTTCAAGATCCACAATATGGTTAGAAGTTTTTCATCAAAAGTGGTTATAACAAAACCTTTAAACATATAACAAACTCTCAGGCTCTTTTTGCCTTAACCAGTAAACATTGTACGTTGAAAAATAAACAACAAAATATACAGAATAATATCTGTGTATTGGGGAAAGGAACGCTAAGTCTGCTTTGGCCAGCGCAGGGGGAAAACCATGAATTGCTGTCTCATTTACCCAAACTGCAGAAAATAAAGCCACCCCGCATCTGATGCTCGCGAATCTATATTGTGTTTGTGCTACTTTTAGAGCATAATTTTTGAAGACGGCATAAAATCACGCTGAGAGTAAATCCCTTTTGGGATTTACCCACATTTGCTAACGTGTTCGGGTTAATCTCCTCCTTTGTTTGTTGTATTTTCTTAAAGAGGAATTGGACTGTTATACCACTCTGTGGTACAGGAGAAGGGGAAGAAGAAAGTAAAAAGAAACAAACATATACAAGTTATTTTCTTATAAAACTCCCTTTTTGTAGGTGAATACAAACATCCCTCATCACAATCCCATTTTTCCTTCTATAAGTATGATAGATTTAATCAGTATTAGCAATACATTTCTATGGCTGAAATCGCGAACAATGCTTTTGAATGATGGATGTTCTCTCAGGTCTTTGCACAGAAGCAATGTTTCTGAGTTCTCCATTCGAATTTTAATGGTCTTTCTCATAATGTCATCAAGATGCTTGTTACTTAAGTCCTCATAAACAGGCTTATCAATCCATTCCCATTTATCTTAAGAAAAAAGAATGCGGAACGTTTTTCACCAACATCCATGTCCGATTTAGATGGACATTTATAACAGCCTGTTCGCAACTGACATTCCTGTTATGGGACTGTGCAGCAACTATTGTTCTTGCTTACATTGCATCTATTTTATATGAGACATGTTTAGATCGATATTTTAGGACTTTACTATGGTATACTTCAAGTGGACCTGTATGACAGAATTTATCAATCTGCCTAATGTCCTTGTCATGTGTTGATATCCATGGAGTCTCTTTGATTTTATTTTTTGTCATTTTTTTGTGTTCACACTTGTGGTACAATGGATTATCCCAAATATGTGAACATTCGTGACATGAAACAAAACAGACTTCCACTGCCACAAGTTCAGGATCATTATTACAAGACTTGGTACAAAACCAAAGGTGGTTTACAATTGGCATAAGCCACCGTACTTGACATTCAGTTTTTTTGCCAAACCTTTACTTATGTGCCATATATCAAACTGGTGGCATATTTGATTATAATTGATCTTCACCAGATACATGTCTATCGGTAGCTATTACCCTGAACATCCAATTTTTTATTCAGTAGTTCACAAGACATGCTTGGAAAGTGGCTTTCTCTAAACCAACAGATGTTTTACCCCACCTAACTGATCAATTTGAAATTACGATTTTTTTGTTAATCAGGTTCATCATTGTATATGTACAATACTTAGCACTGTGTCCTGGACTATTATATTGTCCATCTCCAGAAAGTAAAACTGCTTTGTCCTGTAACTCATTCTATGCTCTGCTGCTCTATTTCCCACTTGTGGTGAAGTGCAGGGAATAGGTATGATCTTTGGTATTTTAAATGTAGCGGGTGTTTATTGAATTGACACCAAATATGGAGTACATCTCAGCAACTTTTCTGAGTTTGAACCGCTGAACAATATATTTGCAGCCAATTTACATTACCAATGGAAATGCCTCTCACAGGTTGAGAATTCCAACGCAGTGCTAAATATCTATCAACACATCGCAGGGTAAGAATAAGTGTGCAATTATGAGCTCCAAGCAACTCTCGTACACAATATATTTATTTTCAGATGCATAGTCTGATGGTTGATTAGGTGAGAGTACAACTGACTGATCTTTTATGATTAAAAAGAATCCGTAGTATACGAACAATCTCCTGGTCAAACGTGGTATCAGTAGCATCATTTACAGAGAAGGAAGAATCTGGTATTGAAATATCAACATGTTCTGAGGTTACTGTAGATTCTTTTGGTCGGATACCTGTGGATCCTCAAAAACATTTAAAAGCAATTTTGGTTTAGGCTTTTTACCACGCTTTCCCTTAATGGTGATATACTGGTGAAGAGAACATGATTGGACTGGCAATGTCAGTGCTAACACTGGCCATTTCTGGTTCGTAGTCAGTTTGAGTAGCAACATCTAAAAGAACCGGTTTCTTATCAGTCTGACATGATGCAGTACGCTGGTTTACCCAGTTTTCTGTGTTCCAATATTCATCCTTTTGCTGTGTTTCTGTTTGGGTCTGCACGTGCTTGTAGTCTAGAAACAATATGATAACTAGCTGAGAGGAAGAAGCTTCAGATTCTAATCGAGGCCTTTTTAATGGGTTTTTGATGTTATTGTATGTTGCGGTTGTATATTAATTGAAGGAAAATTTTTGGAACTGTGAAGGTTTTAAAACAGTTTTTTCTCCTTTTTTCATATACAATCAGATGTAAAGTGGCATGAGCACATCCTGTATTGGTCAGTTTTCTTTCCATCTAACACCATTTGCCACATTTTATCAATGTCACCAAAATCCTGGCCAGTTTGGATTAGCCATTTTTTATCCTTTCTAGATTTCTAGGAAATGTATGCAGTATAACATTAGGGTATGTAGATGTTCGTCCATCACATGGGGCAACCCTTCACAATACATGAAGGCATGACAAACCTGAAATTTCAAACAATATTTATAACTGTCAGAACATTCCACAAATATATCCTATTTTTAAGGGTATTTCAACCCCTAAATTAAACCATTTACTATGTGCAACACCACAAATCCCCACACTCATCACCAAAGTTAATTTTACACGAAAAGCCACCTAAAATTTCTTACAGACCTTCGATACCCCGGAGCTATTTTCCCGTCTCTAACCGGAACAGCAGAAAGGTGTGAGACCGCTGGGGATCGAAAGGTCTGCAAGAATCTTGTGGCTTTTCTTGCTTGGTGGTTGGAGGTAGGATGGGGTGGACTGCACATCCTTGTTCAGGTTAAAGAAACTATAGGGCCCCAGATGACTCTCTGCAGAAGAACCATTTGGAGCAGAGATGTAAGGTTTTTTAGATTTTTAAATCTAAAAATCTAAAAAACCTCGGGGGTAAAAAAAATGTGTTTACATTTTAGTTTTGAGGGTGGACATACCCTTTAATTGCAATTGCAGTTTGCAACCAATGAATTCATTTCCATCCATAACCCCCCATTTCCACCATTCCCCCACCCATAATCCTATTGCAGCTATTCCCCACCCATAATCCCATATTGTAGCCATTATACACCATAATCCCATATTGTACCATTATACATACATATCCCATATGTAGCCATTGTACATCCATAATTCCATATGCCACAATTACACATCCATAATCCCATATGTAGCCATTATACATCCATAATTCCATATGCCACATTACACATCATAATACCCATATGTAGCCATTGTCCATCCATAATCCCACATGCAGCCCTTGTACATCTATAATCCCATATGTAGCCATTGTACATCCATAATCCCACATGCAGCCCTGGTACATCCATAATCCCATTAGGCCATTGTACATCCATAATCCCACATGCAGCTATTATACATCCATAATCCCATATGTAGCCATTGTACATCCATAATTCCATGCAGCCATTACACATCCATAATACCATATGTAGCCATTGTACATCCATAATCCCACAAGCACCCTGTACATCCATAATCCCTATGTAGCCTTGTACATCCATAATCCCACATGCAGCTATTACATCCATAATCCCATATGCAGCCATTATACATCCATATCCCAAATGTTGCCCTTTTATATCCATAATCCCATATGCAGGCATTATACATCCATAATCCCATATGTAGCCCTTGTACATCCATAATCCTATATGCAGCCATTATACATTCATAAACCCATTGCAGCCATTATACAATTATATCCCATATGTAGCCCTTGTACATCCATAATCCCATATGCAGCCATTATACCCCCATAATCCCATAGCACCATTATACACCCATAATCCCATATGCAGCCATTATACATCCATAATCCTATATGTAGTCTTTGTACATTTTACATCCTAATTCCTATATAGAGGCATCTACATCCATAATCCCATATGTGGCCCTTGTACATCCATAATCCCATATGCAGCCATTTTTCATCCATAATTCCATATGTAGCCCTTTTATATCCATAATCCCATTTGCAGGCATTATACATCCATAATCCCATATGTAGCCCTTGTACATCTATAATCCTATATGCAGCCATTATACATTCATAAACCCATATGCAGCCCTATATATCTTTATCTATATTCATGATCTATCTATATAGCATCAATCTTGTCTATGCTGTCTATCATCTAGGAGCGAGCAGCGCACGGGCGAGCAGCGAGCCAGAGACCGAGTCGAGCGAGCAGCGAGTCGAGCAGAGAAGCGAGGCATGGAGCGAGTAGCGAGCGAGCGAGCGAGCGATCGAGCATCGAGCAGCGAGCAGCGATCGGGCAGCATCTAGCGAGTTATAGCGATCGAGCAGGGAGCCAGCGAGCGGCCGAGCAGCGAGCGAGCGAGTTTATCGATCGATGCGAGCAGATTATAGACATCTAGCTATCTATCGATCATCATTGTCTATTATCTATCCTATCTACTCTCAGATTATTGTCTATCTATTATATTATTATTTATCCTATTATTAGTATGATATTATGAGCATCATCTCTCATCTATCATCATCCTATCTGACTATCATTATCTATCTATCATCTATCTAGCTGTCTATATCTATCTATCAGCTGAGCTATATATATTATCTATTATCTTCTGGCTATTAGCTATCATCGATGATCGAGCTATCTATATCCATCTGTCGAGCTAGTCTATCGATCGTATCGATCTATCAGCGAAGAGCAGGGCGAGCGGGCGAGTAGCGAGCGGCGAGCGCGGAAGCAGGGGGGCGAGTGAGCGAGCGAGCTGGAGCGAGAGAGCGATCACTGGGGAGCGAGCAGCAGCGATCGAGCGAGCGGCAGCGAGCGATGCGAGCGAGCAGCGAGAGGGCGAGGAGAGAGCGAGCAGCGATCTACGAGCGATGAGCGGGCTAGCAGCAGGAGCGAGAGGGGACGAGCTAGTCGAGCTAGCGAGCGAGCGAGCGAGGAGCGAGCAGCGCGCAGCGTAAGGAGCAGCGATCTGTCGATCATCGATCTACCGAGTGCATGATGGAGAGGGCGATGATCGATCGATCAGCCAGCTATCGTGAGAGCTATATAGGATCTGTCGATTATCTATCAGCGAGGGCGAGCGGAGAGAGCAGCCAGCGGGCGAGCGGGCGACAGAGAGGGAGCGAGAGCTAGCGGGGAGCCAGGCGAGCCAGCGAGCGAGCGAGGAGCGAGCGAGCGAGGCGAGCGACGCGAGCGAGCGAGCAGCGAGCGAGGCAGGGAGAGGGCGGGCCTGCTATTATCTATCTATCTATCTATCTATACTATCTATCTATCATCATCTGTCTATCATCTCTATCTATTATCCTATCTATCTATTATCTATCCATCTATCTGCCTATAATCTATCTATCTATCTATCATCTATCAATCTATATATCTATACTATCTATCTATCTATCTTAATCTATCTGTCTATTATCTATCTATCTATCTATTTGTCTATCTATCTATCTATCTATCTATCTATCATCTATCTATCTATTATCTATCTATACTATTATCTATCTCTTATCATCATCTCTCATTCTATCTATCATCTATCTGTCTATATCTATCTATCTATCTATCATCTATCTATCTGTCTATTATCATCTATCATCTATCTATCTATATATCTTATTATCTATGTCTATTATCTATCATCTATTATCTATCTATCTATCTATCTATCTATCTATCTATCTATCATCTATAATCATCTCTCTACTGTTTATTATCTATCTCTTATTCTATTAAATCTATCTGTCTATTATTATCTATCTATCTATATCTATCTATCATGGTATCTATCAATCATCTATCTATCTATCTGCTATCTATCTATCTATCATCTATCTATCATCTATCTATATCTACAATCTATCTATCATCTATCTTCTACTGTCTATTATTATCTATCTACCTATATCTATCTATCATCTATCTGTCTATCATCTATCTCTATCCCTCACTCTATCTTATCACCACTGTACTAACACTACACCACCATCCTCTATCATCACACTATCACACTACCACATCATCTCTATATCAACTATCATCTAAACACATCATCTATACTATTATCTATCTATCTGATCTATATCTTCTATCTACTAACAACTATCCACAACACACAATCAATCACATCACTAACACACACACACTAATCACCACACACACACACACACACTACACAACACACACACACACACACACAACACACAGCACACGATTACATCATATCATTTACTATCTATCTACAACTACACATTCACACAACACAGACTACATACACATACACAGCTACACACACAATCTATCTATCTATCTGTCATCTATCTATCTATAATCTATCTATCTATCAACTTCATATCTATCTGTCTACTATCTATCTATTATCTATCTATCTATCATCTATCTATCTATCAATAGATGCTCCTTAGCACACCATATATTTGGGCTCTATTTTGTATTCAAAATCTGGAAACCCTAACTTTGGCTAATTGATTTTGTGTCAACTGTACCCAAGAAGATAAGCTGTTATAATTGAACTTTACAAGATTTCTCTTGCTATCTCTCCAATGCCAGCAGCAACTTCTACGTAGCCAAGATAAGACACACACCAACCATATCTCATACACATGTGCATTAAGCTAATCTAATTTCTAAAGACGTCAGGACAATGGCTGCTCTGCTCCAGGGGGCTCGTAACCAGGGGAGGACCCAGACCTTTTGGCCTGGGAGTAAATACAACCAAATGGCCCTTCACAGTAGAAAGCAAAAGTTTGACTACGCCCTTTGCTAAGGTCACACACTATGTGTTTAAGTTACGCTCATTTTTTAGACTAATTTTCCCATTTTGCCTGCAACATTTTCAAGTGTATGATGTGGTTAAGATAACGAACAGTCTAATAAACTGGAGGGCTGACTAACACTGGCAACAATGATCTGGGAGCTGATAACACTGGGTAATGATATGGAGGCGTGATAACACTGGCTAAGGATCTGGAGGGCTGACAAAGATCTGAGGGCTGATGTAATAGTGGCTAATGAACTTGATGGCTGACTAACACTTGCTGATGAGCTGGAGATCTGACTAACACGGCTAATAAAAGTGCAATGAATGAAACTGATGTGCATTCCAGAAAATGAGCAATCCTCTACATTATTTATCCTCAGGGAAGAGAAAGACGGCTTACAGGTCATTCATTGTTTTTATTTACACATTATTGGCTATAAGAACAGGAAACTATACCATCCTGTGTGGTTAACAAAATCGCGAAGCTTTCCCCTATCCAAATGGACTTTATATAGGCTACATAGATGCAGATGACTAACTGGCTGAGGATATGGCCCTAGAATAATAAATTACGTACCATGTACTGACTACAAGTTTTTCTTTATAACAGTAAATTGAAATATTGCACAACATGTAAATGTAACAACAAATGCTGTTTTTTTAATAATTTTAATTTATTTGTTAATTAGATTAGTATAATTCTGAAATAAAAAAATAAGAATTGAACAATTTTACTTTGAGCTGACTATTTGTAAACTAAATTGTTTGTAAACCAACCAGATACTTTAGAGTATATCTAGGGAGGTAGATACGTACAACACAAATATCTCATTTGCGATCCATTCTTTTAGATTATTTTTCATGCTATAGGTAAAAAATCATTATCATAAATCCACCAGTCACATTATGTTGGGATTCTCTATTGGGGCTGGACTTTTTCTGTTTGCCTGCATAAAACAGCATGCCATGGTCCAAATTATTCTGGTACACAAGGAAATTCTAGGTTTATTGTGTAATATTTGCAGAAATAGTCTCAGTGTGCCTTGGGGTTTCTCTACAAAGGATACCTGTTTGCTGATAAGAATCTCCACTCCCTGGGATTTAGTATTGGCTGAGACAAAATAGTGTGTAATTAATTTTCCCCCCCAATAGACTCTTTTCCCTTATGGAAATGTTTCTTGGAGGGACAAGAATATTGGGTCTGATTTTTATAATATTGCATAGCCATAATGCATTTGTTAGGGGGGCTTAGTACTTTACATTATATTAAATTATGTGCAGTTTAGATATCATGTTGTAAGTTGGGTAGTAGAGCTCTCTATATTGCAGAACTGTGCTTGAGGGATGAGTTCTGTGAAGATAAAAGGTAAACAAGGGTATGCACACGGCACACTCCGACTAACATGTTATCTAAGGATCTGAAGCACTGTATAATGCAAGATAAAGGATTACACTTTTTCCGTTTTGTAGAGCCCCCCTCCCAACAAACGCCAATCTATATTGTAAAAAGAAGTCCCTAGAATCTTACTTACCTGTCTTTGTTCCTGCGGCCTATGACTATTGTTTACTTCTGTGAAGGAAGTAACATTTGGGTCGAGACCGGCAGCCGCATTTGTGATTGGCTGAGAGGCAGAACGTCAATAGAGCGTGCTCTGGAACATAAGTAAGCTTTTTTAGAATATAAATATGGCGGTTATTTTTGGTAGAGTGGTCACTACAAAAAAAAAAAGAATAGACACTGCAGCATGGACAGTTAGAGGGAGGGGTAGGGGGTAGGGCTCCCCGTACATGCCAGAAAACTCAATAAGCACAAGGAAGAAGTAGGCATTTAGATGACTCACATCTCCTATATTCTCATCTATAACTTTGAACAGGCACTGCAGGAGAACTATTTAGAGCAGAAGATTAAGGTAAGGATGTTTAAGATTTTTTTAGCAGTACACAGTGGGGCCAGTAGTGGATTCAATTTTAGTTTTGGGGGTGGACATGCCCTATCTCTGTTAACCAATAAGAATATGGGTATATAAGAGAGCCCCCAAAAGGCCTCAGAAGCTTACTCTTTGTAACCTCCTATTAGAGACACTATACCATCTTGGAGTGTTACCATTCTCTTGTTACCTTGACTTTTATTTCTTTCTTATTTAATAAACCTTTGAAAAATCTTTAGGCCTTTCCCTTCTCTTTAACAAGGGAGTTAGACACCCATTTCAACGGATCAACAATATGGTTAGAAATGTTTATCAAAAGTGGTTAATAACAAAACTTTTAACATATAACAAACTTCCAGGCTCTTTTGCCTTAACACAGTAAACATTGTACGTTGAAAATAAACAACAAAAATATACAGAATAATATCTGTGTATTGGGGAAAGGAACGCTAAGTCTGCTTTGCGGGCCAGCGCAGGGGGAAAACCATGAATTGCTGTCTCATTTACCCAGAACTGCAGGAAAATAAAGCCACCCGCGCATCTGATGCTCGCGAATCTATATGTGTTGTGCTACTTTTAGAGCATAATTTTGAAGACGGCAATAAAATCACGCTGAGAGTAAATCCCTTTTGGGATTTACCCACATGTGCTAACGTGGTTCTGGGTTAATCTCCTCCTTGTGTTGTATTATTCATTAAAGAGGAATGGACTGTTATACCACTGTGGTACAGGAGAAGGGGAGAAGAAGAAAGTAAAGAAACAAACATATACAAGTATTTTCTTATAAAACTCCCTTTTTGTAGGTGAATACAAACATCCCTCATCACAATCCCATTTTTCCTTCTAAAGTATGATAGATTTTAATCAGTATTAAGCAATACATTTTCTATGGCTGAAATCGCGAACAATGCTTTTGAATGATGGATGTTCTCTCAGGTCTTTGCACAGAAGCAATGTTTTGAGTTCTCCATTCAGAATTTTAAGGTCTTTCTCATAATGTCATCAAGATGCTTGTTACTTAAGTCCTCATAAACAGGCTTATCAATCCATTCCCATATCTTAAGAAAAAAGAATGCGGAACGTTTTTCACCAACATCCATGTCCGATTTAGATGGACATTATAACAGCCTGTTCGCAATGACATTCCTGTTATGGACGTGCAGCAACTATTGTTCTTGCGTACATTGCATCTATTTTATATGAGACATGTTTAGATCGATATTTTAGGACTTTTACTTGGTATACTTCAAGTGGACCTGTATGAAGAATTATCAAATCTGCCTAATGTTTTGTCATGGTTGATATCCATGGAGTCTTTGATTTATTTTTTGTCATTTTTTTGTGTTCACACTTGTGGTACAATGGATTATCCCGAAATATGTGAACTCGTGACATGAAACAAAACAGACTTCCACTGCCACAAGTTCAGGATTTTATTACAAGACTTGGTACAAAACCAAAGGTGGTTTACAATTGGCATAAGCCACCGTACTTGACTTCAGGTTTTTTGCCAAACCTTTACTTATGTGCCATATATCAAACGGTGGCATATTTGTATAATTGATCTTCACCAGATACATGTCTATCGGTAGCTATTACCTGAACATCCAATTTTTATTCAGTAGTCACAAGACATGCTTGGAAAGTGGCTTTCTCTAAACCAACAGATGTTTTACCCTCACCTAACTGATCAATTTTGAAATTTACGATTTTTTTGTTAATCAGGTTCATCATTGTATATGTACAATACTTAGCACTGTGTCCTGGACTATTATATTGTCCATCTCCAGAAAGTAAAACTGCTTTGTCTGTAACTCATTTACTATGCTCTGCTGCTCTATTTCCCACTTGTGGTGAAGTGCAGGGAATAGGTATGATCTTTGGTATTTATAAAAGTGAGGGGTGTTATTGAATTGACACCAAATATGGAGTACATCTCAGCAACTTTTCTGAAGTTTGAACCGCTGAAAATATATTTGCAGCCAATTTACATTACCAATGGAAATGCCTCTCACAGGTTGAGAATTCCAACGCAGTGCTAAATATCTATAACACATCGCAGGGTAAGAATAAGTGTGCAATTATGAGCTCCAGCAACTCTCGTACACAATATATTTATTTTCAGATGCATAGTCTGATGGGTGATTAGGTGGAGAGTACAACTGACTGATCTTTATGATTAAAGAAGAATCCGTAGTATACGAACAATCTCCTGGGTCAAACGTGGTATCAGTAGCATCATTTACAGAGAAGGAAGAATTGGTATTGAAATATCAACATGTTTGAGGTTACTGTAGATTCTTTTGGTCTGGATAACTGTGGATTCTCAAAAACATTTAAAAGCAATTTTGGTTTAGGCTTTTTACCACGCTTTCTCCTTAATGGTGAGATTACTGGTGAAGAGAACATGATTGGACTGGCAATGTCAGTGCTAACACTGGCCATTCTGGTTCGTGTCAGTTTGAGTAGCAACATCTAAAAGAAACGGTTTCTTATCAGTCTGACATGATGCAGTACGCTGGTTTACCCAGTGTTCTGTGTTACAATATCATCCTTTTGCTGTGTTTCTGTTGGGTCTGCACTGCTTGTAGTCTAGAAACAATATGGAAACTAGCTGAGAGGAAGAAGCTTCAGATTCTAATCGAGGCCTTTTTATGGGTTATTGATGTTATTGTATGTTGCGGTGTATATTAATTGAAGGAAAATTTGTTGGAACTGCTGAAGGTTTTAAAACAGTTTTTTTCTCCTTTTTTCATATAACAATCAGATGTAAAGTGGCATGAGCACATCCTGGATTGGTCAGTTTTCTTCATCTAACACCATTTGCCACATTTTATCAATGTCACCAAAATCCTGGCAGTTTGGATTAGCCAATTTTTATCCTTTCTAGATTTCTAGGAAATGTATGCAGTATATAACATTAGGGTATGTAGATGTTCGTCCAGTCACATGGGGACAAAACTTCACAATACATGAAGGCATGATCAAACCTGAAATTTCAAACAATATTTTATAACTGTCAGAACATTCCACAAATATATCCTATTTTTAAAGGGTATTTCAACCCCTAAATTAAACCATTTACTATGTGCAACACACAAAATCCCACTACTCATCACCAAAGTTAATTTTACACGAAAAGCCACCTAAAATTTCTTACAGACCTTCGATACCCCGGAGCTTTTCCCGTCTCTAACCGGAAACAGCAGAAAGGTGTGAGACCAGCTGGGGGATCGAAAGGTCTGCAAGAATCTTTGTGGCTTTTTCTGCTTGGTGGTTGAGGTAGGATGGGGTGGACTGCACATCCTTGTTCAGGTTAAAGAAACTATAGGGACCAGATGACTCTCTGCAGAAGAACCATTTGGAGCAGAGATGTAAGGTTTTTTAGATTTTTAAATCTAAAAATCTAAAAAACCTCGGGGGTAAAAAAAATGTGGTTACATTTTAGTTTTGAGGGTGGACATACCCTTTAATTGCAATTGCAGTTTGCAACCAATGAATTCATTTCCATCCATAACCCCCATTTCCAGCCATTCCCCACCCATAATCCTATATGCAGCTATTCCCCACCCATAATCCCATATTGTAGCCATTATACACCCATAATCCCATATTGTAGCCATTATACATACATAATCCATATGTAGCCATGTTACATCCAAATTCCATATGCCACAATTACACATCCATAATCCCAATGTAGCCATTATACATCCATAATTCCATATGCCAATTACACATCCATAATCCATATGTAGCCATTGTCATCCATAATCCCACATGCAGCCCTTGTACATCTATAATCCCATATGTAGCCATTGTACATCCATAATCCACATGCAGCCTGGTACATCCATAATCCCATATGTAGCCATTGTAATCCATAATCACATGCAGCTATTATACATCCATAATCCCATATGTAGCCATTGTACATCCATAATTCCATATGCAGCCATTACACATCCATAATACCCTATGTAGCCATTGTACATCCATAATCCCACAAGCAGCCTTGTACATCCATATCCATATGTAGCCATTGTACATCCATAATCCCACATGCAGCTATATACATCCATAATCCCATAGCAGCCATATACATCCATAATCCCAAATGTTGCCCTTTTATATCCATAATCCCATATGCAGGCATTATACACCATAACCCATATGTAGCCCTTGTACATCCATAATCCTATATGCAGCCATTATACATTCATAAACCCATATGCAGCCATTATACATATATAATCCCATATGTAGCCCTTGTACATCCATAATCCATATGCAGCCATTAACACCCATAATCCCATATGCAGCCATTATACACCCATAATCCCTATGCAGCCATTATACATCCATAATCCTATATGTAGTCTTTGTACATCCATAATCCATATAGAGGCATTATACATCCAAATCCCATATGTGGCCCTTGTACATCCATAATCCCATATGCAGCCATTTTTCATCCATAATTCCATATGTAGCCCTTTTATATCCATAATCCCATTTGCAGGCATTATACATCCATAATCCCATATGTAGCCCTTGTACATCTATAATCCTATATGCAGCCATTATACATTCATAAACCCATATGCAGCCATTATACATCCATAATCCCATATGTAGCCCTTGTACATCCATAATCCTATATGCAGCCATTATACATTCATTAAACCCATATGCAGCCATTTACAACATCTATCTATCTATCTATCTATCTATCTATCTATCTATCTATCCTCTATCTGTCTATCATCTATCCTATCTATCTATCTATCTATCTATCTGTCTGTCTTTTATCTATCTATCTGTCTGTCTATTATCTATCTATCTATCCATCTATCTATCTATCTATCTATCATCTATCCTATACCAAGCACAAGCCTCAAATGGGGATAATTCAAGATTTTAGGTACATACACCTACTGACCTACACTTTTATTCCCTGTGGCAGCGATACTAAAGGGTAACTATAGTCAAAAAATAAAATCTTGATCATAATCAAAATTAGTTTTTCCCCCAAGCAGGGGCATAACGAACTCAGTGTGGATGGGGCCCCCCACACCACTCTCTGTCTATCTATCATCTATCTGTATATCTCTCTATCTCTCCGTCTATCTATCTCACTATATCATCTACTATCATCGATCTATCTCTAAATATCTATCTATCACTCCATCTATCTATCTATCTATCTATCTGCTACCTACCTATCTATCATCCTCTATCTATCTATCTATCTATCATCTATCTGTCTATTATCTATCTATCATCTTTCATCTATCTATCTATCTATCTATCTATCTCTATCTGTCTATTAGCTATCTATCATCTATCATCTATATATCTACTATCTATCTGTCTATTATCTATCATCTATCTATCTATCTATCTATCTATCTATATCTGTCTATTATCTATCATCTATCTACTATCATGCTACCTATCTATCTGCCTATTATCTATCTATTATCTATCTATCTATCTATCCATCTATCCATCTATCATCTATCTATCTATCTATCTATCTATCATCTGTCATTATCTATCTATCTATATATCTATCAATATATCTATCATCTATCTATCTATCTCTGCTACCTATCTATCTATCATCCATCTATCTACTTTCTATCTATCTATCTATCTAACTTTTTATCATCTATCTGTCTACTATCTATCACATCATCTTTCATCTATCTATCTATCTATCTATCTATCTATCTGTCTATTATCTATCTATCATCTATCTATCTATCTATCTATCATATATCTATTATCTATCTGTATTATCTATCTATCATACTATCATCTATCTATCTATCTATCATCTATCTATCATATATCTGTCTATTATCTATCATCTATCTATCTATCACTGCTACCTATCTATATGCCTATTTTCTATCTATTATCTATCTATCTATCTATCCATCTATCATCTATCTATCTATCTATCTATCTTCTAATATCTATCTATCAATATATCTATCATCTATCTATCTTCTGCTACCTATCTATCTATCATCCATCTATCTATCTATCATCTATCTGTCTATCTATCTATCTATCTATCTATCATCTATCTGTCTATTATCTATCTATCATCTCTCATCTTTATATCTATCATCTATCTGTCTATCATCTATCTGTCTATCATCTATCTATCATCTATCTATCATCTGTCTATTATCTATCTATCGATTATCTATCAGTCTATCTATCATCTATCTATCTATCTGCTACCTATCTATCTATCTATCTATCTATCTATCTATCTATCTATCATCCTCTATCATCTATCTGTCTACTTATCTATCTATCTATCTATCATCTATCTGTCTATTATCTATCTATTATCATCTCTCATCTTGATATCTATCATCTATCTGTCTATCATCTATCTATCTATAATCATCCATCTATCTATCTATCTATCTTATCTATCTATCTATCTATCATCCATCTATCTATCTATTATCTATCTCATCTCTCATCTATCTATCATCCATCTATCTATCTATCTATCTATCATCTATCTGTCTATCATCTATCATAAATCTATCTATCTGTCTTTATCTATCTTCTATCTCTCTATCTATAATCTATCTGTCTATATTATCTATCTATCTATCACTGGTATCTATCTATCATCTATCTATCTATCTATTCTATCTTCTGCTACCTATTATCTATTATCTATCTATCATCTCTCATCTATCTATCATCCATCTATCTATTATCATCTATCATCTCTCATCTATCTATCTATCTATCTATCTATCTATCTATCTATCTATCTATCCTCTATCTGTCTATCATCTATCATCTATCTAATCTGTCTGTCTTCTATCTATCTATCTATCTATCTATCTATCTATCTATCTATCTATCTATCTATCTCTATCTGTCAATTATCATCTATCATCTATCTATCTATCTATTCATCTATCTTTCTTCATCTCTATCTATCTATCTACTATCTATCATCTATTGTCTATTACTACTCTGTCTATCTATCTATCATCTATCTTTTATCTATCTATCTATCTATCTATCTATCTATCACTCTATATCTATCTCTCTCATCATCTATCTATCTTATCTATCTGTCTATCATCTATCTACCTATCTCTATGTATCTGTCTATTATCTATCTATCATCCATCTATCTATAATCTATTATCTATCATCTATTATCTATCTATTAGCATCCATCTGTCTATCTGTCTACATCTATCTATCATCATCTATCTCTATCTATCATCTATCCTCTACTACCTATCTATCTTTCTATCTATCATCTCTATTCATTATCTGTCTATTATCTATCTATCTATCTATCATCTATCTATCTATCATCTATCTGTCTATCATCTATCTATCTACCTATCTATCTCATCTATCCATCTATCTGCCTATCATCTATCTATCTATCTTCTATCTATCATCTATCCTCTATCTATCTATCTATCATCTATCTGTCATTTATCTATCTATCTATCTATTTGTCTATCTATCTATCTATTATCTATCTATCTATTATCTTCTATTATCTATCATATCTATCTCATCTCTAATCATCTATCTGTCTATCATCTACTATCTATCATCTATCTATCTGTCTATTATCTATCTATCATCTATCTATAATATATTATATCTATTATCTATCTGTCTATTATCTATCATCTATTATCTATCTATCTATCATCCTCTGTCTATCTATATTCTATCTATCTATCTATCATTCTATATATCATCTCTCTATCTGTCTATTATCTATCTATCTATCTATAATCTATCTGTCTATTATCTATCTATCTATCTATCTATCTATCACTGGTATCTATCAATCATCTATCTATCTATCTGCTATCTATCTATCTATATATCTCATCATGCTATTATCTATCTACTATCTATCTATCTATCTATCTATCTATCTGTCTATCTATCATCTTCTATCTTATCTATCTATCTATCTATCTATTATCTATCATCTCTCATCTATCTATCTATCATCTATCTGTCTATCATCTATCTACCTATCATCTATGTATCTGTCTATTATCTATCTATCACATCTATCTAATATCTATTATCTATCATCTATTATCTATCTATATAGCATCCATCTGTCTATCTGTCTATCATCTATCTATCTATCATCTATCTGTCTATCATCTATCCATCTACCTATCTATCTATCTATCTATCTATCATCTATCTATTCATTTATCTATTATCTATCTATCTATCTATCTATCTATCTATCTATCTATCATCTATCTGTCTATCATCTATCTATCTACCTATCTATCTATCATCTATCCATCTATCTGCCTATCATCTATCTATCTATCTCTATCTATCTATCTATCATCTATCCATCATCTATCTATCTATCATCTATCTGTCTATTATCTATCATCTATCTATATTTGTCTATCTATCATCTATCTATCTATCTATCTATATCTATCTATTATCTATCATCTCTCATCTATCTATCATCTATCTGTCTATCATCTATCTATCTATCATCTATCTATCTGTCTATTATCTATCTATCATCTATCTATCTATATATCTATTATCTATCTGTCTATTATCTATCATCTATTATCTATCTATCTATCTATCTATCTATCTATCTATCTATCATCTATATATCATCTCTCTATCTGTCTATTATCTATCTCTCTATCTATAATCTATCTGTCTATATCTATCTACTATCTATACTATCTATCACTGGTATCTATCAATCATCTATCTATCTATCTGCATTATCTATCTATCTATTCTATATCTAATGTCTATTATCTATCTATCTATCTATCTATCTATCTATCTATCTGTCTTATCTATCATCTATCTATCTTTTATTATCTATCTATCTATCTATCTATCTATCTATCTATTATCTATCATCTCTCATCATCTATCTCTATCATCTACTCTATCTCTATCTACCTATCATCTATGTATCTGTCTATTATCTATCTATCATCCATCTATCTATATATCTATTATCTATCTGTCTATAATCTATCATCTATTATCTTCATATAGCATCCATCTGTCTATCTGTCTATCATCTATTTACTATCATTATCTGCTATCATCTATCCATCTATCTATCTATCTATCTATCTATCTATCTATCTATCTATCTATCTATCATCTATCTATTCATTTCTGTCTATTATCTATCTATCTCTATCATCTATCTATCTATCATCTATCTTCTATCATCTATCTATCTACCATCTATCTATCATCTATCCATCATCTGCCTATCATCTATCTATCTATCTATCATCTATCCATCTATCTATCTATCTATCTATCTATCTATCTATCATCTATCTGTCTATTATCTATCTATCTATCTATTTGTCTATCTATCTATCTATCTATCTATCTATCATCTATCTATCTATTATCTATCTATCTATTATCTATCTATTATCTATCATCTCCCATCTATCTATCATCTATCTATCTATCATCTATCTATCTATCATCATCTATCTATCTGTCTATTATCTATCTATCTCTCTATCTATCTTATATCTATTATCTATCTGTCTATTACTCATCATCTATTATCTATCTATCTATCTATCTATCTATCTATCTATCTATCATCTATATATCACTCTCTATCTTTTTTATCTATCTCTCTATCTATAATCTATCTGTCTATTATCTATCTATCTATCTATCTATCACTGTAATCTATCAATCATCTATCTATCTATCTGCTATCTATCTATCTATCTATCTATCTATCTATCTATCTATCTACCTATCTATCTATCTATCATCTATCTATCTATCTGTCTATTATCTATCTATCTACCATCTATCTTCTATCATCTATCTGTCTATCATCTATCTATCTACCTATCTTTATCTATCTATCTATCTATCCACCTATCTGTCTATTATCTATCTATCTATCATCTATCTATCATTTATCCATCTATCTATCTATCTATCTAACTGTCTGTTATCTATCTAACTATCTATCATCTATATATCTATTATCTATCTGTCTATTATCTGTCTATCATCTATCTATCTACCTATCTATCATCCATCTATCTATTATCTATCTATCATCATCTATCTATCATATTTCATCTATCTACTATCTATCATCTTCTGTCTATCATCTATCTATCTATCTATTTGTCTGTCTATTATCTATCTATCTATCATCTATATATCTATTATCTATCTGTCTATTATCTGTCTATCATCTATCTATCTATCTATCTATCTATCTATCTATCTATCTATCTATCATCCATCTATCTATCATCTATCATCTATCTATCTATCTAACTAGCTAGCTAGCTAGCTATCTGCCTATTAGCTATCTATCATCTATCTATCTATTTATCGATCACCTATCTATCTATATATCATTATCTATCTATCTATCTATCATCTATCTATCTATCTACTATCATCTATCTATCATCTGTCATCATCATCTATAATCTATCTATCTAACTTTCCATCATCTATCTGTCTACTATCTATCTATTTATCTATCTATCTATCATCTATCTATCTATCAATAGATGCTCCTTAGCACAACCATATATTTGGGCTCTATTTTGTATTTCAAAATCTGGAAACCCTAACTTTGGCTATTGATTTGTGTCAACTGTTACCCAAAGATAAGCTGTTATAATGAACTTTACAAGTTTTCTCTTCTGCTATCTCTCCAATGCCAGCAGCAACTTCTACGTGCCAGATAAGACACACACCAACCATATCTCATACACATGTGCATTAAGCTAATCTAATTTCTAAAGACGTCACGGCCAATGGCTGCTCTGCTCCAGGGCTCGTAACCAGGGAGACCCAGACCTTTTGGCCTGGGAGTAAAATACAACCAAATGGCCCTTTCACAGTAGAAGCAAAATGTTTGACTACGCCCACTTTGCTAAGGTCACACACTATGTGTTTAAGTTACGCTCATTTTTAAGACTAATTTTCCCATTTTGCCTGCAACATTTTCAAGTGTATGATGTGTTAAGATAACGAACAGTCTAATAAACTGGAGGGCTGACTAACACTGGCTAACATGTATCTGGAGAGCTGATAACACTGGGTATGATAGGGAGGGCTGATAACCACTGGCTAAGGATCTGGAGGGCTGACAAATGATCTGAAGGGCTGATGTAATAGTGGCTAATGAATTGATGGCTGACTAACACTTGCTGATGAGCTGGAGATCTGACTAACACGGGCTAATAAAAGTGCAATGAAGGATGTGCATTCCAGAAAATGAGCAATCCTCTACATTTATTTATCCTCAGGGGAAGAGAAAGACGCTTACAGGTCATTCATTGTTTTATTTACACATTTATTGGCATAAGAACAGGAAACCTATACCATCCTGTGTGGTTAACAAAATTCGCAAGCTTTCCCCTATCCAAATGGACTTATATAGGCTACATAGATGCAGATGACTACCTGGCTGAGGATAGGGCCCTAGAATATAAATTACGTACCATGTACTGACTACAAGTTTTTTCTTTATAACAGTACATGAAATATTGCACAACATGTTAAATGTAACAACAAATGCTTGTTTTTGAATAATTTTAATTTTTTTTGTTAATTAATGTAGTATATTCTGAAATAAAAAAATAAGAATTGAACAATTTTACTTTGAGCTGACTATTTGTAAACTAAATTGTTTGTACCCAACCAGATACTTTAGAGTATATCTAGGAGGTAGATCGTACAAACACATATCTCAGTTTGCGATCCATTCTTTTAGATTATTTTTCATGCTATAGGATAAACCTCATTATCATAAATCCACCAGTCACATTATGTTAGGGATTCTCTATTGGGGCTGGACTTTTCCTGTTTGCCTGCATAAAACGCATGCCATGGTCCAAATTATTCTAGGGTCACAAGGAATTCTAGGAGTTTATTGTGTAATATTTGCAGAAATAGTCTCAGTGTGCCTTGGGTTTTCTCACAAAGGATACCTGTTTGCTGATAAGAATCTCCACTCCCTGGGATTTAGTATTGGCTGAGACAATAGTGTTTGTATTATTTTCCCCCCCAATGACTCTTTTCCCTTATGAAATGTTTCTTGGAGGGACAAGATATTGGGTCTGCATTTTCTATATATTGCATAGCCATAATCATTTGTTAGGGGGGCTTATACTTTTACATTATATTAAATTATGTGCAGTTTAGATATCATGTTGTAAGTTGGGTAGTAGAGCCTCTATATTGCAGAACTTGCTTGAGGGATGAGTTCTGTGAAGATAAAAGGTAACAAAGGGTATGCACACGCACCTCCGACTAACATGGTTATCTAAGGATCTTGAAGCACTGTATAATGCAAGATAAAGGATTACACTTTTTCCGTTTTGTAGAGCCCCCCCTCCCAACACTAACTGCCATATCTAATTGTAAAAAAGAAGTCCCTAGAATCTTACTTACCTGTCTTTGTTCCTGCGGCCTATGACTATATTGTTACTTCTGTGAAGGAAGTAACATTTGGGTCGAGACCGGCAGCCGCATTTGTGATTGGCTGAGAGGCAGAACGTCAATAGAGCGTGCTCTGGAACATAAGTAAGCTTTTTTAGAATATAAATATGGCGGTTATTTTTGGTAGAGTGGTCACTACAAAAAAAGAATAGACACTGCAGCATGGACAGTTAGAGGGAGGGGGGGTAGGGCTCCCCTGTACATGCCAGAAAACTCAATAAGCAAGGAAGAAGTAGGCATTTAGATGACTCACATCTCCTACTATTCTCTATCTATAACTTTGAACAGGCACTGCAGGAGAACTATTTAAAGCAGAAGATTAAGGTAAGGATGTTTAAGATTTTTTTAGCAGTACACAGTGGGGCCAGTAGTGGATTCAATTTTAGTTTTGGGGGTGGACATGCCCTATCTCTGTTAACCATAAGAATATGGGTATATAAGAGAGCCCCCAAAGCCTCAGAAGCTTACTCTTTGTAACCTCCTATTAGCTAGACACTATACCATCTTGGAGTGTTACCATTCTCTTGTTACCTTGACTTTTATTTTCTTTCTTATTTATAAACCTTTGAAAAATCTTTAGGCCTTTCCCTTCTCTTTAACAGGGAGTTAGACACCCATTTCAACGGATCCAACAATATGGTTAGAAATGTTTTCATCAAAAGTGGTTATAACAAAACCTTTAAACATATAACAACTTCCAGGCTCTTTTTGCCTTAACACAGTACATTGTACGTTGAAAATAAACAACAAAATATAGAATAATATCTGTGTATTGGGGAAAGGAACGCTAGTCTGCTTTGGCCCCAGCGCAGGGGGAAACCATGAATGGCTGTCTCATTTACCCAGAACGGCAGGAAAATAAAGCCACCCGCGCATCTGATGCTCGCAATCTATATGGTGTTTGTGCTACTTTTAGAGCATAATTTTGAAGACGGCAAAAATCACGCTGAGAGTAAATCCCTTTTGGGATTTACCCACATGTGCTAACGTGTTCTGGGTAATCTCATCTCCTCCATTGTTTTTGTATTATTCATTAAAGAGGAATTGGACTGTTATACCACTCGTGGTCAGGAGAAGGGGAGAGAAAGAAAGTAAAAAGAAACAAACATATACAAGTTATTTCTTATAAAACTCCCTTTTTGTAGGTGATACACAACTCCCTCATCACAATCCCATTTTTCCTTCTATAAGTATGATAATTTTAATCAGTATTAAGCAATACATTTTCTATGGCTGAAATCGCGAACAATGCTTTTGAATGATGGATGTTCTCTCAGGTCTTTGCACAGAAGCAATGTTTCTGAGTTCTCCATTCAGAATTTTAATGGTCTTTCTCATAATGTCATAAAGTGCTGGTTACTTAAGTCCTCATAAACAGGCTTATCAATCCATTCCCATTTATCTTAAGAAAAAGAATGCGGAAACGTTTTTCACCAACATCCATGTCCGATTTAGATGGACATTTATAACAGCCTGTTCGCAACTGACATTCCTGTTTGGGACTGTGCAGCAACTATTGTTCTTGCGTACATTGCATCTATTTTATATGAGACATGTTTAGATCGATATTTTAGGACTTTACTATGGTATACTTCAAGTGGACCTGTATGACAGATTTATCAATCTGCCTATGTCCTTTGTCATGTGTTGATATCCATGGAGTCTCTTTGATTTATTTTTGTCATTTTTTTGTGTTCACACTTGTGGTACAATGGATTATCCCGAAATTGTGAACATTCGTGACATGAAACAAAACAGACTTCCACTGCCAACAGTTCGGATCATTATACAAGACTTGGTACAAAACCAAAGGTGTTTTACAATTGGCATAAGCCACCGTACTTGACATTCAGGTTTTTTGCCAAACCTTTACTTATGTGCCATATATCAAACTGGTGGCATATTTGATTATAATTGATCTTCACCAGATACATGTCTATCGGTAGCTATTACCTGAACATCCAATTTTTTATTCAGTAGTTCATCAAGACATGCTTGGAAAGTGGCTTTCTCTAAACCAACAGATGTTTTACCCTCACCTAACTGATCAATTTGAAATTACGATTTTTTTGTTAATCAGGTTCATCATTGTATATGTACAATACTTACACTGTGTCCTGGACTATTATATTGTCCATCTCCAGAAAGTAAAACTGCTTTGTCCTGTAACTCATTTACTATGCTCTGCTGCTCTATTTCCCACTTGTGGTGAAGTGCAGGAATAGGATGATTATACACCACATATAATGGACATGTTTTATTGCTATATATATTATATTTATATATATATATAAAAAATATTAACACCCAATGCCCAAGAAAAGGGTAGCTTAAGTCCTTTAGGTTTGTCAGGAGGTGCAGAACAACTCCTCTGATAGTGCTGGAATGTTGGATCGCTCTTGATGTGAGACCTGTTTTTACTAAAATGTTTAGGCTTTTTTTAGATGGAAAACTCATTTTACATACCTCAGTGGTAAGTTGTATGTTTTATTGTATTACCGGTACTTTTTTGTGAAGCCATACCAGAGTTTGAAAATTTTTTACAAAGTGTGCACATGTCTTTTAAACAAATTCTTTACACTCCCACAAATATTCTAAACGTACAATGTTGTTAGGTTTATTATGGTGCTAAAAAATTGCGGGAAGGGTCCAAGATAGTCCTGTTACAACACTATAATCCAAATCTAACACTTATGGCAAGTGAAATATTCAGGCTAATTAAAAATTAAGGGTTTAGAAAAAAGTCCCAAACAGTCAAATCAATCATTTAATTTTCAAAATTGTAGCCCTTTTTTTTATAGTCTACTTGTTTGGTTTCTTTTGTTGCAGGAAACCAAATGCAATACTGCGGTAGTTTGTGTCTGTGATAAAATTCTTACATCACTCCCAAATTACATATTCTCTTAAAAGGGGAACCCACTGCAAGTAAATGTTATTTTTCAGTTCCATGTTGTTAACTAGGAAAATGTACAAGAAAATAGAAAGAATATTGGAAAGAAAGAAAGATACAATGGGAGAAAGTATGGATTGGTATATAGAAGTCTCAGTTTACAACAGTAATAACTGGCACACCCCAGCTAAGTGTACACAGTGCACTTCACAGGAAGCTAAAGCCTTGCTTCCTAGAAGCGTACAGTCAATAATATTACAACTCAGAGATCACCCCTTTCCTCTGACACAGAAAACAGATTTCAGTGCAATTTTTGTGTTAACATTTAATGCTCCTGTCCCTAACAATAATAAATTCCTTTGACTTTCATACAAAAAAGAGTAATCTTTGCAGTTTTAATATTTTTTTAAAAGTCTGGGGAATCTGCAACCTAATGTACTCTGTCTTGCTAAAAGGAACGATTTCTACTTCTATTAAGTAAAGCACTAGGTGGGAACAAAGTACATGTAAATCTTTATCCTTTGCTAGGAACATATTGGAAACAAAAACAATTACAGAAATTTACAGGGAGATTCAATAAAAGTTCTTATCATTAAAAATGGTGCTAATTTTGCCCCAACCAATCAAATCTTATTTAACATTTGAAAGCTATCGTTGGTTGGGGCAAAATTAGCACTATATTTAATGATAACAACTTTTTTGAATAACCCTGTAAGTCTTTAAGCAACACTTTAGCATGTAAGAAGATTACATTTGAATCTTTAACTTTGTTAGGAACAATGTCAGTAAAATCAGCTGAGTGTATTGTTTTATTGGCAGGCAGGGGATTTGAAGCCATTACTCATAGGCTGTTTGTTTCTAAAAGCACAATATGTATTGTTAAGCCGCCAGAGCTTCCACAGGGACACAAGTATATTTAGAAACTTTATATTTTACTGGAAACACATTTTTTTTTACAGCTTTCAGTGTCTTATAAGAGAAATAAATAATGGGGTCAGAGGGCGTGGCTCTGGGCTATTAGTTGTACTGGTAACAACATGGAAGCCTCTTAGTTACATAATCTAATACTTATATGTACTAAATGCAACATACTAGAGAAGAATCTTTAATTGTATGTATGTATAATTTTATTTATGCATCACTTGGTATGCAGCACTGTATATTATAAATACGTAGAATACAAATAGGGGGATAAGTGCAAGCCATTATACAGATAAATTAAATTTACATAAATAAAGTTTCAAAGGTTAAGATGCTTATACCTGATGACGGCTCGTGTGTAAGGGCCAAAACACTAGGTTGTACTATCCTACCAATATGGAATAAATATTATCTTTACTGAAGTCCTTGGGGTGCCTCTGTGCTACATTTTTGCAGGGATGCTATATACCTATATATAAATTAAGTGAGGTGAGCCTTGACATATTAGGAGATCCCTGTCTTGAAAAGGGACAAGTAGGGGGAGCTGATCAGACAGCTAACTATCATTAATAGCGCTGGTTTTCATTAAAATAGGGTAATAGTTTAGATTTAAAAAGAGCTACAGGATGTGACTTGGTGAAGTGAAGAGGAGAGAGAGTTTCAAAGTTAGGGAGCATTAAGAGAGAATGTTTAAGACGGGAGGAAGAGGTTTTGTAGGGAGTTTGTAGAGAACATTGCCTTGAGGAGTGCAGGGCATGTCCAGGAACATAAGGACCATGAGAAAAGAAATAAGTTGGGAGGTGCAGTAGAGTGAAGGAATTTAAAGGTTACAAGAAGGATTGAATCTGATTCTTTGTTTAATGGGAAACCAACCTATGGACTGTAGTGTCAGGGTTGCGAGTTATCTTTTAGAGTGAAATGATCCAAGTTGCCTAGTTTAAGATAGACTGGAGATAGATAGATGACAGGCTGGGAGTCCATAGCAGGTGCATGAGCATAGTTGTAGTGGCGTGAGAGAGGAAAGGGCAGATCTGCAATATTGCAATGGAAAATGACAGGTCCTACGATATTGTTAATATGGTGATGGAAGGAAAGAGAGAAGTAAAGGATTACTCCAGGGCGGTGTACTGGAGTAATGAATAGTACTGGGTTAATGATTATATCGTCAATAGAGATGCAGAGGGTGGAATAGGTCCTAGTTTAGGGAGGGAAATGATTGATTCCATTTTAGATAGATTGGTTTAAGGCTCCATCCAGGAGGAAATAGAGAGGAGACATTTATATATTTGGGTTTGAACTTCAGGGGTTAGTGCTGGGGTGGACAAGTAAATTTGGGTATCATCAGTGTATAACTGATACTTAAAGCCAAAAGAACTGATTATTTCTCTCAAAGAGATATTGTACAGGGAAGAACAACAAAGGTCCTAAAACCGAGCCCTGAGGGACCCCACAGTGGAGCTTAAGAGAAAGTCTTATTAGTAAAAGAGACAGAGAAAGATCTGTTAGAGAGATGAGAAGACAATCACGCTTTGGCAGTTTGTAGGTCATTTGAGTTTCATTGAATGACGCAGTCAGAATCCTGATTGCAATAGGTCCAATAGGTTATTAGCATGGAGGTAATTAATATTAAGAGATGAGACATTCTAAGAGTTTTGACACAAACAGTAAAAGGGAGACAGGGCGTAGTTTGAGAGACAGGTAGGGTCCAGAGAGAGTTTTTGAAGAAGCAGTTTGTCGCATGCATGTTTAAAGGCAGAAGGAAAAAAAACGGTGGTCAGGAAGGAAAAAAAATGTGAGCAAGAACAGGGAAAAGGATTTTAGCACAGTGGTCGATGACTTCAGAATGGGTGACAGGGTGAAAGATTCCAGAGCTGCAGGTGGTGGGACAGGCAGAAGAAGTGTGACTTGTCCTGCGGTGACGGGATTAGAGTGCGAATATCATCTACTTTAGTTCTAAAGTAGTCGGCAAAATACTGAGGAGCGTTTATGGAATGAAGAGTGTCAGTAGACGAGGGCTGCAGGAGAGTGTTAAATAGTGAAAATAGACTATTGTTATTGTTTATTAGTGCGCTAAAGTAGGGGTGTTTTGCTGCTGAAAGAATGAATTAAGACACAACAATATGAGCTTGTAGTGGTAAGAGTCTGCGAGTATAAGAGTAAGGAATTTGGTATCTGAATTGAGCCAAAGACAGGGGTTAGTGGGGCGACAATGTTGAGTTTGTAGGAGAGCAAAGGAGTCATTGTTGTTGATTAGATATAGTTATATGAATTTATTAGGGAATCAGGGTTAAATCACATGAGGGCAGCGAGGCTAGAACTGAGAGAAGAGGGGCTATTGCTGGGACACTAGATTGAGTATCAGAGGAGAAGGGTAGAGTAGGTGTTAGAAAATGTAATTAGATTGTGATCCAAGAGAGGAAGAGGTGCTGGCAAACTGTGATATGAAAGATATTTAGTAAAGACCAAGTCTAGGAAGTAACCATCCTTATGGTGCTAGTGTTGGTCCACTGCTGGAGGAGAAGGAGGAAGTTAGTGGAGAAAGCGAGAGGGCCAGGATTGCTTAGCGTCGTCAATGTGACATTTAAAGTCACCTAAAATTATAGCTGGACGTCAGAGGAAAGAAAGATAGAGAGCCAGGTTTCAAACACTGCTGGGGCTGAGGCAGAAGGGGGTCTGTATATGACTGCTACAGTCATAAGTGTGGAAAGTTGACAGCATGGACATCAAATGAGGAAAAAGCAAAAGATGGTTGAAGAGAAACATGCTATTGACACAGGAACCAGGCGAATGAGAGAAAGATAGTTTCCGGAACAGGAACAGGTAATGAATAATTAAGCTCTCAGAAGGAAATGAGAACATTTGTAAGACTGACACCAAAAAGTGGGACATGTTTAAAGGGCATGTAAAGTCGCCCTCACAGTTTTCCAACTGAAGACAATATACAACTCTATAATTCACCCTTGCCTAGTCTGCATTGTTTTTTCTTTCAAATTTGGCCCCCTGTGTCTGCATTCTCCTTCTAAAGTCATCTGTGATTACAGTGGGCGAGGCTGTCAATCAAGCCTTTGGTAATATATGCAGAACCCCACCCACTGACCTATGATGTGAGCTGCATATCCAATGTAAATACATAACCTTCAGCCAGCAGAAAGACACATATCTATCTATCTGTCTATCTATCTATCATCTATCTATCTATTATCTATCTATCTATTATCTATCATCTCTCATCTATCTATCATCTATCTGTCTATCATCTATCTATCTATCTATCTATCATCTATCTATCTGTCTATTATCTATCTATCATCTATCTATCTATATATCTATTATCTATCTGTCTTATCTATCATCTATTATCTCTATCTATCATCCATCGTCTATCTATCTGTCATCTATCTATCTATCTATCTATCTATCTATCTATCATCTACTATCTATTATCTATCTGTCTATTATCTATCTATCATCTCTCATCTATCTTCACCATCTATCTATCTATTATCTATCTATTACTATCTATCATCTCTCATCTATCTATCTATCTATCTATCTTCTATCTATCTATCTATCTATCCTCTATTTCTATCATCTATCTATCTGTCTGTCATTCTATCTATCATCTTCTATCTATCTATCTACTATCACTATCTTCATTATCTATCTATCATCTCTCATCTATCTATCTATCTATCTATCTATCTATCTATCTATCTATCTATCTATAATCTATCTGTCTATCATCTACTATAACAAGCACAAGCCTCAAATGGGGATAATTCAAGATTTTAGGTACATACACCTACTGACCTACACTTTTATTCCCTGTGGCAGCGATACTAAAGGGTAACTATAGTCAAAAAATAAAATCTTGATCAATAATCAAAATTAGTTTTTCCCCCAAGCAGGGGCATAACTAACTCAGTGTGGATGGGGCCCCCCACACCACTCTCTGTCTATCTATCATCTATCTGTATATCTCTCTATCTCTCCGTCTATCTATCTCACTATATCATCTATCTATCATCGATCTATCTCTAAATATCTATCTATCACTCCATCTATCTATCTATCTATCTATCTGCTACCTACCTATCTATCATCCATCTATCTATCTATCTATCTATCATCTATCTGTCTATTATCTATCTATCATCTTTCATCTATCATCTATCTATCTATCTATCTATCTGTCTATTAGCTATCTATCATCTATCTATCTATATATCTACTATCTATCTGTCTATTATCTATCACTATCTATCTATCTATCTATCTATCATATACTGTCTATTATCTATCATCTATCTATCTATCACTGCTACCTATCTATCTGCCTATTATCTATCTATTATCTATCTTCTATCTATCCATCACTATCCATCTATCATCTATCTATCTATCTATCTATCTATCATCTGTCTATTATCTATCTATCTATATATCTATCAATATATCTATCATCTATCTACTATCTGCTACCTATCTATCTATCATCCATCTATCATCTTTCTATCTACTATCTATCTAACTTTTATCATCTATCTGTCTATTATCTATCTATCATCTTCATCTATCTATCTATCTATCTATCTATCTATCTATCTGTCTATTATCTATCTATCATCTATCTATCTATCTATCTATCTATATATCTATTATCTATCTGTCTATTATCTATCTATCATCTATCTATCTATCATCTATCTATCTATCATATATCTGTCTATTATCTATCATCTATCTATCTATCACTGCTACCTATCTATATGCCTATTTTCTATCTATTATCTATCTATCTATCTATCCTCTATCATCTATCTATCTATCTATCTATCTATCTATATATCTATCTATCAATATATCTATCATCTATCTATCTTCTGCTACCTATCTATCTATCATCCATCTATCTATCTATCATCTATCTGTCTATCTATCTATCTATCTATCTATCATCTATCTGTCTATTATCTATCTATCATCTCTCATCTTTATATCTATCATCTATCTGTCTATCATCTATCGTCATCATCTATCTATCATCTATCTATCATCTGTCTATTATCTATCTATCGATATATCTATCATTCTATCTATCATCTATCTATCTATCTGCTACCATCATCTATCTATCTATCTATCTATCTATCTATCTACTCATCCACTATCATCTATCTGTCTACTATCTATCTACTATCTATCATCTATCTGTCTATTATCTATCTATCTATCATCTCTCATCTTGATATCTATTCTATCTGTCTATCATCTATCTATCTATAATCCATCCATCTATCTATCTATCTACTATCTTCTATCTACTATCATCCTCTATCTATCTATTATCTATCTATCATC
This sequence comes from Hymenochirus boettgeri, assembly GCA_019447015.1. Classification (NCBI taxonomy): domain Eukaryota; kingdom Metazoa; phylum Chordata; class Amphibia; order Anura; family Pipidae; genus Hymenochirus; species Hymenochirus boettgeri. Next base: position 193,126,416 of record CM033476.1, on the reverse strand, counting down.
TCTCATCTATCTATCATCCATCTATCTTCTATCTATCTATCATCTATCTGTCTATCATCTATCATAAATCTATCTATCTGTCTATTATCTATCTATCTCTCTATCTATATCTTCTGTCTATTATCTATCTATCTATCACTGGTATCTATCTATCATCTATCTATCTATCTATCTATCTATCTGCTACCTATCTATCTATTATCTATCTATCATCTCTCATCTATCTATCATCCATCTATCTATTATCTATCTATCATCTCTCATCTATCTACTATCTATCTATCTATCTATCTATCTTCTATCTATCCTCTATCTGTCTATCATCTATCATCTATCTATCTGTCTGTCTATCTATCTATCTATCTATCTATCTATCTATCTATCTATCTATCTATCTATCATCTATCTGTCAATTATCTATCTATCATCTATCTATCTATCTATCTATCTATCTTTCTATCATCTATCTATCTATCTATCTATCTATCATCTTATTGTCTCTTATCTATCTCTGCTCTCTATCTATCATCTATCTTTTTATCTATCTATCTATCTATCTATCTATCTACTATCTATTATCTATCATCTCTCATCTTCTATCTATCATCTATCTGTCTATCATCTATCTACCTATCATCTATGTATCTGTCTATTATCTATCTATCATCCATCTTCTCTATATCTATTATCTATCATCTATTATCTATCTATATAGCATCCATCTGTCTATCTGTCTATCATCTATCTATCTATCATCTATCTGTCTATCATCTATCCATCACCTATCTATCTATCTATCTATCATCTATCTTCATTTATCTGTCTATTATCTATCTATCTATCTATCATCTATCTATCTATCATCTTCTGTCTATCATCTATCTATCTACCTATCTATCTATCATCTATCCATCTATCTGCCTATCATCTTCTATCTATCTATCTATCTATCACTATCCATCTATCTATCTATCTATCATCTATCTGTCTATTATCTATCTATCTATCTATTGTCTTCTATCTATCTATTATCTTCTATCTATTATCTATCTATTATCTATCATCTCTCATCTATCTATCATCTATCTGTCTATCATCTATCTATCTATCATCTATCTATCTGTCTATTATCTATCTATCATCTATCATATATTATATATCTATTATCTATCTGTCTATATCTATCATCTATTATCTATCTATCTATCATCCTCTGTCTATCTATATATCTATCTATCTATCTTCATCTATATATCATCTCTCTATCTGTCTATTATCTATCTCTCTATCTATAATCTATCTGTCTATTATCTATCTATCTATCTATCTATCTATCACTGGTATCTATCAATCATCTATCTATCTATCTGCTATCTATCTATCTATTATATCACTATATGTCTATTCATCTATCTATCTATCTATCTATCTATCTATCTGTCTATCTATCATCTATCTATCTTTTATCTATCATCTATCTATCTATTATCTATCATCTCTCATCTATCTATCTATCATCTTCTGTCTATCATCTATCTATCTATCATCTATGTACTGTCTATTATCTATCTATCACCATCTATCTATATATCTATTATCTATCATCTATTATCTATCTATATAGCATCCATCTGTCTATCTGTCTATCATCTATCTATCTATCATCTATCTGTCTATCATCTATCCATCTACCTATCTATCTATCTATCTATCTATCATCTATCTATTCATTTATCTATTATCTATCTATCTATCTATCTATCTATCATCTATCTATCTATCATCTATCTGTCTATCATCTATCTATCTACCTATCTATCTATCATCTATCCATCTATCTGCCTATCATCTATCTATCTATCTATCTATCTATCTATCATCTATCCATCTATCTATCTATCTATCATCTATCTGTCTATTATCTATCTATCTATCTATCTATTTGTCTATCTATCTATCTATTATCTATCTATCTATTATCTATCTATTATCTATCATCTCTCATCTATCTATCATCTATCTGTCTATCATCTATCTATCTATCATCTATCTATCTGTCTATTATCTATCTATCATCTATCTATATATATATATCTATTATCTATCTGTCTATTATCTATCATCTATTATCTATCTATCTATCATCCATCTGTCTATCTATCTATCTATCTATCTATCTATCATCTTATATCATCTCTCTATCTGTCTATTATCTATCTCTCTATCTATAATCTATCTGTCTATTATCTACTATCTATCTATCTATCTATCACTGGTATCTATCAATCATCTATCTATCTATCTGCTATCTATCTCTCATCTATCATCTATCTGTCTATTATCTATCTATCTATCTATCTCTATCTATCTATCTATCTGTCTATCTATCATCTATCTATCTTTTATCTATCTATCTATCTAATCTATCTATCATTATCTATCATCTCTCATCTATCTACTCATCTATCTGTCTATCATCTATCTACCTATCATCTATGTATCTGTCTATTATCTATCTATCTCCTCTATCTATATATCTATTATCTATCTGTCTATTATCTATCATCTATTATCTATCTATATAGCATCCATCTGTCTATCTGTCTATCATCTATTATCTCATCTATCTGTTCTATCATCTATCCATCACTATCTATCTATCTACTATCTATCTATCTACTATCTATCTATCATCTATCATTCATTTATCTGTCTATTATCTATCTATCATCTATTCATCTATCTATCTATCATCTATCTGTCCTATCATCTATCTATCTACCTATCTATCTATCATCTATCCATCTATCTATCTCTATCTATCTCTATCTATCTATCTATCATCTATCTATCTATCTATCATCATCCATCCATCTATCTATCTATCTATCTATCTATCTATCTATCATCTATCTGTCTATTATCTATCTATCTATCTATTTGTCTATCTATCTATCTATCTATCTATCTATCATCTATCTATCTATTATCTATCTATCTATTATCTATCTATTATCTATCATCTCTCATCTATCTATCATCTATCTGTCTATCATCTATCTATCTATCTATCATCTATCTATCTGTCTATTATCTATCTATCATCTATCTATCTATATATCTATTATCTATCTGTCTATTATCTATCATCTATGCTATAATACATCCATCTGTCTATCTGTCTATCATATATTATCTATATCACGAATCTGTCTATCACTATCCATCTATCTATCTATCATCTATCTATCTATCTATCTATCTATCTATCTATCATCTATCTATTCATTTATCTGTCTATTATCTATCTATCTATCTATCATCTATCTATCTATCATCTATCTGTCTATCATCTATCTATCTACTATCTATCTATCTCTATCCCTCTATCTGCCATCATCTATCTATCTATCTATCATCTATCCATCTATCTATCTATCTATCTATCTATCTATCTAATCATCTATCTGTCTATTATCTATCTATCTATCTTCTATTTGTCTATCTATCTATCTATCCTATCTATCTATCATCTAATCTATCTATTATCTATCTATCTATCTCTATCTATTCATCATTCTCTCATCTATCTATCATCTATCTGTCTATCATCTATCTATCTATCTATCATCTATCTATCTGTCTATTATCATCTCTCATCTATCTTACTATTATCTATTATTATATCTGTCTATTATCTATCATCTATATCTATCTATCTTCTATCTATCTATCTATCTATCTACTCATCTATATATCATCTCTCTATCTTTTTTATTATCTATCTCTCTATCTATATCTATCTGTCTATACTATCTATCTATCTATCTATCACTGGTATCTATCAATCATCTATCTATCTATCTGCTATCTATCTAATCTATCTATCTATCTATCTATCTATCTATCTACCTATCTTATCTATCTATCATCTATCTATCTACTCTTCTATCTATCTATCTACCATCTATCATCTATCATCTATCGTCTATCATCTATCTATCTACTACTATCTATCATCTATCTATCTATCACACCTACTATCTGTCTATTATCTATCTATCTCTCATCTACTATTCATTATCCATCTATCTATCTATCTATCTAACTGTCTGTTATCTATCTACTACTATCATCTCTACACTATCTATTTATCTATCTGCCTATTATCTCTATCATCATATCTATCTACCTATCTATCATCCTCTATCTATATCTATCTATCTATCATCTATCATATTTTCATCTATCTTCATATCTATCTCTATCTCATCATCTATCATCTATCTATTGTCTGTCTATTATCTATCTACATCTATCTCTATAAATCATCTATCTGTCTATTATCTTTCTATCATCTATCTTCATCTATCATCTATCTATCTATCTATCTATCTATCTATCATCCATCTATCTATCATCCATCATCTATCTATCTATCTAACTAGCTAGCTAGCTAGCTATCTGCCTATTAGCTATCTATCATCTATCTATCTATTTATCGATCACCTATCTATCTATATATCTATTATCTATCTATCTATCTATCTATCTATCTATCTATCTATCTATCATCTATCTATCATCTGTCATCTATCTATCTATAATCTATCTATCAAACTTTCCATCATCTATCTGTCTACTATACTATTTATCTATCTATCTATCATCTATCTATCTATCAATAGATGCTCCTTAGCACACCAATATTTTGGGCTCTATTTTGTATTTCAAATCTGGAAACCCTAACTTTGGCTAATTGATTTTGTGTCAACTGTTACCCAAGAAGTAAGCTGTTATAATTGAACTTTACAAGATTTCTCTTCTGCTATCTCTCCAATGCCAGCAGCAACTTCTACGTAGCCAGATAAGACACACACCAACCATATTCATACACATGTGCATTAGCTAATCTAATTTCTAAAGACGTCACGGACACATGGCTGCTCTGCTCCAGGGGGCTCGTAACCAGGGGAGGACCCGACCTTTTGGCCTGGGAGTAAAATACAACCAAATGGCCCTTTCACAGTAGAAAGCAAAATGTTTGACTACGCCCACTTTGCTAAGGTCACACACTAGTGTTTTAAGTTACGCTCATTTTTAAGACTAATTTTCCCATTTTGCCTGCAACATTTTCAAGTGTTGATGTGGTTAAGATAACGAACATTCATAAACTGGAGGGCTGACAACACTGGCTAACATGATCTGGAGAGCTGATAACACTGGGTAATGATATGGAGGGCTGATAACACTGGCTAAGGATCTGGAGGGCTGACAAATGATCTGAAGGGCTGATGTAATAGTGGCAATGAACTTGATGGCTGACTAACACTTGCTGATCTGGAGATCGACTAACACTGGCTAATAAATGGCAATGAAACTGATGTGCTTCCAGAAAATGAGCAATCCTCTACATTTATTTATCCTCAGGGGAAGAGACGGCTTACAGGTCATTCATTGTTTTTATTTACACATTTATTGGCTATAAGAACAGGAAACTAACCATCCTGTGTGGTTAACAAAATTCGCGAAGCTTTCCCCTATCCAAATGGACTTTAATAGGCTACTAGATGCGATGACTACCTGGCTAGGATATGGCCCTAGAATAATAAATTACGTACCATGTACTGACTACAAGTTTTTTCTTTATAACAGTACATTGAAATTTGCACAACATGTTAAATGTAACACAAATGCTTGTTTTTGAATAATTTTAATTTATTTGTTATTAATGTGTATATTCTGAAATAAAAAATAAGAATTGAACAATTTTACTTTGAGCTGACTATTTGTAAACTAAATTGTTTGTAACCAACCGATACTTTAGAGTATATCTAGGAGTTAGATACGTACAACCAAATATCTCAGTTTGCGATCCATTCTTTTAGATTATTTTCATGCTATAGGTAAAAACTCATTATAATAAATCCACCAGTCACATTATGTTAGGGATTCTCTATTGGGGCTGGACTTTTTCTGTTCCTGCAATAAAACAGCATGCCATGGTCCAAATTATTCTAGGGTACACAAGGAAATTCTAGGAGTTTTTTGTGTAATATTTGCAGAAATATCTCAGTGTGCCTTGGGTTTCTTTACAAAGGATACCTGTTTGCTGATAAGAATCTCCACTCCCTGGGATTTAGTATTGGCTGAGACAAAATAGTGTGTAATTAATTTTCCCCCCCAATAGACTCTTTTCCCTTAAATGTTTCTTGGAGGACAAGATATTTGGGTCTGCATTTTCAATAAATGCATAGCCATAATGCATTTGTTAGGGGGGCTTAGTACTTTTACATATAAAATTATGTGCAGTTTGTATCATGTTGTAGTTGGGTAGTAGAGCTCTCTATATTGGCAACTGTGCTTGAGGGATGAGTTCTGTGAAGATAAAAGGTAACAAAGGGTGCACACGGCACACTCCGACAACATTGTTATCTAAGGATCTTGAAGAACTGTATAATGCAATAAAGGATTACAACTTTTTCCGTTTTGTAGAGCCCCCCCTCCCAACACTAACTGCCTATCTATATGTAAAAAGAAGTCCCTAGAATCTTACTTACCTGTTTTCTTTGTCCCGGCCTTGACTATATTTGTTACTTCTGTGAAGGAAGTAACATTTGGGTCGAGACCGGCAGCCGCATTTGTGATTGCTGAAGGCAGAACGTCAATAGAGCGTGTCTGGAACATAAGTAAGCTTTTTAGAATATAAATATGGCGGTTATTTTTGGTAGGTGGTCCTACAAAAAAAAGATAGACACTGCAGCATGGACAGTTAGAGGAGGGGGGGTAGGGCTCCCCTGTACATGCACAGAAAACTCAATAAGCACAAGGAAGAAGTAGGCATTTAGATGACTCACATCTCCTACTATTCTCTATCTATAACTTTGAACAGGCACTGCAGGAGAACTATTTAGAGCAAGATTAAGGTAAGGATGTTTAGTTTTTTTTAGCAGTACACAGTGGGGCCAGTAGTGGATCTTTTAGTTTTGGGGGTGGCATGCCCTATCTCGGTTAACCAATAAAATATGGGTATTAAGAGAGCCCCCAAACCCTCAGAAGCTTACTCTTTGTAACCTCCTATTAGCTGACACTATACCCTTGGAGTGTTACCATTCTCTTGTTACCTTGACTTTTATTTCTTTCTTATTTAATAAACCTTTGAAAAATCTTTAGGCCTTTCCCTTCTCTTTAACAAGGGAGTTAGACACCCATTTCAACGGATCCAACAATATGGTTAGAAATGTTTTCATCAAAAGTGGTTAACAAAACCTTTAAACATATACAAACTTCCAGGCTCTTTTTGCCTTAACACAGTAAACATTGTACGTTGAAAAATAAACAACAAAATATACAGAATAATATCTGTGTATTGGGGAAAGAACGCTAAGTCTGCTTTGGGCCGCGCAGGGGGAAAACCATGAATTGTCGGTCTCATTACCCAGAACTGCAGGAAAATAAAGCCACCCGCGCATCGATGCTCGCGAATCATATGTGGTTGTGTGCTACTTTTAGAGCATAATTTTGAAGAGGCAAAAAATCACGCTGAGAGTAAATCCCTTTTGGGATTTACCCACATGTGCTAACGGGTTCGGGGTAAATTCCTCCATTGTGTTGTATTATTCTTAAAGAGGAATTGGACTGTTATACCACTCTGTGGTACAGGAGAAGGGGAGAAGAAGAAAGTAAAAAGAAACAAACATATACAAGTTATTTTCTTATAAAACTCCCCTTTTGTAGTGAATACAAACATCCCTCATCACAATCCCATTTTTCCTTCTATAAGTATGATAGATTTTAATCAGTATTAAGCAATACATTTCTATGGCTGAAATCGCGAACAATGCTTTGAATGATGGATGTTCTCTCAGGTCTTTGCACAAAGCAATGTTTCTGAGTTCTCCATTCAGAATTTTAATGGTCTTTCTCATAATGTCATCAAGATGCTTGTTACTTAAGTCTTCATAAACAGGCTTATCAATCCATTCCCATTTATCTTAAGAAAAAAGAATGCGAAACGTTTTTCACAACAACTCCATGTCCATTTAGATGGACATTTATAACAGCCTGTTCGCAACTGACATTCCTGTTTGGGACTTGCAGCAACTATTGTTCTTGCGTACATTGCATCTATTTTATATGAGACATGTTTAGATCGTATTTTAGGACTTTACTATGGTAACTTCAAGTGGACCTGTATGACAGAATTTATCAATCTGCCTAATGTCCTTTGTCATGTGTTGATATCCATGGAGTCCCTTTGATTTTTTTTTTGTCATTTTTTTGTGTTCACACTTGTGGTACAATGGATTATCCCGAAATATTGACCATTCGTGACATAAAACAAAACAGACTTCCACTGCCACAAGTTCAGGATCATTATTACAAGACTTGGTACAAACCAAAGGTGGTTTACAATTGGCATAAGCCACCGTACTTGACATTCAGTTTTTTGCCAAACCTTTACTTATGTGCCATATATCAAACTGGTGGCATATTTGATTATAATTGACTTCACCAGATACATGTCTATCGGTAGCTATTACCTGAACATCCTTTTTTATTCAGTAGTTCATCAAACATGCTTGGAAATGGCTTTCTCTAAACCAACAGATGTTTTACCCTCACCTAACTGATCAATTTGAAATTTACGATTTTTTTTGTTAATCAGTTCATCATTGTATATGTACAATACTTAGCACTGTGTCCTGGACTATTATATTGTCCATCTCCAGAAAGTAAAACTGCTTTGTCCTGTAACTCATTTACTATGCTCTGCTGCTCTATTTCCCACTTGTGGTGAGTGCAGGAATGGTATGATCTTTGGTATTATAAAATGTAGCGGGTGTTATTGAATTGACACCAAATATGGAGTACATCTCAGCAATTTTCTGAAGTTTGAACCGCTGAAACATATATTTGCAGCCAATTTACATTACCAATGGAAATGCCTCTCACAGGTTGAGAATTCAACGCAGTGCTAAATATCTATCAACACATCGCAGGGTAAGAATAAGTGTGCAATTATGAGCTCCAACAACTCTCGTACACAATATATTTATTTTCAGATGCATAGTCTGATGGGTGATGGTGAGAGTACAACTGACTGATCTTTTATGATTAAGAAGAATCCGTAGTATAGAACAATCTCCTGGGTCAAACGTGGTATCAGTACACTCATTTACAGAAGGAAAATCTGGTATTGAATATCAACATGTTCTGGGAGGTTACTGTAGATTCTTTTGGTCTGGATAACTGTGGATTCTCAAAAACATAAAAGCAATTTTGGTTTAGGCTTTTTACCACGCTTTCCCTTAATGGTGAGATTACTGGTGAAGAGAACATGATTGGACTGGCAATGTCAGTGCTAACACCTGGCCATTTCTGGTTCGTAGTCAGTTTGAGTAGCAACATCTAAAAGAACCGGTTTCTTATCATTCTGACATGATGCAGTACGCTGGTTTACCCAGTGTTCTGTGTTACAATATTCATCCTTTTGCTGTGTTCTGTTTGGGTCTGCACGCTTGTAGTCTAGAAACAATATGGATAACTAGCTGAGAGGAAGAAGCTTCAGATTCTAATCGAGGCCTTTTTAATGGGTTTTTTGTGTTATGATGTTGCGGTTGTATATTAATTGAAGGAAAATTTGTTGGAACTGCTGAAGGTTTTAAAACAGTTTTTTCTCTCTTTTTTCATATAACAATCAGATGTAAAGTGCATGAGCACATCCTGTATTGGTCAGTTTTCTTTCCATCTAACACCATTTGCCACATTTTATCAATGCACCAAAATCCTGGCCAGTTTGGATTAGCCAATTTTTTATCCTTTCTAGATTTCTAGGAAATGTATGCAGTAAAACATTAGGGTATGTAGATGTTCGTCCAGTCCCAGGGGGACAACCCTTCACAATACATGAAGGCATGATCAAACCTGAAATTCAACTAATATTTATAACTGTCAGAACTTCCACAATATATCCTATTTTTAAAGGGTATTTCAACCCCTAAATTAAACCATTTACATGTGCAACACCACAAATCCCACTACTCTCACCAAAGTTAATTTTACACGAAAAGCCACCTAAATTCTTACAGACCTTCGATACCCCGGAGCTATTTTCCCGTCTCTAACCGGAAACAGCAGAAAGGTGTGAGACCAGCTGGGGATCGAAAGGTCTGCAGAATCTTTGTGGCTTTCTGCTTGGTGTTGGAGGTAGGATGGGGTGGACTGCACATCCTTGTTCAGGTTAAAGAAACTATAGGGACCAGATGACTCTCTGCAGAAGAACCATTTGGAGCAGAGATGTAAGGTTTTTTAGATTTTTAAATCTAAAAATCTAAAAAACCTCGGGGGTAAAAAAAATGTGGTTACATTTTAGTTTTGAGGGTGGACATACCCTTAATTGCAATTGCAGTTTGCAACCAATGAATTCATTTCCATCCATAACCCCCCATTTCCACCATCCCCACCCATAATCCTATATTGCAGCTATTCCCCACCCATAATCCCATATTGATCCATTATACACCCATAATCCCATATTGTAGCCATTATACATCATAATCCCTATGTAGCCATTGTACATCCATAATTCCATATGCCACAATTACACATCCTAATCCCATATGTAGCCATTATACATCCATAATCCCATATGCCACCACACATCCATAATCCCATATGTAGCCTGTGTCCATCCATAATCCCACATGCAGCCCTGTACATCTATAATCCCATATGTGCCATTGTACATCCATAATCCCACATGCAGCCCTGGTACATCCATAATCCCATATGTAGCCATTGTACATCATAATCCCACTGCAGCTATTATACATCCATAATCCCATATGTAGCCATTGTACATCCATAATTCCATATGCAGCCATTACACATCCATAATACCTATGTGCCATTGTACATCCATAATCCCACAACAGCCCTTGTACATCCATAATCCCTATGTAGCCATTGTACATCCATATCCACATGACAGCTATTATAAATCCATAATCCCATATGCAGCCATTATACATCCATAATCCCAATGTTGCCCTTTTATATCCATAACCCATATGCGGCATTATACATCCATAATCCCATATGTAGCCCTTGTAATCCATAATCCTATATGCGCCATTATACATTCATAAACCCATATGCAGCCATTATACATATATAATCCCATATGTAGCCCTTGTACATCCATAATCCCATATGCAGCCATATACACCCATAATCCCATATGCAGCCATTATACACCCCATAATCCCATATGCAGCCATATACATCCATATCCTATATGTAGCTTTGTACATCCATAATCCTATAGAGGCATTATACCCTAATCCCATATGTGGCCCTTGTACATCCATAATCCCATATGCAGCCTTTTTCATCCATAATTCCATTGTAGCCCTTTTATATCCATAATCCCATTTGCAGGCATTATACATCCATAATCCCATATGTAGCCCTTGTACATCTATAATCCTATATGCACCATTATACATTCATAAACCCATAGGCAGCCATTATACATCCATAATCCCATATGTGCCCTTGTACATCCATACCTATATGCAGCCATTATAATTCATAAACCCATATGCAGCCATTTAACATCCATAATACCATATGTAGCCCTTGTACATCCATAACCCATATGCAGGCATTATAAATCCATAATCCCATATGTAGCCCTTGTACATCCTAATCCCATAGCAGCTATTGTACATCCATAATCCCATATTAGCCCTTGTACATCCATAATCCCATATGTGGCCATTGTACATCCATAATCCCAAATGCAGCCTGGTACATCCATAATACCATATGTAGCCTTTGTACATCCATAATCCAATATGCACGCTATAATACTCCATAATCCCACATGCAGCCATTATCCATCCATAATCCACATGCACGCAGTATACATCAATAACTCCATATGTAGCCCTTGTACATCCATAATCCCATATGCAGGCATTATCCATCCATATTCCACATGAGCCCTTGTACATCCATAATCCCATGTGCAGCCATTTTACATGCATAATCCCATATGTAGCCCTTGTACATCCATAATCCCATATGTAGCCATTGTACATCCATAATCCCATATGTAGCCATTGTACATCCATAATCCCATATGTAGCCCTTGCACATTCATAATCCTAAGCAGCCATTATACATCCTAACCCACATGCAGCCATTATACATCCTTAATCCCATATGCAGCCATCATACATCCATAATCCCATATGTAGCCCTTTTATATCCATAATCCCATGTGCAGAACTTATACAACCAGAATCTCATATGTAGCCATTGTACATCCAAATCACACATGCAGCCATTATACATCCATAATCCCATATGTAGCCCTTTTATATCCATAATCCCATATACAGCATTATACATCCAATCCCATATACCATTGTACATCCTAATCCCACATGCAGCCATTATACATCCATAATCCCACATGCAGCCATTATACATCCATATTCCCATATGCAGTCATTATACATCCATACCATATGCAGCCAGTATACATCCATAATCCCATATGTATCCCTTGTACACCCATAATCCAATATGCAGAATTCCCCATCCATAATCCCATATGAAGCATTTTTTTCCATAATCATTTTTACAAATTTACATCTTTAATCACATTCCATAATTCTATTGTGTTGTCATTCCCCACCAAATATTCCCCTAAATAACCCCTCAGTTTCAGCTATTTCATTTAGAACCCATTTTCATCCATAAACCCTCCCTTCCCCCTTGTCCCCCCTAAAGGTTTCCTCTGAAACCTCCTTCTTTCACACAGAACCCCCCACAGACCCCACTTGAACCATTTCATTTACAATCCATTAGTCAAACATAACCCCCCCTCCGCTCTAAAGATTTCCTCTGCCAACTCTCTCACACACAACACAACCCCCAAACCTCTCCACCCCCCTTCCCTTGGCCCCCTTTTCCCTATGTACTCAAAGATCCACCTTTTACAAAGACTTGCTTTACCAAGATAAAATACAGGGAGGCGGTGCGCTTTGCAAGAGGGCGGCTGTAGGAGCGGACCAGGAGGCGTCGCTATGGAAACGCGAAGCTTTCTTGTGATTGGCTGCTGGCGCCACCCTCCGCCCGCCTCCAGAGGACCTCGAGATCTGCGACGCAGATCTCTTGCAGTGCGCTGCGTCCCCGTTCCTGCTCGGTCTCGTAACTTCAAAGGGGAGGACAATGAACTTGGGGGCGTGCCAGGGAGAAAACACATTTTAACTACTCGGCTGCCAGAGAGCCTAGAAGGGAAGGAAATAGAGGCTCTGAAAGAGCTTTATTTATCCAGACTTATGAATGTAAGTTACATTTTTTAGTTTACTGACCCTTTAAAATGTAATTTACAATACATTATTGAAATGGGAAAATTACAGGGTTAATAATGTGACATATTAGATTTTTTATTGTATACCATTTTTATAGATTTTGACCTATAACATTAGTGTACAAAGGAGCTAACCGAATAAAAGTTTTTCATGCTACAATTTGCAGTAAGCTATCAATGTTAACTTTTTACTGGCTTATATAGATAACATCTGATTGGTTCTACTAACATGGGCAATGTTGCACTTTATATTGTATCAGCCGCATTAAAACTGTCCTTTGAAAAGAGCTAAAGGTATGAATGCTCTACCCAGACATTGTAATTTATTTTATTTTCAGTACGTTGTAAATATTTTATATTACTTCATCTTGACCTGTCATCCTGACAGATTGTTAAACTGGCCATACACTGCCTTAACATTTTTCGATTAGACGTTTCATGCAACATAAATATTGCATCGATTGTAATGATGAATGTAGCAGCAGGTTTGTCAGCAGCTGTTCCTGCAAATTTTCCTGCCATATCATGTTTGCAATTATTATTACCATTGATATTGTGGTATGATATGTATCATGAGTTGAGGTAAGTTTGTATGTATAGCCAGTTTACAGTAGAATGGCAGACAATAAGAGTTTATGATAAATGACAGCTGCAGGACGGTTTTGGGCATTCGGTGCTCTTAGCAAGTCTCCCCTGGTGGAGTTTAAGTTAGAAATAGGACACCATGGAAGACTTTCCAAGGGCTCCAAATGGATAGAACTTGCCCTGTTCATTGTGTAACTACAAAGAATCAGAAAAGACTCAGCCAAGGTGTTTATACTGTATAAAACACGGAGGCAATAGGAATAAACAACTTCAGTAACTAGTGCTATGGTTGATAATAATTCCTGTTTAAAAAGAAAAGTAGTTGCCTAGGTTGCTTATGCCTAGAAAGTTTCAATATTAACATAAGTGGTTCTGTTCTAAATATCCAGAAATATGGGAAAGATCAGCAAATACATCTACCTTCATAAGATTTACCCAGAACTCCTGTGGCTCCCCAAAGGACATTTATTTTCCCATAGAACTCCCAATAATGATTTCTGATCCACTATATTTCACTGTATTTCTGTAGAAATTAATGCAAAACACAAACACATGGACAAATTACCATGTATTTTTTTATGTGCATTTGCATTTATGTATGTTTCAGTAAAGACATACATGTCTTAGTACAAGAGCTACACCATTACCTCTCGGTGGCCTCCCCTGCCTGCTTGTTTTTAAGAGCCCATTACTGGTGCATCCCTTAACATTCTGGAATGTTCTACTTGCAGTTATTGTTATAAGTACCAAGACCACCACTTGTTGATATGTTGTTAATCCTTATTTCGTGATGACTGTAAAATACTGGAAAAAACCCATTAAAGATTACCAAACCTTTGAATATTAATTTTGAGATTAGGGCATGTTTCTCCCTTAAAACAAAAAACTGTAAACTGGTGACTTGTCAGTTATCTGCCTTCAACCCTAACTGCAATTTTAACAGTTTATAACCTGCATTTGTAACCAATTTTAATTACAAGTTATTTTCCATTCAGGGAATGGTATCTGTCTTCTCTGCCTGCTCAATGAGCTTTTTATAAGCTTGAGCATTGCAGAGGAGGCAGTAGGGAAATCAACATTGAATCATTGTTTGTGATTTCAAGCAGTCACAGCCTTGATTAACTGCCTGGAGAAGAGGAGCCAGCTTACTCTGACAATAGGCAATAAAGACTATAATTGTCAATTCAATTGTCAATTGTTAAATCGAGTCACATTATTATCTGTTGTATTCAGTTAGATCAACAGGACTTAAAGTTAAGTTCTTGAAGACGTTTCAATTGTCATCCGACTGGCTTTCTCAATTTAGAATACTTGTACAAGAATCTGTTAGCATTAGATACCCTGGAAAGTCCCAGTTGCATATCACAGCCAGGTGTTAAGGACCTT
The DNA here is from genome assembly GCA_019447015.1 of Hymenochirus boettgeri. Classification (NCBI taxonomy): domain Eukaryota; kingdom Metazoa; phylum Chordata; class Amphibia; order Anura; family Pipidae; genus Hymenochirus; species Hymenochirus boettgeri. Next base: position 193,111,058 of record CM033476.1, on the reverse strand, counting down.
CTGAATGCATTGAGGCTAAGAGGTGTTATCGAAACTGAACAGGTAAGTTGTCAAAACAGCCATTGTACATGACAGACAGGTCCTTAACACCTGGCTGTGATATGCTAATTGGGACTTTCCGAGGTACTTAATTGCCAACAGATTCTTGTAAAAGTCATTCTGAATTGAGAAAGCCAGTCGGATGACTAGCGAAACATCTTCTCAAAACTAAACTTTAGGACCAGTTGATCTAACTAAATACAACAGATATAATGTGACACAATTTGATGGTTACACTTGTGAAAGAATTGACAATAATGTCCTTATTGGCTCTGTTCTGTCAGTATTATAAGTATACTTAACAGCCTTCGTTCCCTCAAAACTTCTATCCAAATGTCTCATAGAACATAGAGCCAGTAATATACAGGGAACTGTGGTCTGAACCCATTCATAGAGATTGGTCATAAAGATCATAAAGATTGGTAGTCTATAATGGTCAGTACCCTGTGGTGCTTTAATTATCTTTCAAAGGATGCTTCATTGAGTAAACAAATGCTGTTAAGCTGGATCACGCTTTAAATCCAATAACAGGAATATATCTCACCCCATAATACATTAAATCCATACATGTTTCCATTATCAACCTTTTAAAACCACACAATTAAACACATTACAGTAAAAGCTAGAGAGACAGATCTGGTTTTGATGCACTTTATTTTCGTATACTGTATAAATATAAATTCCCTATGGAGAAGGACCTGGGGATAAACCATGTATTCTTGGGATAGTTTCCAGCACCATAAATTTTAAATCATTCTCATTATGTCTAGATTCCATGAAATGTTACAGAATGGGCAGATAAAACAGGCGAGACTCCTGGATGGCCCCCCTTTCTAGCCCGGGCCACTGACAAATCCCCTTCCCTCTCCAGCGCTTCTAGGTACTGTAGGTTTCCGCTCTTTAGGCATCTACATGCCAGAAATTCCCCTAGAGCTAGCACTGGCAAGAGGTCCCTGTCATAAAAGGTACCAAGCCACAAATCATTTACGTGACCACAGACAAAAATTAGAAGCCTAGTGCTCATCCATTAATTTGCTTAATTTTGCTTTAGCATTGTAATGCGACTTAAAAGCCTGCCCTTCTCTCTGATATAATTAAAGCAATACAGGGATATTCAATAAAGTTCTTACGATAAAATGGTGCTAATTTTCCCACACCAATCAGATGTTATCTTTCCAAATGTTAAATAAGATCTGATTGTTTGTGGCAAAATTGGCACCATTTTAAACGATAAGAATTTTTATTGAATCTCCCTGTATGTTCAATAACTTTGCCAAATTATTTTAAGCCCAGCAACCACTTCACGGTTGTTTTATTCTGCTGGGTCCTACTTTAACTTTCTTTCTTTTTCCCTCCTTAGGAGGCGTAATTCTCAAACTTTGTCTTTTATCAGTACCTGCTTTCATGAGATGGAAGTCCCTGCTGCTCTTCGCTTGCTTTCTTGGGACTGGCTCTCCAGCTTTCAGTACTTAAACACATGACCCACTGTGGGTGGAGTCACATTTCCCGAGTCTAGCACAACCCCTAATTCAACAAACAATATATTATAGAAATGACATAGAGACCTCCCTCTAACTTCGGTCAGATTCTTTATATCTATTAATCTGAGAGAGGTGGTTGATGGCTCATCATTTAAAATCACTTCATAAACTGACACGCAGTGATTGGTAATCCTGCTTAGGAAAAGGTGAGGTAACGTGTTAGTCTCAAAAGTTTACACGGTAACCCTTTTGAAATAAAAAAATAACAAAAGTGGTATAGAGGCGATACAATTATGGCTAACTAAGATAATCATAGTAAGCATAATCCTGCTGCAGCAACTGTTTCAGGATATAGCGTTATATGCCCTTAAGGATGTGTTTTAGTAGGTTCTGAATTGTGTGATCTTGACAGGTATGGCTACCATACATTTTATAGAAGAAGGACGGTCCTGAAAGGATTTTTGCTATAGTGTTCTGAGTTTTCTGGCTTCCAACAGCCTTAGTACATATAGCACCAAGATCACATCCTCTGATGCTGCAAGGTTATCACTGCTCTTGAATTGCAGCCAGCAGTTCCAACTGTTGTTATAAGCTAACCAAGATTTAAGCAATAGGACGCTTTGAGCCAATGTGTTAGAGACTGTTAGAAGATGTACCAGATGAATCATCTCCCCTTCCTCCTGAAACGCTTTTAAACATCATGTTAAAACACCATGTTGAAAGACTTACTGCCTGACACACTGCCATGACTGGCTTTGATTTGAAGGACAAAAGTTTTAGTAACCACCACTACCACTAGCTGTCATAATTCATTTTATTTTGACGGTTAGCTAACCGAGCGAGGGCTCCAAACCCTTAAAGCTAGATACATTGGGAGGATTCCAAGCAAGAACACATTTTAAGGTTATAGGCCCAAACAAGCTTTCTGGCTACCTCCCACTGAACTATCATCCCTGAAGATAGCTGCAACTATCTCAATAACTTTTTTTGGCCTCAAGAGCCAAGAGTATTTAATCAAAGACTTAATTTTAGTCAATTTGTCCCTTGGCAACTCAATAGCCCTAATATCTATAACTATTCCTAAGAATTGCAACTGTGATAATGACAGGAACGCCTTCTTGTGGGCTAGCCTATAGGTATGCCAAAATTTTCTGCAATGTACAAGAAACTTTTCTGTGCTTTTGTGCAAAAGGTACTGTACAACCTGCTGTGCCCATGAACAAAAAATTAATTAATATGTAATGGAATGTAATGGAAGTTTAGTCCTGAGACCTCTTTTACCATCCATTCTAAGAAGGAAGAAAATACTCAAAGTAAGACACACTATAGCCCATAAATCCCATAAAAAGAAAACCTAGTAATTATGACAAAGTGAGTGGTAGGCAGTTGATGGTAATGTCACACTTGCCAACTCTGTGTTTCTCCCACAAAGTTCCAACAATTCTAGGGCCCTATCGAACGATGCACATTGTACTGTTTAACTCTGGATCAATGCTGTCATTGTATGATACCACAAACAGTGTACGATACACTATAAGAAGTAATGTAGTGTAGCATACAATCGCATAGAGCTGATGCTGTGTACAAAGCTTTATTCCAACAACACGTGTGCAACATGTTTCGGACCCACTGGTCCTTTCTCAAGCACACTGACTGATACTAGCTAGTTCCTTTTTATGGGAACAGAAAGTGACATACCCTAAACCAAACTCCTCCCCCATCTCAGGTACAAATCAAAAGTCTCTCAAGTGGTACAACATGAGTGTACCTACACCAAACACACAATTACAAGTAGGTAAATAAAAAGGCGTAAGTGCACAATTACAGTGTGATAAAAAATATCCATTTTAGTGTTCCTCCGCTCCATTTGGTGATTGTCCAAACAAAGTCCAGAAAAAGTCTTACATTCCTAATTGACAGGTACCTGTTAAAAAATTCTGTGTATCCATTTTTCTTAACATCTTAATTATATCTAGAAGTGGTAATAACTCTGTTGCTTTTATGTTACATTTAAGTACACTTTTAGAAAAAAGTTAGTTTGTTACAATTTAACACATAACTCCTTACATGTTTACAGTAACTCTACAGTAACTATACTTACTATTCTGAAGTTTCGGACTATAGGAAGGTATTTTCTATTTATAACTGTAGAGAGAAGACAATCGGTTTTAAATTCAATTAATTTTTTAATAATATGAGCCCTTAAATCCCTAAAAATATAAGGAATTAACCATTAAACTGGAAGATAAGGGGGGAGCAGTGGTGGTCATGAACACAGAAATGTACTGTAAAGAAGTATACAGACAATTATCAATACCCGAACATTGTCAACAACTTAACATGACCCGGTCTTTGACTATAAGAAAATCATAGATCTTATGATACTGGAAGCATTCTCTAACGGTATATTACCCAAGAACACCGGTGATATATATCCACCGGGCCGCCCAATCGTGTCGGGGATAGGTTTATTAACAGAACCACTTGCTAAATTCATAGACAGACACTTACAGCCATTAGTAAGTAATGGTGCCTTAAAGACACCACTACTTTGTTAAATCAACTGAAAGATCTACACTACCCCAGGCTGAACTGCACTCATACAGCATTGATATAGAAAGCTTCTACACTTCTATACCACAGCAAGAGGGTATAATCTAAAAAAAAAAATTCTCTTTGGTAATGACTATTACCTACAACTGCAAGGGACCTTCATGGGTGCGGCCATGGCACCCTCCTTTGCCAGCATCTTGTGAATAGGTTAGAGAGCGTTTTCCTTACATCTAAATACAAAGAAATATTTTAAAGTATCGGCGGTATGTTGATGATATTTTCATTATATGGAAAGGCAGCACAGAGGAATTGGAGAATATGGTACGAGAGGCAAACCTCAAACATAAAATTACATGGGAAATATCAGCTGACCACTTGTACTACCTAGATGTGGACATATCGATAAGGGGTAATAAATTACATACTAAACTCTATCAAAAACCAACTGATAGAAATAAAATACTTCTCCCTGTAGCTTCGACTACCCAGGAATTATACGCACTATACCCAAAGGGCAATAAATGTGGGCAAAAAGGGTCTGCTCTACAGAAGAGGCTATATAGAAAGAAAGATTAGACACCTTAAGCTGGGTACACACAGTAACGATAAAGCCCCGATACCTTCGGATCCGACGGTATCGGGGCTTTATCGTTATGTGTGTACGCTCGTTCCCGAATGAGCACGCAGCCGTACACTTGTTCGGGAAAGCCGAATTTCCATCGGCCGCGCTAGACTCCCTATAGAGGAGTCTAGCGTGGCCGATGGAAACACACAGTCCCGAGCATTCACCTTATGAAGTTCAGGGAGAACGCTCGGGACTGTGTGTATGCAGATCTTTGAAAGATGGCAGACAGATCTTGCAGATCTTGTCTGTCATCTTTCAGAAATCTGTACTGGTGTACCTAGCTTTACTCTGGGCGTTCCTACAACACCTCTTAGCCACTATGGAATCACACCCTTAACACCTGGCTGTGATATGCTAATTGGGATTTTCCAGGGTACATAATTGCCACAGATTCTTGTACAAGTCATTCTGAATTGAGAAAGCCAGTCGGATGACTAGCAAAACGTCTTCAAAACTTAACTTCAGTCCAGTTGATCTAATTGAATACAACAGATGTAACAAACTAAATTATTTCTAAAAGTGTACTTAAATGTAACCAAAAATCAACAGATTTAACCACTTCTAGACATAATTAAGATGTTTAAGAAAAATGTACACAGATTTTTTTAACAGGAATTAGGAACATAAGACTTATTATGGACTTTGTTTGGACAATTACATCACCGCATGGAGGAACACTGAAATGGGACTTTTTTATGTACTTTTTTTTTATCACTTTGGATGTTGACACTGTAATTGTGCACTTACGCCTTTTTATGTACCTACTTTTATGTGTTAGGTGTAGGTACACATCTGTTGTACCACCTTGAGAGACTTTTGATTTGCACCTGAGATGGGGGAGGAGTTTGGTTGAGGGTATGTCACGTCCTGTTCCTTATAAAAGAACTAGCAGTACCACTCAGTGTTGCTTGAGAAAGGACCAGTGGTCCAAAACATGTTTCACATGTGTTTTGTAGAATAAAGCTTTGTTACACAGCATCAGCCCTGTTGATTTTATGCTACACTACATTACTTCTTATACTGATATGTATCCAGGAAAGTGGCGACTGGAGTAGTGTGGCCATGAATATTCCTGCTATGGCACCAAGGCACCCCTAACTGCAAAATGTACGATAAACTGGGGGTTCCACAATTGGACCAGCTATCCTGCCTTCAACACATCTCTCTGAATCTTTCCCCATGCTAAGGGTTGTCTATCACAGATTTTAAATTATCAACAACCAGCGAGTAGTCAGACGGACACTAGCGTTTGACTGGATCCAAAAAATCCTTGCACAAATCCAGTCCTATGTGTTTCACCACTACTGCTCCACGTTCCCCTCGGTGTGTCTTCGCCCGAGTGCTGTCATCCCTTTCAGGGCTTTGTCCTTCCTTGTGGCTTCATCAGCCTTCACCAGTGAACTCAGAGTTCAAGATCGCTGGCGACACGTGGCAATCTCTGGACTTTTTTGGTTGATATTAGCTAGTATTTTTTACCTTGATTCAGTGCCGCCTGTCTTGAGATGAAATCCCGAAGATCTGAAAATCCGAAAACAGAACGTACTTTCGGGACTCTGGAGTGCATTATAGATGATTATGGAACATTCAAGGCTATTTTCTATAATGCTCGAAAATAGCCTGATGTTCGATAATCTTTGAAAACAACAATCGGTGACTACTTTCCAGTTTCCAATCATATTTTCGAGGATTATTGAACGTTCAGGATATTTTGGGGGATTAAAGAATAGCCTCAATTATTCAATTACATCAAAAATGTGGTTCCGGGCAGAACATTTGGATTTGTGAACGCGAGGGGTTACATGTTGGATCTTGACCTTTGCCTATCCGCTAATTATATCTATCTCTGCACTCTGTACCATTGTCTCCACTTTTGACTACCTTCAGCCTACTCCTAGTCTGTACTATGCTATTTGGACACTTGTTGTCCTCTCTCCTATCCATTCAGTTCCAGCTTTCGTTCATCACAGACATCTTGAGTATTCCTGGCCTGCTCAGTTCAGATACCTTGCACTCTAAGTCAAGGGGGCAACCGATCCTGGTGAGGAGATCAGGGTATTCGGACTGATCAGGTATTCGGACTGAAGGAATATTCGAAATCCAGGTGTTACAACTATTACTTATTTGATTTTGCAATGAATGCCCTTAAAAAGAGCAGTAAGCTTTGTAGTCTCACTGGCATTGTCAGATTTTGGCTGATTGGGCTTAGCGCCTGACTACCTGGGCAATGAAAAATCATCTTAATGTATTGGATGGAGGGATGCTGACCATTGCGAATGGACCGCGTGTCAAAAAATACACTAGCCCAGACATTGCAGGCCCCTTCGTTATTGCAAGAGTTACTTGAGTTGAGTGGGATTGGTTTCTGGGGGAATTGTCCGAGAGTGATTGTTATGTCTGATCACAATCAGCATATTTGATGAAAGTTAAAGCCACTGTATCGCTACTAAACATACACACACCTTTAGAAATAGGGCCCTAAGACCCTTGAAGGATCAGCCCTGTAAATAATTAAAGGAAACCTTTATGCACAGAACCCATCTGTATCTCTAATATACCAGTTATGTCTTGTACTGTGACTTTATTGATTTACTTGCCATATATCCAATATAGTCAGTTAATACTAACTGACTATAATTTTTCTCTGCATTACTTGCCTGCCCGAGATCCCGTGATGTACTAAATGCTGTGAGATTTGGTACACCGTGGCATTGCAGGCCCTGCAAAACCTATGCTAATAGTGCCAATGTCAATAGTACTTTGGGTACCGTGGGTTTTACACTTATTTTAACTATGACTCATTTTTTTGATCCTTGTAAAACTCTAGCATGCTCACAGCGTGATTTTAACGCCAGCTAGTAGCGCAAACACAATATTAAAGTGCGAGCACCGGATGGGGTGGGTGTCTTTTTACGTACCCATGCACCGGAGTTAGGTCCGTTTTCGAACTTTTGAACTTGAAGTTTAAAAGTTCGAAAACGGGACCCATAAAAGTCAATGGGGAGCTAATAGTTTGAAAAAGTTTGGATGATTAATACAGATAAAACTAAACTAACATGGTAAGAGTAAATGGCTGTGGCACCGGGGATATGTTCTGGAGAACATGACACTATCACCAAACAACTTCTTTAAACACTCGTACTTCATAATCAGGTAATTGTCGGGTTTGCGCAAGCTACATTCGAGGGTTACGGAATGATACTTTTGAGGGTTACCGAAATCGAACGATACATTCGAGGGTTACCAAAAGTAGAAGGCTACATTCAAGGGTAGCAAAACAATACATTCTAGGGTTAGTGAAAACGAACCATCCATTCAGGGGTTACCGAAAATGAACAATATATAAGAGGGTTAGCGAAAGCAAACATTACATTTGAGGGCTACCGAAAGATACATTCTAGGGTTAGCAAAAACGAACCATACATTCAAGGGTTACCAAAAACGAACAATACATTTGAGGGTTACCAAAAACGAACAATACATTTGAGTGTTAGCGAACAATACATTGTCGGTTAACAACGGCCATTATATTTGAAATTATCAAATTTTCGATGATTGTTGAAAAAACAGCCGCGAAAGTCAGAAATCCGGGGTTCGCCTAGTTCGAGAAGTCCGGTCCGTTTGGACTTGTTAATTTCGACTCAAACTCAAGTTCTAGTCCATCTCTATCCAGCACTAATATGGAATTAAATCACGCTAACCAGTGAACTGGTTAGCTGACTTTAACTCCATATAATTGCCCAGCGCCGCTGGGTAAATCACCCTGTAGATCACTTACACTCTGGGCGCAGCTGACAAAAAGAAAAATATATTCACTAAATAGCTGTTGTATTCTGTATTCTGTTATATCACTAAACTTTGTCAAAGGACTTTAAACTGAAGATTTTTGTACTCTTTAAACTGATGGACGATGTAGCTAATACTAACTACAATCATTTGGCGCTCAATTACTTGCTCTTATCTTTTTAAAAGTATTTTGCTAAAATTTTCATGATATGTCGACACCAATAAATGTCTAAGTACTTGATTTCTTTTATTGTATCTTGTTACTGTAAAAAGTTCCTGACTTCATTGCTTGAAGGTTTATTTTTTACTTCTCTCAAATTTTTCACTCATCTGAATTATTTAAATAAATCTTTTAATAATGTAAAATGTTTCTAATTTCAATAAATTTATCTTAAATGGTTTGTTGTACATTCCTATCTGATAACAGAATAAATAAGTGCAATTTAAATAAACACTGTGGTATGGTAGGAAACCGTCCAAAATATTCCATGTAATATTCTGTGATGATTCTAACCTGTACTTTTTCATGTAGGACAGCTTCATATTGTGAACTCAAATGTTGCTCAATGCGTATTTTGTTGATTATCTTCTCAACCATCTCAAAATGAAATATTTTTTGCCACATTTATTTTTAATTTATCAATAAAAGTAACCAGATGTACGTAATTGAAAGGAATAAAATTAGTACAAAAGCACAATTTCAAATATATTTCTTTCTGATGGTGATTGGTGAGCTGCCAAACAAGTTTCAAAATAATCGTTGTGTTCCATCTTCATGGTAAGCGTGTGTTTTTTATCTTTCAATTATTTTCATTTGCAAGTGTTTCATTTTAAGCAACTCACGCCACTATGCAGACTTAAAATTGTTTTCTGCAGATACAGCACATACTGGAGAGAACATTTATCAATACCTACAAAAAGTTTCCGTAACAGAAGGCTTTTGGTTGCGTACACACTGCGCTCGCGGGTCCCGACCCGCGACACACGACTTGTGTAGGAACGAACGTTTCGCGATAATCGGGCCGTGTGTTAGGTAATTTATGGCGGCGCGAACGAGTTCCGCCTGGTCGGTCAAGTCAGACGATCCCTGACAGCGAACGTCCAATTCGGGCGCGATAAAAAACAAAGGCCTACACACAGGCCGAAACGGTCTTCCTAAACATCATGCTTGCGCAGTTCGGTATCCGCGATCACACATGTGTTCAAACCTTTAACTCCTCTCTCATCTTTCAACAGAAATGGTTGCACTTCCTGTATTAAAGGTCATGAACAAAGTTGGACTGGCCCTGACTCATACTAGCCCAACAACTTTCCTTCCTTCGTTATAGACACACCCACAGGTCTCCTTGTACTACCTTTTTTATTAGGCATTAAAAAGATTTGCAGGCAGAATGTATAAAATGGGAATAGAAGAATTGTGAGAAGAAAATTAATAAAATACCCACAGCCAAGAGTTACATATGATGAGCAAAGAAACATTTGTAAAAATGATTAAGAAATGGTTTAGAGAACAAGTAAACAAAAAGACTAGGACGAAATATTTTGGGTGCCTGTCTTACACTCTCAGATGAAAGAACCTGTATATTTTTAAGTAATTTCACAAATAAGCCAAAATTCTGGATGTTCATACATTTGTCCACGTTGCTTGAAGTTTTTAAAGGTGCTCTAAAAATTAATTTAAATTGTTATTTATGTTCATAATAAAAAAGTAATGATTTATCTTAAATAAAGAGGCCCATTTCAGATAACATTGTTTTGCATTTCATATCTACCTAATATGGTATGATCATTACATGAACTTTTAGTGAAATAAGATAAAATATTTTTAGCTCAAAAAGATAAACAGAAAATATTGGATACTGACAATGCAATTGACAAACACAGTCATAAAACAATTAAATTGTTGGTCGGAAAACAACAAATAAATGACAATGAACCTGAAATGTAGCAAGATAAATTATATACAACCACCAGCGACAAACTTATTGACTGACCAGATTTTTTCTTAACGAGCTGTACATTACATACAATTGGAAAACACATGGAGATTCATCCTAAAGCAAAAAAGTAATAAAAATATAGTAATTGTATTTTACTTTACTTCCTTCCTTATACATGCCCCTGAAGAAATTACCAGACCTGGCACTTTACCACTGGGATCGCCTCCTACTGCTGTTGCAAGCTCGTTTCGAGCCCAAGCAGCAGCAGTTAAGTGCTTCCTGGTCATGGCTATCAGGTATGGGCATGACGTCAACGGCATGCTGCGACTAGGAAAGAATTTCACCTGCTTCAGAGCGGCAACCCCTGAAGATTCTCTTAAGCTATCTGTTGTTGGTTTACAGAGCTGAACAAAAGTTAACTATGGATACTAATACATATCAGGGTTACTCAATAAAAGTTTTTTTTTAATGGTGCTAATTTTGCCCCCAACATTCAGATGTTAGCTTTCAAATATGTGGTTGGTGAAAAATTAGCACCATTTTAAACAATCAAAACTTTTATAAATCTCCCTTATGTATTTAACTATATACAGCCCACCCTTTTGAGAAAACATCTGATTTTAGCTATAAATTATATATTGGAAGTATGTCTTTTTATTTGATATACTGAGTTGTTATGTTTAATTTACTATGGGGTATCACACAATTGTGAGCCAGTCAGATAATGGAGGGCTTGAACGCTCTGAAACCATTACAGTAGATACTCAAGGACTTCAGGGTAACCCAATGTCCCTATAATTATCTTACGCATCCCCGAACCAGGAGGTACTTTATTTCTTATATGATGTGCATTCCATTTCTTAGGCTTTATAATGATAGACAAATGTTCACCATCAGCAAAATCCAAATGATTACAGTTGTGTGTGAACGAGCATACTGACTGAAATATGACCAATAGTACTAATAGTACAAAAATGCCTTCCCTGATTCTAGGGATTGGGCAGTTTTTTATGAATCCTAGCTGAATACCACAGACATATCATGACACTGGATGAAATGAAAACCTTCACAGGGCAATTCTACTGCAATTCTCATTACTAAAAAATCAAATTAATGTGAAGTATAAAAAATAACCATAAGTCATGTTTATTTGTCCCCTGGCTTCCTGGTCCGAGGATTCTTTAAAACCTCAGTCCATGTACGCAATAGTACATGCCATTCCAATGCCAGTATATTGGGATATTTGGCAGTCTGTTTTCTGGCTAATAAATCACTATTTAATGTCCTTGAAAAGAGTAGCTATTGGATTTTAACATTAAACCTTGCACATCATTCTAACGTAGAGCTAAAAGAGTCAAGTTAATCGATCGGTTTAACGATTTAAATTTCGATACCCGTCGTTAAGGCGCGGTTCCCTAAAAACGGATACCCACGGCTTACCAATATGGCCCATATTCCTTGTTCCTTTCTGGCCTGGTATATAGTGTTAGTATTATGGGTATGTGCAAGTTTTATTTGCACAATAGCATTGGGTTCTCTTATTGTCTTGGTTATCAATTTCACACCCTGTCCCCACACTAGTAAGACCTACACTTTGAATTTCTTTATCACCGTATAATTTGTATTTTTTGTTTATATGACACCAGGATTGCTTGGTGGATACCTCCAAAAAGTGCCCATAAGTGTGGGTAGTGGGGATAAAAAGGGTTAGCATTGTAGTGAAAGGTACTGTCATTGGATAGTATCATTATAAACGAGGATAACTTGAACTACACCCCGCAGTGGGCAGTACAGTGATGGCGGAGCCGGTGTCCACCAATCTGTCTTCTGTGATTAGAGGAAGTGTTTGAGGTTGGTACATTGGCCACAGTTTTATAGGACGTTATTACTATAGGATCACTATGGTTCCAACTTATGGCATCCTAAAACTATAGCAAACTTTTCTTGCCAAACCATATTGGCTATGTAGAGCAGCCAAAACAATAAAAAAAGATGACTCAATGCACATTCCTGGGCCCCATATATCATAATATCTATGCTAGTGCAAACAGTAAAACATGGGGGTTTAGCTTACATTTATGCATAGAAAGTGAAAAGCCTTCCAACCAGTCAAGGTAACCCCATATGGAAGAGTCCTATCAATTACCTTGGATTCATTTATCTGGGCTGCACTTCCATGCTTGGTTGAGAGGGGCCAAAAGGAGCAAAAAGCCCTTTCACTGAAGCATAAAAAGGAGGAAAAATGAGAGCAACACCTTCTTAATACAAAGCGCATCTGCGTCTCATGCGTTTATGGAATACATTGCCCACAAAATCTAAGAAACAGAAAGTATTTCTTACTTCCTCAATGTTTCCCAGAGTAATGGGGCGGAGATATGCAAAATACTCCTTTATGGCCCTTAGCTTATGCATGTGTCCGAAATGCGGCTAATAACAGTTCAAAGATAGCATAATATAAAGCCAATCATCTTCTGCCTTGCAGAACAACGTGTTTCGATCTTGTTAAATTTCTCGTCAGTGCAAGATAAAGTATTCATGGCCTCTATGGTGTGACTTGGGCGTATAGTAGAAAAGGCAGCTAGGAAGCTTTAGGAAGAGAGGTAAAGATTCTTACTCCATTTCCCCAGATAAGGGGTGAGATATGACAAAATACTCTTATGTCCCTTAGCTTTTTGCAGTGTGTTTCCAACCGCTGGTCTAAAACATGCAATATAATCTTAATATATAGAAGCCAATATCTGACCTGCAGACATGACGTGTTTTGATCGTGTTAACTGATCAGCGGCAAAGATACAGATTCATGGTCTATGGTGTAGAAGCTTGGCATACAGTAGAAAGGTCAGCTAGCAACGCTTAGGGAGAGAGGGGCCAAAAGGAGCAAAGCCCTTCACTGAGCATAAAAAATGGAAGAGAACACCTTCCTTTAACAGAACGACTCTTGCAGTCTCATGCTATATGAATAGCTTGCAATCCACAAATCTAGGAAACAGAAATTAATTTCTTACTGCTTTTTGCTCTTTGGCCCCTCTCTCCCTAAGCTTTCTAGCTGCCTTGTCACTGTACGCCAGTCCTCATCCCCACCATAAGCCATAATCTGTATCTTGCCACCGATCTGTTATCTTCACTTGTATCTGCAAGTATCGCCCGTTCTCTAGTCAGGAGAAGCAAAATAAATTTAAATGACAAATAATGATTGAATAAGATAATTAAGTATTGTTATATAACAGATAGTGGGTATAAAGTAGGGTTTGGGATACTTAACTTTGTTACACTTTCCTTGGTAATGTAAAAAGACATGGTTATTACTCGTACTCAATGTTATGAGTTTTATATGCGAAATACGCTAAAGCATTAATGAATTGAAAAAATGGGGTTTACTCACAATATGGATTGGGGAACACAAATGATTTGCATGTTATATCTTTCAATTTTAGTGACATCTGTTTTATCACATAACTGCTGGTTACCTTAGAAAGTCAAAATAGCATGATTCATTCTCCTGGGAAGATAGGACTGCTCTGTGAGAAAAATTTACTGTCATTTTAATTCTTAATAACTGAATAACTGTTAGTCCACATCAATCAAATGGGCCCTCTTGAACAATTTAGTGACATATTTACAACTGGATACCAAATTAAGGCTCACATTAAAGCAGTTTGTTTTTAAATAGCAGCATGTTTTGATTCTCTAGGCCACAATTAAGGATCAAGCCAACACTGTGGCAATGGCAAGATAAGACTCATCATCAAAACTAAAGTCTGCTGAATATCAAAAGATTGTTGTGAATGTTGAGAAGGGATAACAAAATCCCACGAAGGCAAGTTTACAAAAATTTTAGTAATGTCCCCAAATGTTTGTAACATTGCCCAAAGAATGTTTAAAATATTTTATTCAATTGGAGGCTGGTTCCTGCACTGTAGACATGAACTGTTTGCGGACTCCTTGAGTTTATGTCTGACACAATTATTATTTGCCATTTTGACCCCAACTACTAATTACAACTAGAGGGGACAGCGATGGGGGCCCATTATGTCCCCCAATATACTAATCTCTTCCTCAGGTGGAAGAAATTCAGTGAACTATCTATCTATCTATCTATCTATCTATCTATCATCTATCTATCTATTATCTATCTGTCTATTATCTATCTATCATCTCTCATCTATCTATCATCCATCTATCTATCTATTATCTATCTATTATCTATCTATCATCTCTCATCTATCTATCTATCTATCTATCATCTACTATAATCTATCTGTCTATCATCTACTATAACAAGCACAAGCCTCAAATGGGGATAATTCAAGATTTTAGGTACATACACCTACTGACCTACACTTTATTCCCTGTGGCAGCGATACTAAAGGGTAACTATAGTCAAAAAAAAAAAATCTTGATCATAATCAAAATTAGTTTTTCCCCCAAGCAGGGCATAACTAGAACTCAGTGTGATGGGGCCCCCCACACCACTCTCTGTCTATCTATCATCTATCTGTATATCTCTCTATCTCTCCGTCTATCTATCTCACTATATCATCTATCTATCATCGATCTATCTCTAAATATCTATCTATCACTCCATCTATCTATCTATCTATCTATCTGCTACCTACCTATCTATCATCCATCTATCTATCTATCTATCTATCATCTATCTGTCTATTATCTATCTATCATCTTTCATCTATCTATCTATCTATCTATCTATCTATCTATCTGTCTATTAGCTATCTATCATCTATCTATCTATATATCTACTATCTATCTGTCTATTATCTATCATCTATCTATCTATCTATCTATCTATCATATATCTGTCTATTATCTATCATCTATCTATCTATCACTGCTACCTATCTATCTGCCTATTATCTATCTATTATATCTATCTATCTATCTATCCATCTATCCATCTATCATCTATCTATCTATCTATCTATCTATCATCTGTCTATTATCTATCTATCTATATATCTATCAATATATCATCATCTATCTATCTATCTGCTACCTATCTATCTATCATCCATCTATCTATCTTTCTATCTATCTATCTACTAACTTTTTCATCTATCTGTCTATATCTATCTATCATCTTTCATCATCTATCTATCTATCTATCTATCTTCTATCTACTGTCTATTATCTATCTATCATCTATCTATCTATCTATCTATCTATCTATATCTATTATCTATCTGTCTATTCTATCTTCATCTATCTTCTATCTTATCTATCTATCTATCTATATCTGTCTATTATCTATCATCTATCTATCTACACTGCTACCTATCTATATGCCTATTTCTATCTATTATCTATCTATCTATCTATCCATCTATCATCTATCTATCTATCTATCTATCTATCTATATATCTATCTATCAATATATCTATCATCTTCTATCTATCTGCTACCTATCTATCTATCATCCATCTATCTATCTATCATCTATCTGTCTATCTATCTATCTATCTATCTATCATCTATCTGTCTATTATCTATCTATCATCTCTCATCTTATTCTATCATCTATCTGTCATCATCTATCTTCTATCATCTATCTATCATCTATCTATCATCTGTCTATTATCTATCTATCGATACTATCAGTCTATCTATCATCTATCTATCTATCTGCTACCTATCTATCTATCTATCTATCTATCTATCTATCTATCATCCATCTATCATCTATCTGTCTACCTATCTATCTATCTATCTTCATCTATCTAACTGTCTATTATCTATCTATCTATCATCTCTCTCGATATCTATCATCTATCTGTCTATCATCTATCTATCTATAATCCATCCATCTATCTATCTATCTATCATCTATCTATCTATCTATCATCCATCTATCTATCTATTATCTCTCATCATCTCTCATCTATCTATCATCCATCTATCTATCTCTCTATCTATCATCTATCTGTCTATCATCTATCATAAATCTATCTATCTGTCTATTATCTATCTATCTCTCTATCTATAATCTATCTGTCTATTATCTATCTACTATCACTGGTATCTATCTATCATCTATCTATCTATCTATCTATCTATCTGCTACCTTCTATCTATTATCTATCTATCATCTCTCATCTATCTATCACCTCTATCTCTTATCTATCTATCATCTCTCATCTATCTATCATCTATCTATCTATCTATCTATCTATCTATCTATCTATCCTCTATCTGTCTATCATCTATCATCTATCTATCTGTCTGTCTATCTATCTATCTATCTATCTATCTATCTATCTATCTACTATCTATCTATCTATCATCTATCTGTCATTATCTATCTATCATCTATCATCTATCTATCTATCTATCTTTCTATCATCTATCTATCTATCTATCTATCTATCATCTATATGTCTATTATCTATCTCTGTCTATCTATCTATCATCTATCTTTTATCTTCTATCTATCTATCTATCTATCTATCTATCTATTATCTATCATCTCTCATCTATCTATCTATCATCTATCTGTCTATCATCTATCTACCTATCATCTATGTATCTGTCTATTATCTATCTATCATCCATCTATCTATAATCTATTATCTATCATCTATTATCTATCTATATAGCATCCATCTGTCTATCTGTCTATCATCTATCTATCTTCTATCATCTATCTGTCTATCATCTATCCATCTACCTATCTATCTATCTATCTATCATCTATCATTCTTTATCTGTCATTATCTATCTATCTATCTATCTTATCTATCTATCTATCATCTATCTGTCTATCATCTATCTATCATACCTATCTATCTATCATCTATCCATCTACTGCCATCATCTATCTACTATCTATCTATCTATCATCTATCCATCTATCTATCTATCTATCATCTATCTGTCTATTATCTATCTATCTATCTATTTGTCTATCTATCTATCTATATCTATCTATCTATTATCTATCTATTATCTATCATCTCTCATCTATCTATCATCTATCTGTCTTCATCTATCATCTATCATCTATCTATCTGTTATTATCTATCTCATCTATCTATATATATATATATCTATTATCTATCTGTCTATTTCTATCATCTATTATCTATCTATCTATCATCCACTCTGTCTATCTATATATCTATCTATCTATCTATCATCTATATATCATCTCTCTATCTGTCTATTATCTATCTCTCTATCTATAATCTATCTGTCTATTATCTATCTATCATCTATCTATCTATCACTGGTATCTATCAATCATCTATCTATCTATCTGCTATCTACTATCTATATATCATCTATATGTCTATTATCTATCTATCTATCTATCTATCTATCTATCTATCTGTCTATCTATCATCTATCTATCTTTTATCTATCTAATCTTCTATCTATATCTATCATCTCTCATCTATCTATCTATCATCTATCTGTCTATCATCTATCTACCTATCATCTATGTATCTGTCTATTTCTATCTATCATCCATCTTCTATATATCTATTATCTATCATCTATTATCTATCTATATAGCATCTCATCTGTCTATCTGTCTATCATCTATCTATCTATCATCTATCTGTCTATCATCTATCCATCTACCTATCTATCTATCTATCTATCTATCATCTATCATTCATTTATCTATTATCTATCTATCTATCTATCTATCTATCATCTATCTATCTATCATCATCTTTCTATCATCTATCTATCTACCATCTATCATCATCTATCCATCTATCGCCTATCATCTATCTATCTATCTATCTATCTATCTATCATCTATCCATCTATTATCTATCTATCTCTATCTGTCTATATCTATCTATCTATCTATCTATTTGTCTATCTATCTATCTATTATCTATCTATCTATTATCTATCTATTATCTATCATCTCTCATCTATCTATCATCTATCTGTCTATCATCTATCTATCTACTATCTCTATCTATCTGTCTATTATCTATCTATCATCTATCATAATTTACTATTATTATCTGTCTATTATCTATCATCTATTATCTATCTATCTATCATCCATCTGCCTATCTATCTATCTATCTATCTATCTATCATCTATATATCATCTCTCTATCTGTCTATTATCTATCTCTCTATCTATAATCTATCTGTCTATTACTTTCATCTATCTATCTATCTATCACTGGTATCTATCAATCTCTATCTATCTATCTGCTATCTATCTATCTATCTATCATCTATATGTCATTATCTATCTATCTATCTATCTATCTATCTATCTATCTGCTATCTATCATCTATCTATTTTTATCTATCTATCTATCTATCTATCTATCTATCTATTATCTATCATCTCTCACTATCTATCTATCATCTATCTGTCTATCATCTATCTACCTATCATCTATGTATCTGTCTATTATCTACTATCATCATCTCATCTATCTATCTATTATCTATCTGTCTATATCTATCATCTATTATCTATCTATATAGCATCCATCTGTCTATCTGTCTATCATCTATTTATCTATCATCTATCTGTCTATCATCTATCCATCTATCTATCTATCTATCTATCTATCTATCTATCTATCTATCTCTATCATCTATCTATTCATTTATCTGTCTATTATCTATCTATCTATCTATCATCTATCTATCTATCATCTATCTGTCATCATCTATCTATCTACCTATCTATCTATCATCTATCCATCTATCTGCCTATCATCTATCTATCTATCTATCATCTATCCATCTATATCTATCTATCTATCTATCTATCTATCATCTATCTGTCTATTATCTATCTATCTATCTATTTGTCTATCTATCTATCTATCTATCTATCTATCATCTATCTATCTATTATCTATCTATTATCTATCTATTATCTATCATCTCTCATCTATCATCTATCTATCTATCGTCATCTATCTATCTATCTATCTATCATCTATCTATCTGTCTATTATCTATCTATCATCTATCTATCTATATATCTATTATCTATCTGTCTATTATCTATCATCTATTATCATCATCTATCTATCTATCTATCTATCTATCTATCATCTATATCATCTCTATCTCTCTATCTGTTTATTATCTATCTCTCTATCTATAATCTATCTCTATTGTCTATATCTATCTATCTATCTATCTATCACTGGTATCTATCATCATCTATCTATCTATCTCTATCTACTATCTATCTTCTATCATCATCTATCTATCTTATCTACTATCTATCACTATCTATCTATCTGTCTTTATCTATCTATCTACCATCTATCTATCTATCATCTATCTGTCTATCATCTATCTATCTACCTATCTATCTCTATCATCTATCTATCCACCTATCTGTCTATTATCTATCTATCTATCATCTATCTATCATTTATCCATCTATCTATCTATCTATCTAACTGTCGTTATCTATCTAACTATCTATCATCTATATACTATTATCTATCTGTCTTATCTGTCTATCATCTATCTATCTACCTATCTATCATCCATCTATCTATTATCTATCTACTATCTATCTACATATTTCATCTATCTATCTACTATCATCTATCGTCTATCATCTATCTATCTATCTATTTGTCTGTCTATTATCTATCTATCTATCATCTATATATCTATTATCTATCTGTCTATTATCTGTCTATCATCTATCTATCTATCTATCTATCTATCTATCTATCTATCTATCTATCATCCATCTATCTATCATCTATCATCTATCTATCTATCTAACTAGCTAGCTAGCTAGCTATCTGCCTATTAGCTATCTATCATCTATCTATCTATTTATCGATCACCTATCTATCTATATTCTATTATCTATCTATCTATCTATCTATCTATCTATCTATCTATCTATCATCTATCATCTATCTGTCATCTATCTATCTATAATCTATCTATCTAACTTTCCATCATCTTCTGTCTACTATCTATCTATTTATCTATCTATCTATCATCTATCTATCTATCAATAGATGCTCCTTAGCACACCATATATTTGGGCTCTATTTTGTATTTCAAAATCTGAAACCCTAACTTTGGCTAATTGATTTTGTGTCAACTGTACCCAAGAAGATAAGCTGTTATAATTGAACTTTACAAGATTTCTCTTCTGCTATCTCTCCAATGCCAGCAGCAACTTCTACGTAGCCAAGATAGACACACACCAACCATATCTCATACACATGGCATTAAGCTAACTAATTTCTAAAGACGTCACGGACAATGGCTGCTCTGCTCCAGGGGGCTCGTAACCAGGGGAGGACCCAGACCTTTTGGCCTGGGAGTAAAATACAACCAAATGGCCCTTTCACAGTAGAAAGCAAAATGTTTGACTACGCCCACTTTGCTAAGGTCACACACTATGTGTTTAAGTTACGCTCATTTTTAAGACTAATTTTCCCATTTTGCCTGCAACATTTTCAAGTGTATATGTGGTTAAGATAACGAACAGTCTAATAAACTGGAGGGCTGACTACACTGGCTAACAATGATCTGGAGACTGATAACACTGGTTATGATATGGAGGGCTGATAACACTGGCTAAGGTCTGGAGGGCTGACAAATGATCTGAAGGGCTGATGTAATAGTGGCTAATGAACTTGTGGCTGACTAACACTTGCTGATGAGCTGGAGATCTGACTAACACTGGCTAATAAAAGTGCAATGAAACTGATGTGCATTCCAGAAAATGAGCAATCCTCTACATTTATTTATCCTCAGGGGAAAGAGAAAGACGGCTTACAGGTCATTCATGTTTTTATTTACACATTTTTGGCTATAAGAACAGGAAACCTATACCATCCTGTGTGGTTAACAAAATTCGCGAAGCTTCCCCTATCCAAATGGACTTTATATAGGCTACATAGATGCAGATGACTACCTGGCTGAGGATATGGCCCTAAATAATAAATTACGTACCATGTACTGACTACAAGTTTTTTCTTTATAACAGTAACTTGAAATATTGCACAACATGTTAAATGTAACAACAAATGCTTGTTTTTGAATAATTTTAATTTTTTGTTTTTGTAGTTAATCTGAAATAAAAAATAGAATTGAACATTTTATCTTGAGCTGACTATTTGTAAACTAAATTGTTTGTAAACCAACCAGATACTTTAGAGTATATCTAGGGAGGTAGATACGTACAACACAAATATCTCAGTTGCGATCCATTCTTTTAGATTATTTTTCATGCTATAGGATAAAAACTCATTATCATAAATCCACCAGTCACATTATGTTAGGTTCTCTATGGGGCTGGACTTTTTCTGTTTGCCTGCAATAAAACAGCATGCCATGGTCCAAATTATTCTAGGGTACACAAGGAAATTCTAGAGTTTATTGTGTAATATTTGCAGAAATATTCTCAGTGTGCCTTGGGGTTTCTCTACAAAGGATACCTGTTTGCTGATAAAATCTCCACTCCCTGGGATTTAGTATTGGCTGAGACAAAATAGTGTGTAATTAATTTTCCCCCCCAATAGACTCTTTTCCCTTATGGAAATGTTTCTTGGAGGGACAAGATATGGGTCTCATTTTCTATAATATTGCATGCATAGCCAATGCATTTGTTAGGGGGGCTTAGTACTTTTACATTATATTAAATTATTGTGCAGTTTAGATATCATGTTGTAAGTTGGGTAGTAAGCTCTCTATATTGCAGAACTGTGCTTGAGGGATGAGTTCTGTGAAGATAAAAGGTAACAGGGTATGCACACGGCACACTCCGACTAACATTGTTATCTAAGGATCTTGAAGCACGGTATAATGCAAATAAAGGATTACACTTTTCCGTTTTGTAGAGCCCCCCCTCCCAACACTAACTGCCATATCTATATTGTAAAAAAGAAGTCCCTAGAATCTTACTTACCTGTCTTTGTTCCTGCGGCCTATGACTATATTGTTACTTCTGTGAAGGAAGTAACATTTGGGTCGAGACCGGCAGCCGCATTTGTGATTGGCTGAGAGGCAGAACTCAATAGAGCGTGCTCTGGAACTAGTAAGCTTTTTTAAATATAAATATGGCGGTTATTTTTGGTAGAGTGTGCCACTACAAAAAAAAGAATAGACACTGCAGCATGGACAGTTAGAGGAGGGGGGGGTAGGGCTCCCCTGTACATGCCAGAAAACTCAATAAGCACAAGGAGAAGTAGGCATTTAGATGACTCACATCTCCTACTATTCTCTATCTATAACTTTGAACAGGCACTGCAGGAGAACTATTTAGAGCAGAAGATTAAGGTAAGGATGTTTAAGATTTTTTTAGCAGTACACAGTGGGGCAGTAGTGGATTCAATTTTAGTTTTGGGGGTGGCATGCCCTATCTCGTTAACCAATAAGAATAGGGGATATAAGAGAGCCCCCAAAAGGCCTCAGAAGCTTACTCTTTGTAACCTCCTATTAGCTAGACACTATACCATCTTGGAGTGTTACCATTCTCTTGTTACCTTGACTTTTATTTCTTTCTTATTTATAAACCTTTGAAAAATCTTTAGGCCTTTCCCTTCTTTTAACAAGGGATGTTAGACACCCATTTCAAGATCCACAATATGGTTAGAAGTTTTTCATCAAAAGTGGTTATAACAAAACCTTTAAACATATAACAAACTCTCAGGCTCTTTTTGCCTTAACCAGTAAACATTGTACGTTGAAAAATAAACAACAAAATATACAGAATAATATCTGTGTATTGGGGAAAGGAACGCTAAGTCTGCTTTGGCCAGCGCAGGGGGAAAACCATGAATTGCTGTCTCATTTACCCAAACTGCAGAAAATAAAGCCACCCCGCATCTGATGCTCGCGAATCTATATTGTGTTTGTGCTACTTTTAGAGCATAATTTTTGAAGACGGCATAAAATCACGCTGAGAGTAAATCCCTTTTGGGATTTACCCACATTTGCTAACGTGTTCGGGTTAATCTCCTCCTTTGTTTGTTGTATTTTCTTAAAGAGGAATTGGACTGTTATACCACTCTGTGGTACAGGAGAAGGGGAAGAAGAAAGTAAAAAGAAACAAACATATACAAGTTATTTTCTTATAAAACTCCCTTTTTGTAGGTGAATACAAACATCCCTCATCACAATCCCATTTTTCCTTCTATAAGTATGATAGATTTAATCAGTATTAGCAATACATTTCTATGGCTGAAATCGCGAACAATGCTTTTGAATGATGGATGTTCTCTCAGGTCTTTGCACAGAAGCAATGTTTCTGAGTTCTCCATTCGAATTTTAATGGTCTTTCTCATAATGTCATCAAGATGCTTGTTACTTAAGTCCTCATAAACAGGCTTATCAATCCATTCCCATTTATCTTAAGAAAAAAGAATGCGGAACGTTTTTCACCAACATCCATGTCCGATTTAGATGGACATTTATAACAGCCTGTTCGCAACTGACATTCCTGTTATGGGACTGTGCAGCAACTATTGTTCTTGCTGTACATTGCATCTATTTTATATGAGACATGTTTAGATCGATATTTTAGGACTTTACTATGGTATACTTCAAGTGGACCTGTATGACAGAATTTATCAATCTGCCTAATGTCCTTGTCATGTGTTGATATCCATGGAGTCTCTTTGATTTTATTTTTTGTCATTTTTTTGTGTTCACACTTGTGGTACAATGGATTATCCCAAATATGTGAACATTCGTGACATGAAACAAAACAGACTTCCACTGCCACAAGTTCAGGATCATTATTACAAGACTTGGTACAAAACCAAAGGTGGTTTACAATTGGCATAAGCCACCGTACTTGACATTCAGTTTTTTTGCCAAACCTTTACTTATGTGCCATATATCAAACTGGTGGCATATTTGATTATAATTGATCTTCACCAGATACATGTCTATCGGTAGCTATTACCCTGAACATCCAATTTTTTATTCAGTAGTTCACAAGACATGCTTGGAAAGTGGCTTTCTCTAAACCAACAGATGTTTTACCCCACCTAACTGATCAATTTGAAATTACGATTTTTTTGTTAATCAGGTTCATCATTGTATATGTACAATACTTAGCACTGTGTCCTGGACTATTATATTGTCCATCTCCAGAAAGTAAAACTGCTTTGTCCTGTAACTCATTCTATGCTCTGCTGCTCTATTTCCCACTTGTGGTGAAGTGCAGGGAATAGGTATGATCTTTGGTATTTTAAATGTAGCGGGTGTTTATTGAATTGACACCAAATATGGAGTACATCTCAGCAACTTTTCTGAGTTTGAACCGCTGAACAATATATTTGCAGCCAATTTACATTACCAATGGAAATGCCTCTCACAGGTTGAGAATTCCAACGCAGTGCTAAATATCTATCAACACATCGCAGGGTAAGAATAAGTGTGCAATTATGAGCTCCAAGCAACTCTCGTACACAATATATTTATTTTCAGATGCATAGTCTGATGGTTGATTAGGTGAGAGTACAACTGACTGATCTTTTATGATTAAAAAGAATCCGTAGTATACGAACAATCTCCTGGTCAAACGTGGTATCAGTAGCATCATTTACAGAGAAGGAAGAATCTGGTATTGAAATATCAACATGTTCTGAGGTTACTGTAGATTCTTTTGGTCGGATACCTGTGGATCCTCAAAAACATTTAAAAGCAATTTTGGTTTAGGCTTTTTACCACGCTTTCCCTTAATGGTGATATACTGGTGAAGAGAACATGATTGGACTGGCAATGTCAGTGCTAACACTGGCCATTTCTGGTTCGTAGTCAGTTTGAGTAGCAACATCTAAAAGAACCGGTTTCTTATCAGTCTGACATGATGCAGTACGCTGGTTTACCCAGTTTTCTGTGTTCCAATATTCATCCTTTTGCTGTGTTTCTGTTTGGGTCTGCACGCTTGTAGTCTAGAAACAATATGATAACTAGCTGAGAGGAAGAAGCTTCAGATTCTAATCGAGGCCTTTTTAATGGGTTTTTGATGTTATTGTATGTTGCGGTTGTATATTAATTGAAGGAAAATTTTTGGAACTGCTGAAGGTTTTAAAACAGTTTTTTCTCCTTTTTTCATATACAATCAGATGTAAAGTGGCATGAGCACATCCTGTATTGGTCAGTTTTCTTTCCATCTAACACCATTTGCCACATTTTATCAATGTCACCAAAATCCTGGCCAGTTTGGATTAGCCATTTTTTATCCTTTCTAGATTTCTAGGAAATGTATGCAGTATAACATTAGGGTATGTAGATGTTCGTCCATCACATGGGGCAACCCTTCACAATACATGAAGGCATGACAAACCTGAAATTTCAAAAATATTTATAACTGTCAGAACATTCCACAAATATATCCTATTTTTAAGGGTATTTCAACCCCTAAATTAAACCATTTACTATGTGCAACACCACAAATCCCCACACTCATCACCAAAGTTAATTTTACACGAAAAGCCACCTAAAATTTCTTACAGACCTTCGATACCCCGGAGCTATTTTCCCGTCTCTAACCGGAACAGCAGAAAGGTGTGAGACCGCTGGGGATCGAAAGGTCTGCAAGAATCTTGTGGCTTTTCTTGCTTGGTGGTTGGAGGTAGGATGGGGTGGACTGCACATCCTTGTTCAGGTTAAAGAAACTATAGGGCCCCAGATGACTCTCTGCAGAAGAACCATTTGGAGCAGAGATGTAAGGTTTTTTAGATTTTTAAATCTAAAAATCTAAAAAACCTCGGGGGTAAAAAAAATGTGTTTACATTTTAGTTTTGAGGGTGGACATACCCTTTAATTGCAATTGCAGTTTGCAACCAATGAATTCATTTCCATCCATAACCCCCCATTTCCACCATTCCCCCACCCATAATCCTATTGCAGCTATTCCCCACCCATAATCCCATATTGTAGCCATTATACACCATAATCCCATATTGTACCATTATACATACATATCCCATATGTAGCCATTGTACATCCATAATTCCATATGCCACAATTACACATCCATAATCCCATATGTAGCCATTATACATCCATAATTCCATATGCCACATTACACATCATAATACCCATATGTAGCCATTGTCCATCCATAATCCCACATGCAGCCCTTGTACATCTATAATCCCATATGTAGCCATTGTACATCCATAATCCCACATGCAGCCCTGGTACATCCATAATCCCATATGTAGCCATTGTACATCCATAATCCCACATGCAGCTATTATACATCCATAATCCCATATGTAGCCATTGTACATCCATAATTCCATATGCAGCCATTACACATCCATAATACCATATGTAGCCATTGTACATCCATAATCCCACAAGCACCCTGTACATCCATAATCCCTATGTAGCCTTGTACATCCATAATCCACATGCAGCTATTATACATCCATAATCCCATATGCAGCCATTATACATCCATAATCCCAAATGTTGCCCTTTTATATCCATAATCCCATATGCAGGCATTATACATCCATAATCCCATATGTAGCCCTTGTACATCCATAATCCTATATGCAGCCATTATACATTCATAACCCATTGCAGCCATTATACATTATATCCCATATGTAGCCCTTGTACATCCATAATCCCATATGCAGCCATATACCCCCATAATCCCATAGCACCATTATACACCCATAATCCCATATGCAGCCATTATACATCCATAATCCTATATGTAGTCTTTGTACATTTTACATCCTAATTCCTATATAGAGGCATTATACAAGTCTTTTTCTGCAGGCCCTATGACTTATATTGTTTATTTACTGTCTACTGTTCTGTGAAGGAATTAACAGTTGGGTCGATACCGGCAGCCGCATTTTTGATTTGGCGGAGAGGCAGACGTCCAATAGAGCGTGCTCTGGCACTAAGTAAGGTTTTAGAATATAAATATGGCGGGTTCTTTTTGGTAAGTGGTCACTACCAAAAAAGAATAGACACTGGCAGCATGGACAAGTTGAGGGAGTGGGGGGTTAGGCTCCCGCTGTACTGCCTTGAAAACTCAATAAGCACAGGAAGAAGTAGGCATTTAGATGACTCATACATCAATTCTCTACTATTCTCTATCTAGTACCTTGAACAGGCACTGCGGAGAACTATTTTACGAGCAGAAGATAAGGTAAGGATGTTTAAGATTTTTTTAGCAGATCACAGTGGGGGCCAGTAGCTGGATGCAATTTTATTTTGGGTGTGAGACTCTGGCCCCTATCCATTCTGTTAACCTAATAAGAAATGGGTATATAAGAGAGCCCCCAAAGGCCTCGAAGCTCTCTTTTGTAACCTCCTATTATCTTAGACACTAACCATCTTGAGTGTTACATTACTCTTGTGTACCCTTACTTCTTATTTCCTTTCTTATTTTAATAACCGTTGAAATCTTTAGAAGCTTAGCTTTCCCTTCTCTTTAACAAGGGAGTTAGACACACCCCATTTTCAACGGATACCACCAACTATGGTCATTAGAAATGTTTTTTTCTCAAAAGTGGTTATAACAAAACCTTATAAACCTATACAAACCTTCCAGGCTCTTTTGCCTTAACACAGTAAACATTGTACGTTTAAAAATAAACAACAAAATTACAGACAATAATATCTGTGTATATGACGGGATAATGAAGCTAAGTCTGCTTTGGGCCAGCTATGGGGGAAAACCATGAATGCTGTCTCATTTACCCAGAACTGCAGAAAATAAAGCCACCCGCGCCATCTGATGCGACGACGAATCATATATGTGTTTGTGCTACTTTTTAGAGTCACAATTTTGAAGACGGGGCAATAAAAATCCGCTGAAGTAAATCCCTTATAATTGGCATTTACCACATGTCTAAACGTGGTTCTGGGTTAATCTCCTCCATTAGTCGTTGTATTATTCATTAAGAGTGATTGGACTGTTATACCACTCTGTGGTACAGGAGAAGGGGGAGAAGAGAAAGAAAAGAAACAAACATATACAAGTTATTTTTCTTTAAAACTCGCCTTTTTGTACAGGTGAATACAAACCTCCCTCATCACAAATCCCATTTTTCCTTCTATAAGTTGACTAGATTTAATCAGTATTAAGCATAACCTTTTCTATGTCTTGAAATCCGCGAACATGCTTTTGATGATGGTGTTCTCCTCAGGTCTTTGCACAGAAGCAATGTTTCTGAGGTCGTCCATTCAGAATTTTAAAATGGTCCCTTTCTCTATAATTCATCCAAGAATGCTTGTTTACATTAATCCTCATAAACAGCTTATATCATCCATTCCATTTCTTACTAAAAAAAGAATGCGGACACGTTTTTCACCAACATCCATGTCCGATTTAGATGGACATTTATAACAAGCCTGTTCGTCAACTGACATTCCTGTTTATGGGACTGTTCAGCACTATTGTTACTTCGCGTACCATTGCATCTATTTTATATGAGACATGGTTTAGATCGATATTTTAGACTTTACTACACCTTACTATGGTATACGTCAGTGACCTGTATACATAAGTTATCAATCTGCCTATGTCCGTTTGTTCATGTGTTGATATCCATGGAGTCTCTTTGATTTATTTTTTGTCATTATTTTTGTGTTCACACTTTGGTTTTGGGGGGACAATGGATTTATCCCGAAATAATTGTGAACATTCGTGACATGAACAAAACAGACACTTCCACTGCCACAAGTTCATGATCATTAGTACAACTTTGTTACAAAACCAAAGGTGGTTTACAATTGGCATAAGCCACCGTACTGGAACATTCAGGTTTTTGCCAAACCTTTACTATATGTGGCCATATATCAACTGGTGGCATTATTGATTATAAATTGATCTCACCCATATACATGTCTATCGGTTACTAGACCTGCACATCCAATTTTTTATTCCAGTACGTTCATGCAATGACCTCCTTGTACAAGTGGCTTTCTTTCCTCTAAACCAACATATGTTTTAAAACTTATTACCCTCACCTAAAAAACTGATCAATTTTGAATTTACGTTTTTTTGTTAATCAGTTCCTCATTGATATTGTACAATACTTATGCACTGTGTCCTTAGACTATTATATTTGTCCATCTCCAGAAAGTAAAACTGCTTTGTTCCTGTAACTCATGGTTTACGGATGCTCTGCGGCTCTATTCCCACTTGTGGTGAATGTCAGGGAATAGGTATGTCTTTGGTATGTATAAAATGTATCGGCGTGTTTATTTGACTGACCGCAATATGGAGTACCATCTATTATCTATCTGTCTATTATCTGTCTATCATCTATCTATCTACCTATCTATCATCCATCTATCTATTATCTATCTATCTATCTATCTATCATATTTCATCTATCTATCTATCTATCATCTATCTGTCTATCATCTATCTATCTATCTATTTGTCTGTCTATTATCTATCTATCTATCATCTATATATCTATTATCTATCTGTCTATTATCTGTCTATCATCTATCTATCTATCTATCTATCTATCTATCTATCTATCTATCTATCATCCATCTATCTATCATCTATCATCTATCTATCTATCTAACTAGCTAGCTAGCTAGCTATCTGCCTATTAGCTATCTATCATCTATCTATCTATTTATCGATCACCTATCTATCTATATATCTATTATCTATCTATCTATCTATCTATCTATCTATCTATCTATCTATCATCTATCTATCTATCTGTCATCTATCTATCTATAATCTATCTATCTAACTTTCCATCATCTATCTGTCTACTATCTATCTATTTATCTATCTATCTATCATCTATCTATCTATCAATAGATGCTCCTTAGCACACCATATATTTGGGCTCTATTTTGTATTTCAAAATCTGGAAACCCTAACTTTGGCTAATTGATTTTGTGTCAACTGTTACCCAAGAAGATAAGCTGTTATAA
This sequence comes from Hymenochirus boettgeri, assembly GCA_019447015.1. Classification (NCBI taxonomy): domain Eukaryota; kingdom Metazoa; phylum Chordata; class Amphibia; order Anura; family Pipidae; genus Hymenochirus; species Hymenochirus boettgeri. The sequence goes on along the minus strand of CM033476.1, from coordinate 193,080,749 downwards.
TTGAACTTTACAAGATTTCTCTTCTGCTATCTCTCCAATGCCAGCAGCAACTTCTACGTAGCCAAGATAAGACACACACCAACCATATCTCATACACATGTGCATTAAGCTAATCTAATTTCTAAAGACGTCACGGACAATGGCTGCTCTGCTCCAGGGGGCTCGTAACCAGGGGAGGACCCAGACCTTTTGGCCTGGGAGTAAAATACAACCAAATGGCCCTTTCACAGTAGAAAGCAAAATGTTTGACTACGCCCACTTTGCTAAGGTCACACACTATGTGTTTAAGTTACGCTCATTTTTAAGACTAATTTTCCCATTTTGCCTGCAACATTTTCAAGTGTATGATGTGGTTAAGATAACGAACAGTCTAATAAACTGGAGGGCTGACTAACACTGGCTAACAATGATCTGGAGAGCTGATAACACTGGGTAATGATATGGAGGGCTGATAACACTGGCTAAGGATCTGGAGGGCTGACAAATGATCTGAAGGGCTGATGTAATAGTGGCTAATGAACTTGATGGCTGACTAACACTTGCTGATGAGCTGGAGATCTGACTAACACTGGCTAATAAAAGTGCAATGAAACTGATGTGCATTCCAGAAAATGAGCAATCCTCTACATTTATTTATCCTCAGGGGAAAGAGAAAGACGGCTTACAGGTCATTCATTGTTTTTATTTACACATTTATTGGCTATAAGAACAGGAAACCTATACCATCCTGTGTGGTTAACAAAATTCGCGAAGCTTTCCCCTATCCAAATGGACTTTATATAGGCTACATAGATGCAGATGACTACCTGGCTGAGGATATGGCCCTAGAATAATAAATTACGTACCATGTACTGACTACAAGTTTTTTCTTTATAACAGTACATTGAAATATTGCACAACATGTTAAATGTAACAACAAATGCTTGTTTTTGAATAATTTTAATTTATTTGTTAATTAATGTAGTATAATTCTGAAATAAAAAAATAAGAATTGAACAATTTTACTTTGAGCTGACTATTTGTAAACTAAATTGTTTGTAAACCAACCAGATACTTTAGAGTATATCTAGGGAGGTAGATACGTACAACACAAATATCTCAGTTTGCGATCCATTCTTTTAGATTATTTTTCATGCTATAGGATAAAAACTCATTATCATAAATCCACCAGTCACATTATGTTAGGGATTCTCTATTGGGGCTGGACTTTTTCTGTTTGCCTGCAATAAAACAGCATGCCATGGTCCAAATTATTCTAGGGTACACAAGGAAATTCTAGGAGTTTATTGTGTAATATTTGCAGAAATAGTCTCAGTGTGCCTTGGGGTTTCTCTACAAAGGATACCTGTTTGCTGATAAGAATCTCCACTCCCTGGGATTTAGTATTGGCTGAGACAAAATAGTGTGTAATTAATTTTCCCCCCCAATAGACTCTTTTCCCTTATGGAAATGTTTCTTGGAGGGACAAGATATTGGGTCTGCATTTTCTATAATATTGCATAGCCATAATGCATTTGTTAGGGGGGCTTAGTACTTTTACATTATATTAAATTATGTGCAGTTTAGATATCATGTTGTAAGTTGGGTAGTAGAGCTCTCTATATTGCAGAACTGTGCTTGAGGGATGAGTTCTGTGAAGATAAAAGGTAACAAAGGGTATGCACACGGCACACTCCGACTAACATTGTTATCTAAGGATCTTGAAGCACTGTATAATGCAAGATAAAGGATTACACTTTTTCCGTTTTGTAGAGCCCCCCCTCCCAACACTAACTGCCATATCTATATTGTAAAAAAGAAGTCCCTAGAATCTTACTTACCTGTCTTTGTTCCTGCGGCCTATGACTATATTGTTACTTCTGTGAAGGAAGTAACATTTGGGTCGAGACCGGCAGCCGCATTTGTGATTGGCTGAGAGGCAGAACGTCAATAGAGCGTGCTCTGGAACATAAGTAAGCTTTTTTAGAATATAAATATGGCGGTTATTTTTGGTAGAGTGGTCACTACAAAAAAAAGAATAGACACTGCAGCATGGACAGTTAGAGGGAGGGGGGGTAGGGCTCCCCTGTACATGCCAGAAAACTCAATAAGCACAAGGAAGAAGTAGGCATTTAGATGACTCACATCTCCTACTATTCTCTATCTATAACTTTGAACAGGCACTGCAGGAGAACTATTTAGAGCAGAAGATTAAGGTAAGGATGTTTAAGATTTTTTTAGCAGTACACAGTGGGGCCAGTAGTGGATTCAATTTTAGTTTTGGGGGTGGACATGCCCTATCTCTGTTAACCAATAAGAATATGGGTATATAAGAGAGCCCCCAAAAGGCCTCAGAAGCTTACTCTTTGTAACCTCCTATTAGCTAGACACTATACCATCTTGGAGTGTTACCATTCTCTTGTTACCTTGACTTTTATTTTCTTTCTTATTTAATAAACCTTTGAAAAATCTTTAGGCCTTTCCCTTCTCTTTAACAAGGGAGTTAGACACCCATTTCAACGGATCCAACAATATGGTTAGAAATGTTTTCATCAAAAGTGGTTAATAACAAAACCTTTAAACATATAACAAACTTCCAGGCTCTTTTTGCCTTAACACAGTAAACATTGTACGTTGAAAAATAAACAACAAAATATACAGAATAATATCTGTGTATTGGGGAAAGGAACGCTAAGTCTGCTTTGGGCCAGCGCAGGGGGAAAACCATGAATTGCTGTCTCATTTACCCAGAACTGCAGGAAAATAAAGCCACCCGCGCATCTGATGCTCGCGAATCTATATTGTGTTTGTGCTACTTTTAGAGCATAATTTTGAAGACGGCATAAAAATCACGCTGAGAGTAAATCCCTTTTGGGATTTACCCACATGTGCTAACGTGGTTCTGGGTTAATCTCCTCCATTGTGTTGTATTATTCATTAAAGAGGAATTGGACTGTTATACCACTCTGTGGTACAGGAGAAGGGGAGAAGAAGAAAGTAAAAAGAAACAAACATATACAAGTTATTTTCTTATAAAACTCCCTTTTTGTAGGTGAATACAAACATCCCTCATCACAATCCCATTTTTCCTTCTATAAGTATGATAGATTTTAATCAGTATTAAGCAATACATTTTCTATGGCTGAAATCGCGAACAATGCTTTTGAATGATGGATGTTCTCTCAGGTCTTTGCACAGAAGCAATGTTTCTGAGTTCTCCATTCAGAATTTTAATGGTCTTTCTCATAATGTCATCAAGATGCTTGTTACTTAAGTCCTCATAAACAGGCTTATCAATCCATTCCCATTTATCTTAAGAAAAAAGAATGCGGAAACGTTTTTCACCAACATCCATGTCCGATTTAGATGGACATTTATAACAGCCTGTTCGCAACTGACATTCCTGTTATGGGACTGTGCAGCAACTATTGTTCTTGCGTACATTGCATCTATTTTATATGAGACATGTTTAGATCGATATTTTAGGACTTTACTATGGTATACTTCAAGTGGACCTGTATGACAGAATTTATCAATCTGCCTAATGTCCTTTGTCATGTGTTGATATCCATGGAGTCTCTTTGATTTTATTTTTTGTCATTTTTTTGTGTTCACACTTGTGGTACAATGGATTATCCCGAAATATGTGAACATTCGTGACATGAAACAAAACAGACTTCCACTGCCACAAGTTCAGGATCATTATTACAAGACTTGGTACAAAACCAAAGGTGGTTTACAATTGGCATAAGCCACCGTACTTGACATTCAGGTTTTTTGCCAAACCTTTACTTATGTGCCATATATCAAACTGGTGGCATATTTGATTATAATTGATCTTCACCAGATACATGTCTATCGGTAGCTATTACCTGAACATCCAATTTTTTATTCAGTAGTTCATCAAGACATGCTTGGAAAGTGGCTTTCTCTAAACCAACAGATGTTTTACCCTCACCTAACTGATCAATTTTGAAATTTACGATTTTTTTGTTAATCAGGTTCATCATTGTATATGTACAATACTTAGCACTGTGTCCTGGACTATTATATTGTCCATCTCCAGAAAGTAAAACTGCTTTGTCCTGTAACTCATTTACTATGCTCTGCTGCTCTATTTCCCACTTGTGGTGAAGTGCAGGGAATAGGTATGATCTTTGGTATTTATAAAATGTAGCGGGTGTTATTGAATTGACACCAAATATGGAGTACATCTCAGCAACTTTTCTGAAGTTTGAACCGCTGAACAATATATTTGCAGCCAATTTACATTACCAATGGAAATGCCTCTCACAGGTTGAGAATTCCAACGCAGTGCTAAATATCTATCAACACATCGCAGGGTAAGAATAAGTGTGCAATTATGAGCTCCAAGCAACTCTCGTACACAATATATTTATTTTCAGATGCATAGTCTGATGGGTGATTAGGTGAGAGTACAACTGACTGATCTTTTATGATTAAAGAAGAATCCGTAGTATACGAACAATCTCCTGGGTCAAACGTGGTATCAGTAGCATCATTTACAGAGAAGGAAGAATCTGGTATTGAAATATCAACATGTTCTGAGGTTACTGTAGATTCTTTTGGTCTGGATAACTGTGGATTCTCAAAAACATTTAAAAGCAATTTTGGTTTAGGCTTTTTACCACGCTTTCTCCTTAATGGTGAGATTACTGGTGAAGAGAACATGATTGGACTGGCAATGTCAGTGCTAACACTGGCCATTTCTGGTTCGTAGTCAGTTTGAGTAGCAACATCTAAAAGAACCGGTTTCTTATCAGTCTGACATGATGCAGTACGCTGGTTTACCCAGTGTTCTGTGTTACAATATTCATCCTTTTGCTGTGTTTCTGTTTGGGTCTGCACTGCTTGTAGTCTAGAAACAATATGGATAACTAGCTGAGAGGAAGAAGCTTCAGATTCTAATCGAGGCCTTTTTAATGGGTTTATTGATGTTATTGTATGTTGCGGTTGTATATTAATTGAAGGAAAATTTGTTGGAACTGCTGAAGGTTTTAAAACAGTTTTTTCTCCTTTTTTCATATAACAATCAGATGTAAAGTGGCATGAGCACATCCTGTATTGGTCAGTTTTCTTTCCATCTAACACCATTTGCCACATTTTATCAATGTCACCAAAATCCTGGCCAGTTTGGATTAGCCAATTTTTTATCCTTTCTAGATTTCTAGGAAATGTATGCAGTATAACATTAGGGTATGTAGATGTTCGTCCAGTCACATGGGGACAACCCTTCACAATACATGAAGGCATGATCAAACCTGAAATTTCAAACTAATATTTTATAACTGTCAGAACATTCCACAAATATATCCTATTTTTAAAGGGTATTTCAACCCCTAAATTAAACCATTTACTATGTGCAACACACAAAATCCCACTACTCATCACCAAAGTTAATTTTACACGAAAAGCCACCTAAAATTTCTTACAGACCTTCGATACCCCGGAGCTATTTTCCCGTCTCTAACCGGAAACAGCAGAAAGGTGTGAGACCAGCTGGGGGATCGAAAGGTCTGCAAGAATCTTTGTGGCTTTTCTTGCTTGGTGGTTGGAGGTAGGATGGGGTGGACTGCACATCCTTGTTCAGGTTAAAGAAACTATAGGGACCAGATGACTCTCTGCAGAAGAACCATTTGGAGCAGAGATGTAAGGTTTTTTAGATTTTTAAATCTAAAAATCTAAAAAACCTCGGGGGTAAAAAAAATGTGGTTACATTTTAGTTTTGAGGGTGGACATACCCTTTAATTGCAATTGCAGTTTGCAACCAATGAATTCATTTCCATCCATAACCCCCCATTTCCAGCCATTCCCCACCCATAATCCTATATTGCAGCTATTCCCCACCCATAATCCCATATTGTAGCCATTATACACCCATAATCCCATATTGTAGCCATTATACATACATAATCCCATATGTAGCCATTGTACATCCATAATTCCATATGCCACAATTACACATCCATAATCCCATATGTAGCCATTATACATCCATAATTCCATATGCCACCATTACACATCCATAATCCCATATGTAGCCATTGTCCATCCATAATCCCACATGCAGCCCTTGTACATCTATAATCCCATATGTAGCCATTGTACATCCATAATCCCACATGCAGCCCTGGTACATCCATAATCCCATATGTAGCCATTGTACATCCATAATCCCAC